>BSBM01000511.1:4177500-4752500 GCA_027924585.1 Larix kaempferi
TAAAAATTGGTAGGGAATTAAATAGGGAATAATGGTTGCAATGCTTGTCATTGTGGAAACTAAATATCCACAATTATTTCAAACACCTTGCATTGTAATTCTTTGAATTTAGTACTTAAATATATTGATTTGGATGTGATGCGCATGGTAGTTGCAGACTTGTTGTTGGTATGGTGATAGACATCTTGGTGTAGAGTAAGGTGAAGTGTTGGTTACAAGTCTATTTACAGTAAGTCAACATCCATCTCCATCTATTTGTTGTAGCATCAAACAAGTGAACTATAGTGATGCCCTTGACATCCATCACCCCAACAATTTTTCCAAAATTAGGCTTGGATCTGATAGCTCTTCTACGGAAATTTCAACTACATAATGTACTTATGTCGTGAATTATGCAACTTCAAGAAATTATGCTTGTTGATCTAGATTGAACCTCGTGGATGTTTTCCAAATAAAGCCAAAAATTCTATTAAGAAACTTCCCATAAATTTAAAAGATCGAGTTCAAGAGTCATATAAAGGGATTTCCTTTGACTGAATGGAGCACCATTTTATTGCAAGACATAGTTGGAAATGTCTCTTGACTCTTCTAACTGAGCCAAAGTACCTTTAGTTGCATTTGTACATAGGGACGTTTTTTCCAATGTCAACAACACAAGCCACTTCAAGTACCATCACATTGTATGCAAAACAAGGGGTTAGAGAGCTTGAAACCAAGCATAATTGTAGGACATTGAAAACGTATTTTATAGACATCATCTAGGATGAAAAATGATATTGAGGATAAAAAGGATAAGTCATGCCAATATATAGAGGATTACTAGAAAGGTGCAAAGTGAGCAAAGAGAAATAAAGTTTCTATCCCCCATCTCTGCTTACTATTGTATGGTAAGTGCATGTAGTATATTACCACCATGAGAAAGAATCTTACTAAACTAGGAGTACAGACCAAAATCAATAACCAAAAATTAAATGCAAGGTTAGGTTGCAGTGAAAATGACTGGAAAAAAAAGGCATGTAAATTAAAATAAAGTACTCAACAGTCCCATTGACCTACTTTGGTGGTCATTTTCCCTTTCATTGTTTAGCTTATTATAATATCATAAGTAGGTATGTTTCTTATTCATTTATTTGGGAGAGAGTCTCTAGACACCTTCATCACTTCCAGGGATAAAAGATGTATTTCCTTTACCTAATATTTCCTATTTTACATCTAGTAATCAAAGTATAGGGGACAATAAAATATATCATAATGAATCCTTTAGTCAACTATATCAAAAAATATATAGATGAAAAATTGACATCTTTTAGTCAAATACAATTGTTGCGGTAATTATCAAAGGGCCACCAAAACATTGCTTTGATGCACACCATATTGATAACAACTATTAAACAATGCCCCAAAAGTATACATCAAGTACCAACAATACCACAATGCAACTACACTTGAAATTGGATAATAGAGAATATCATTGAAAGCCAAACATACAACTTTGCCACACATGAAGATTGAGCATGATTGGCCTTGTCAAATTGGAAATTCATGCGGTCTGCAAATTCATCAAATGAACTGCAACACTATGTTGTTGCTGGTTTTTGTGCCTCTATGCACGCATGTTCAATCCCTCCATCGAATTACATTGGGGAATGAAACATTGTTCACACTTAGAAAACTCTTTTGTTATTTTGATTGTGGAAACCAACTTGTATGCACTGGGTTGCAGCACTATAACTGTTAGTAGCTAATGTCATTCCTCAAATTTCAATTACAACTTAGCAAACTATTTTGTCATTTTGTTTGCGGACTATCAACTTGTATGCACTGGATTGCAACACTCTAATTGTTATTATCTATTGTCATTCCTCAAATTTCAATTATAGCTTGTTCATATTTCTATGTGCCCTAACTTATCATTCAAAGTACTTTATTATTTTTTCAACAAAACATTATGGTAGAATTTTAGCAGCCTGTGAAGAACCTACAACAATTAATTAATGAAAATACACGAGATAGCAGAAATAACATAACTCAGAATCACTTTTATTGATCGCAGGCCACTTTGAGGGGGCAACCTCCTTTGAGCA
The DNA here is from genome assembly GCA_027924585.1 of Larix kaempferi. Classification (NCBI taxonomy): domain Eukaryota; kingdom Viridiplantae; phylum Streptophyta; class Pinopsida; order Pinales; family Pinaceae; genus Larix; species Larix kaempferi. Next base: position 4,179,585 of record BSBM01000511.1, read on the forward strand.
ATCTCAATACAAATAACTTCACGGTACCTTCATTGGTCTCAACACAAACTTATATACTAAGTCTAGGCGCTAATACCATGGGCCAATACAAACTATGGATCAACAATTACTACGGGATGACTTACAAAGCATATGCATCCAACAACAATATACTAACAAAGTAAATAGAAGGGTTGAAATGGGTTCCTAACACAGCCTTTGTAGCTTAGTTTGTTTTGCTTATCTACCACTCATTATATATTGGTGAAATGCCTTTTGTATTTCCAGGGAAATACTACAACTCATACATGAGCACCTTGTAGATTTGGGACTCCTAGATTCAAAAAACACTCTATCGAAGGAGGCACCTCTAGCACCAAAGTTGACTCAAATCATGACCTTGTCCTCAAAATTGTCTTAATTATTATGTCATCTTGTTCACCTCTCATGTTGCATGTATGCTCTCAAAAGGTTTCTTGCTAGATACACACCCACGGAGATCACAAATGAAAAGTATTGTAATAATAATTTAATACTCAGTGATCGAGAAGTGGGTACAGTTTACTTGGCTCTGAGAGGCCTCAAATACATTGTTGGAATTCTTAACATGCTCCCGCGTCATTAATGGTTATTGAAGTGTCCACTAACAATATGACTGTTATCATTATTGATGTCGAGAAAGAGCTACCTAGGAGGGAGGAATTGGTATTTCTCCCTAAGTTGGATTCATGAGTAGATGAACCTCAATATGATACCAAGGACAAGTGTGATGTTCTCAAGTGTGATGTTACTCCAAATTTTTCATATGTTTTCATATGTTTTGCATAGTAATTATGATTTTAGGTGTCTTTCGCTTACTCCACATTTTTCATATGTTTTTCATAGTAATTATGATTTTAGGTGTCTTTCACTTACTCCACATTTTTCATATGTTTGGCATAGCAATTACTCCACATTTTTCATATGTTTTGCATAGCAATTACTCCACATTTTTCATATGTTTTGCATGGTAATTATGATTTTAGGTGTCTTTCACTTACTCCACATTTTTCATATGTTTTGCATAGTAATTATGATTTTAGGTGTCTCTCACATACTCCACATTTTTCATATGTTTTGTAGAAAACATATAAATGGATACGTAAAGTTGACGTCACACAATCATTTCTTTCGCCACCCACTCTTGATTCATTCTGCATGAATTTCACTATGCAACCGTCTCAAATTCTCACTGCGTTTTCCCTCAATTAGTTTCTTAATTTAGTATGACCCACGCCCGCCGTCCGAGGAGTCTTTCCAGCGGTCTTGAGTTTTAGCCTGGCAACAGTGACGATTCATGGTATTATGTTTCCCTTCGGCTGCAATATGGAAAACTCATAGTTCACTATGAAGGTTGCAAGACTCCTCGGATGGCGGGAGTGGATCATACTGAATTGAGAAACTAATTGAGGAAAAACGTAGTGAGAATCTAAGACGGTTGCATAGTGAAATGCATGCAGAATGAATCAAGAGTGGGTGTCGAGAGAAATGGTTGTGGGATGTCGTATGAGAGGAAATAGCGATGGGAATTGATTGATAAGGTCAAATTAAATTTGCACGGTGGTAATAAAATACACTTGTGTCTTCCATTTTCAGCTACATTTCAAGCTTGAAGGTGGTAGCCTTGGGACTAGACAAAGGTCACAGGTTCGAATTTCCTCAGTTTAGTTCTCACCCTGTTATTTTTTCGATGCAAATTATATGTTTTCTTTAATATCCTTTGTCAGAACGTGGAGACAACCATAAAATATCAAATGTGTCAAGATGCAAAGAGCACTAAGAGACAACAAGTGTACTTTTAGGTCAGCAGTGGCATCAACATTGAATTTTCCATCCAAACCTATCAAGTTTACTTTTAGGTCAACACTATTCTTGTCTCCGAATCGTGGCAGCTGTTTGGCCATTTTCACCCTGTAAATTGAAGGATTCCTGCAAACACAAACCACTATGTTACGCGAACTTCTTTCAGGGCTTTGTTACATTTGCTTTTAAGATCTTTCAGGGCTTTGTTATATCTAAACACCATCACACAAATTTTTTCAGGGCTTTGTTTAAATGTAACAAATCCCTGAAAGATCTTAGAAGCAAATGTAACAAAGCCATGAAATAAGTTCGTTTAACATAGTGGTTTGTGTTTGCAGGAATCCTTCAATTTACAGGTGAAAATGGCCAAACAACTGCTACAGTTCGGAGACAAGAATACTGCTGACCTAAAAGTATGCTTGATAGGTTTGGATGGAACAAATTACCGTGGAAATCCTCTTTATCTTCATTCTCGAGTTTTGAGAAAATTAGAGATAGATGAAATGATGCTTTATGACTGTTCGTCTTCACAGCTGCCTCTTGAAATCAAGGTAAGAAATGGTTTAATGATTCAGTGTAGTAAATGGTTATCTTTATTGAATGTGAGTTTTCATTGAATGAATGTGTTCACTGAATGAATGAATGGTTTATTGAATGTTATCTTTTATTGAATGAATGTGTTGACATAATGAAACATTGGTTTAATGTATTTTAGCCTTTATTGAATGAATGGTAGATGTTTGTTTATGATGAAATATGCATGAATTTGCACGTAATGTTTTTTTCAAGTACATGCATTGGGTATGGGGAATTGAGAGTGATGTGAGGGGGGGAAGGCATAAGAGCTTCCACCTTCACATGGTTGGCCCTGTTCAGTAGAGAATATTAAATTATTCTTGAAACAGAGAGTATCTCAATGAATGGCAATGATGTTACCTTTCTATAACCCACTCCCGTGTCATGTAATTTTTGACAATTTCTTGGAGCTTGTTGTGATGTTTGGTTGCTCTACTGATCATAACCAATTTCGAGTTTCCACAACTTCAAAGGTTGAGTAAATGATGCACTGGAACCAATATCTTTAACCTTCTCTTTAATTTCCTTGGAATCTCCTTAAGAATGTTTGAATGAGATATGTCTCAAATCCTCTAGATATATTTGAATGAGATATGTCATGTGCAATTAGTAGCATCTTACAAATCTTTTGTAGTTTCCACCATACAGTTTTAGGAATATCCATTTCCCTATATTGGATTGTATCAACAACTTTATTGGAAGTCAATGATGTGAAGAAGCAATTATAATAGCTCTTGGAGAAAGGAGTCATATATATAACCCAGTGTTTCACCTTATGGGTTGCCTATCATCATAGTGCTTAAGTAGGATGAATGTTTGTGAATGTGTACTTAATACCGAGTAGTGAATGAGATAACCATCAAGAGTCAATATATATTTTCCACATACTAGTCCTCCTCTACAAGACTTCATTTCTAAACAACACTCAATGGCATGCAACTACAAATAATAGCATGCAACTAGAACCAGAAACCAAGCAAAGGTTGATTTATGCATTGATATAGAGAGGTGGCCCTAGGCAAACAATATGGAGAAACAATGAGTTAGAAAAAACATTTGGACCAAAGTACCAAAATGGTTATTAATAAAATTTATAGAAAAAAAAATTCGTTCGGGAATTGTCTTCAATTTGATGGATGGCATGATCACGATGACAAATTAATAGTGTATTTATTTTTTTAAATTACCTATATTCGTCGGATATCCGACTCCACAGATGAAGATATCCGACGTTCCTGCCATACCATCGAAGGCTACGAACGTCATATTTCGGCCATCTTAACATGAACATTACGTCGGATATCCGACACTACCCACCATGGCGTCCGACGTTCCTGCCATACCTCTGACGGAAAAGAACGTCAGATATCAGCCATCTTAACATGGAATTGTTGTCGGATATCCGAATTACTGGGTAGCATGTTGTTCTTGGGTATCTGACGGATGAGGTGTCGGATATCCAACAGAAATTTAAGATGTCAGATTGTAGCCGGATTCCAACTGACATTAAAAAAAGTTGGGATTTGTCGCATAGTCGACAGCAAGATGTCGAAAATCGGAAATCTATGTTGTCGGATTTTGGGGTAAAAAATGCTAGTGGGATTTCTTTGGGTGATCAGAACAACAAATTCTTCCATAGATTTGTAGATTGTAGGAGGGTTAAAAACTCTATTTGGTTAATCAAAACAAAGGCTGGAACTTGGATCGGAACTTAGAAATACCTCTCTGAAGCTGCTACTAGACATTTTCATAATTACTTCAATGACAGTGAGGACTCCCTCATCCGTGAACAATTCCAGGTGTTAATGGAGTATCTACATTTTTTCTCATAAATGGAGGGGAATGAGACCTTCAATCCAGTGACACTGGATGAAGTTCATAATAATTTGATGGGGTTTTCTAAATACAAGAGCCCCGGTCCAGATGGTTGGATGACAAAGCTATTCTTATCTTTCTTCAACATTATGGGCACCGATATCTTGGATATGGTCGAAGAAACAAGGCTCATTGGTCAGGTTTCTATGGCTCTAAATACAACTTTCATTTCACTAATCCAAAAAGTCTCTTTGCTAGAATCCTTTAATGGATTTCGACCTATTTCAATATGTAACCTAGTATACAAAGTGATTGCAAAAATCATCACAAATCGGTTGAAGCTAGTCCTCTCAAGAGATATATCAAGTGAATAGTTTGGATTCCTAGAAAATCGTTAGATTCTGGACGTTATAGGTGTGGCTCAGGGAGCATTCCATAGCATCAAGGTCAAAAATATCCAAGGGACTCATTCTACAGTTGGACCCGTCTTGAGATTATGACAAAGTACACTGGGGTTTTCTTCAACTTGCTCTCATACAAATTGGTCTTTCGTGGAATACTACACGATGGATCATGGCTTGTGTTACCTTGGTCAATTATGGGATCATGATAAATGGTTCACCTACGAATCTCATTGCAAGCACACAAGGCCTCTGTCAAGGGTTCCCACTCTCACCACTCTTGTTTTTTATAGTTATTGAGGGACTATGTAGACTATTGAATAGGGTAATGATGAATTCATATATGAGCGACATTCAGATATCCACAAACATAGTTATCACTCATCAACTCTTTGTTAATGATGTGATGCTATATGGCCTCGATAAACCTAGTGAATGGAGGTCTATTAAAAATATATTGGAACTATTTTGCAAGTCCTCTAATATGGTCATTAATGCTTCCAAATCCATTTTTCTTCAACACAAAATTGAACAAGTCATCTTGGACGAGATTACACAGATATTTCCTTTAAGGGTAAAAGAGCCGAATGAGGGTACCAAATTTTTGGGATATCATTTTAAACCAAACAACTACAGGATCTCAGATTAGTTTTGGCTTCTCCGCTGTTTCGACAAAAGGATTTACTTGTGGTGCTAGAAATGGTTATCGATTGGAGGTAGGGTCACTCTGGTCACTTATGTTCTACAAAACCTTGTGGTTTATTGGATTTCCCTAAGCAGAGTTTCGAAGACAATACTTACAAGATTTAGGAAAAAAATCATCAATTTTATCTGGTCAGGGACTGATAAGAGGAAGTTTCATCTTATAAATTGGAAAAGGATCACATCCCCCAAATCATTTGGAGGATGGTCCCTTAAAAAAATATCTGTGTTTTTTGATGCACTCCTAGCCAAAATCCTGTGGTGGGTCCTCATCGTGAATTGTCCCCGGAGTATCATTATTAGAAAAAAATATTTCTGTAAAAAATCTATCACTCAGTTGATTCGCTCTTCGATTAAGAGATGCAAGGGCATTTCAAATATCTGGGTCGGTCTTATATCAATGCACCCAGTTGTGAACAATTGGTTAGCTTGGCTACCAGGAAATGGTCGCTCCATTGTTCTCGGGGAGGACCCGATCATTGGGGGGCCAACACCTCACAAATTGTCAAGGGATTTTCTTGTTGTCCTACGTGCAAAAGGATACAGAACTTTAAATCATATTGTCAAAAGCCTCCACTCTTTCTACGATTCCCTGGCCTAGTTAAATTCAAAACAACTGGGTTTAATAGGTAGTATGGCTTTAAAATGGTCATCATATATCTATGGAATTCTACATGGTTTTGTTCGGATCTGTGAACATGATGATATTTTTAAGTGATCTTGGAACACTTAGGATGGCTCACTAACTGCGAAGCTTGCTTATGATTCTATCTTGTTACAAAACCTTGTGGCGGTTCACTGTTGGTACATAGTCTGTTGGAATTGGAACTTACCGCTCAATATTAATATATTCATCTGGCTCGTCTTGGAAAATAAAATATTAACATGGGATAATATTTTGAAGAGGGGATTCACCGGTCCAAATATTTTCTCTTTATGTTTGAGATATGTTGAATCAATCACACATTTATTTGTTACATGCCCTTTCACTTCCTGTTTATGGATTTCAATTGGAAGAATATACTCCCGAATTGGTGCCTGGGATGGGGACACCACTGAGGATTGTTTGCAGAATTGGTTCAAGTTCAACTCAAAAAATGGTACACTGGCCTGTTGCATCATTTGGGAAATATGGCATGCACGAAACTTAATTTTTTTTAAGACAAGCCTTCATCACCTGAGTGGCTTGCTAGGGAAGCGGCGACGGCCTTCATGGAAGTTACAGATTCTGTTGTTTGCATTTTAGGCACTCCCAAGAATCCTCGGAATATCCCCCCTCCTATGTGAGATCATATGGATTTCTTTGATGGAGCTTCACAACATAGGGGTTGTTTTTGTGGTGCGGGGGCTTATATTATCTTGGATCAGTCTCAGCCCTTCCGTGTTTGGATGAATGGGGGTATGGGCACTATATCTCGTGGAGAACTATTGACACTCTGGTTGGCACTTTATTTTTCAAAGAAAGAGTGTCTTCCACTACTCCATATTGTTGGATACTCCCTTAATATCATTGATTGGGAAAGTGGTCGGCGATCCCTACGATCTTTGGCCCTCATCCCTTAGATGGCCATGGTGGAATCGATGCTATGGGAATTTCCTTTCGTATCTATTGTCCACATATATAGGGAGCATAATATGCAAGCGTACTCTTTGTCTAAGAGGGTTATCATGACTGAGGAGGGTTTCATTCACTTCGAGTACTAGACGCAGTCCACTCTCTCCTCTAGTGGATACATCCCACTACTTCACTCTTCTTTAGGTTTTGGAGTCCGCTTCCTCTCTTTTTATTCTTTTTTGGTGACACTTATATCATTCTCTACTTTTTAATACTATGTATTTGTATATATTTCTTTCAGGTCTTTTTTTTATCTTCCCATTATGGGTTCTGGGCTGGTTGAGGCAGGTAGTGGTCTTAGGCCTGTGCTTTTCTAGTTTGATGAACTTATCGAGATGGATGCCCCTGAGTTTTCTCTAGTTTTGGAGCATTTTATGGTCTGGATATAGTGTCATCGGTGGGTATTCTTAGGATCTTGTTGGCAAATTGTACTTGTTTCAAAAGCTTATATTTCAATTAATGAAAATATAGCTTTTTTGTGCTTGAAAAAAAAACATACATTGATGCCTAGTTAAGTAATGACCATACAAAAACAATGTCAAAGACTATGTTATCATTGACAAATATGTATACATAGTGTATTATATCATGGCATTTGTATGTTAACCCAACATTTATCTCTTGATGGTAAAATCAGGATTACTAACCAATCATGATCACCAATTACTTCGAAACTTTAAAACAGGTAAGCAAACATGCAATTTATATCATATTAAAATCATGATTACTAACAAATCATGGTCAATCTTGTAAGACATGTTATGCATTACATTCATTTTATTTATAGCCGTTGAATTATAGCAATGATACCATCTCAATAATACTAACATCATATGTCTAAGAATATTTTAACTAGACACAAATGAAAAATAACCAGCATAGATCCATCTTAAACCCGTATCTATCAAGCACCGAGAGGGATCCAATTTCTTGAAGTGTATTTCTTTTTTTAAATTTAATCTCTTTTGATTGATAGATCTGGGTTTAAGTTTTAAGTTTTTATTTTATAAACGAACAACTATTTTTTAATTACTTTTCATAATATTTTATTTTATGAGCCGACGTAGATTTTGTTTAAATACTTTCCATAATTTTTTATTTTATGAATAGACATGAATTTTTTTACTTTTTATTACATTTTACTTTTTTTATGGCCGACAATAATATGGACAAACGTTACATGTAATGTTACAACATCTCCCTCATATTAGGCTGTAAAGCATCTCGTTTCACTCAATGCAACAACACATGAATATATACTTTTATTTATCTTTAATTAATTAACATAATTAAACAAAAACAATATAACATGTATTGAATACTTAACTACATTGTTCCTTTCCAACCATATTAATTTTATTCCGTATATACTATTTTTGTCAAGAGGTCATCCCCATCCCCGAGCGGGGATTTCCACTATGGTGAAAAAGTGACAAAAAAATTCGCCAAGATAACCTATATTCTAAACCCATAGTCATGATTAAACAATAGCCTATTTAATTTTTAAAAATGCTCAGCCTCACAAACAATAAACTAGGTTTCGTAAGTTCGGTTTCATAATCAATAAGCTTGGTTTCATAATCAATAAACCCGTCTTGATAAATAATGAGCTTATCTCATAAAACAATAGATAATCGAAAACATGGAAATGGAAATCCTACGCTCGTATACCTTTCGAATAGATTCAACATACCATTTCTTCTTGAATCATCCGAATGCATTGTCACATATCAAGTGACATATTCTAAATATAATTGAGCGAGTTCTTTATCTTAAAGATTGCTCTCTTTGATCAACAAAATGCAGCGACAAAAGCAATTCAGATATCTACCGTTAGTATTGGCTGCTCTTCTTTTTATTGTCATTAAGTAATAGCAATCTATATCATAGAGTAGATGAAGAGAGAGTTTGGTTCTTCATATTTAAAACCATAAGGTTCGATTTCAATAATAGAATATGTTCTTAAAAGCAATTAAAGTAAAAAACTTCAACGTTCCATGATAGAGATAGGCTCTAAAATAATAGAACATTAAAGCTCAACCCTTAAAAGTAATAGATCAAATCTAAAAACTATATACTCTCGGTCCTTTAAACTACACATAAAAAAATAAGTTTTGCATTCTAAATACAATGTACTGAAACTGACAAAGATTCTGCGTTCTCAATACAACATATAAAAAAATGAAAGAACACTCTCAACAAAATAATGCCACTTAGCAATATTAACCAAATGCACCAAAGATAGAGCTCCACGCTCGTTACTCTGTATGTAGGGTTTAATATCATTGTGCTCTCAATAATAATAGCAATTCGTGCACTTAATATATATATATATATATTTCTTTCTGTATTTTCAACAAAATACTTAGGGCTACTCCCTCAAAGAAAGGGAACTCTTCTCTTCCCATAGAGTTAGGTCATGGCAATTAAATGACATCTATATGGGTCGACACCTTACACAGAGATTACCCATGTCTGTTATTCAAGATTGAGATTGCCATCTTTTATACACACAACGCATCAAGAAGACGGCTCAACTATTAATGGCAGAGGTCACCAACTTTTATCAATAGACTTAACTGTAAAATGAAAGAGATCGGTCCTCTAGAGAGGTCGTCCCACTCTATACACTGACAAACAACATACTTGCTGCAAAATGAAAGGGATCGATCCTCTAGAGAGGTTGTCGTTTTTGGGAAGTCAACTAGAAGTGGTTCCATGAAGACACATTGCGTAAGAGTGTAAGACATCCAAAGAGAAACGGGACAAACTAAAAGGTCGGTATGAGACCACAGACTCAAATCGAATTTTATTTCTGAAAACTGAACTCTTGTCTATTAAAATGGAAGCAAATGAAAGCATAACCAAATTTATCTCTCGCATTAAGGATTTAAGTGATAAGTTGGGGGATATTGGAGAAGAGGTGTCTTGTACTAGCTTAGTCACCATCACGTTGAAAGGTTTGATTTCAGATTATAAAGTTTTCATTTCAGCACTTGCAGCAAGACAAAAACCCCCTAGTTTTGCAGAGCTTAGTGGCATTCTTCTACACGAGGAAGAAAGGATGAAGAATTATGATAAGGACTCACAGGCTTTAGATTTGGAACTGATTGCAAGAGGAATACATTCACATAGAGGTAATCAATGGAACATAAATAGAGGCAAGTTTTACACAAGGCAAAGAGGTATGATACATTCTGATTCCTATGGTAGTAGAAATATTGAATGTGAATATTGTGGCGAACCAGGACATATTGCTAAGGATTGTTTTAAAAAGAAGAATCATGAATCTACACGGAGATATAGAAATCACAATGGAAATTATGTACACAATGACACTCTTGATACTTATGGATTTAAAAATCTTAGATTGTTCATTTCTGAGGTTGTGTTGTCTGCTGAAACGGATGATGAGAATGCTTGGTTCATAGATTTGGGTGCCTCGGCCCATATTCATTGTAATAGAGAATGGAATGATGAATATTATGAGATGAATGATGGCACACACATTTACTTAGGAGATAATAGATCACATAAACTTCAAGGCTGTGGAGTAATAAGTGTGAACTTACCTGGTGGATTAGTGAGACAAATTCACAATGTGATGTATGTTCCTGGTATCAAAAAGAATCTAAAATTTGTTTTACTATCACTGATAATGATTTAAAGGTGGAATTTGGTAAGTATAAGTTCCTGGTTAAAAATATTCGAGATCATTACAGGGTTGTTGCTACAGGATCAAAAATTGGAGGCTTGTATAAGTTGGATGTGACCAAGGGCAGTCATCAAGCTTTAGCATCATCTACTATGTTAAATGAAGTACCGTGGCATCAAAGGTATGGGAACCTCAATCACAATGATCTAATGTTGTTGCAAAATAAATAAATGGTTGAAGGTCTTCCTATTATCAAGAATGTTCAGATTGAATGTAAAGCATGTGTTCTTAGTAAACAACACGGGGAGGAATTTCCTATACATGAGGATAAAAGACAAACTAAATTGCTTGAATTAATTCACACTAATGTATGTGGACCTATGCAGACCAGATCTCTTGGTGGTGCATGGTATTTTCTCATTTTCTTTTATGATAGATTTAGATACACTTGGGTCTATTTTATAAGAAGTAAAGGTGATCTCTTTGAATACTTTAAGGAATTCAGAACCATGGTTGAAAAATAGTCAGGCAAATGCATTAAATTTCTCAGATTTGATCAAGGTGGTGAATATATTTCTCGAGCATTCAAGAGGTATTGTAAGGATCATGGAATTCAAGAACAATTTACAGTGCCTCATACACCTCAACAAAACGGCATTGCTGAGCGGAAGAATAGAACATTGGTGGAATGTGCTTGCAGCATGCTTCAAGGTAAAAAAATTTCTATTGGTTTTTGGGATGAAGCAATTAATACTGTTGTTTATTTAAATAATAGAATTCCAACAAAGAATTTAGATCTTCAAACACCTTTTGAAGTTTTTCATGGTTATAAACCAGAAGTCAATCATTTGAGAGTATTTGGTTGTAAGGATTTTGCACATATTCCAAAAGATGACAGAAGGAAACTTGATGCAAAATCATTAGAATGTATATTTGTTGGCTATTGTGATGATCATAAAGCATACGAGTTGTTTCATCCTAGTTCACATAAGCTTATTGCAAGTAGAGATGTGGTGTTCCATAAGAATGCAGATAAAGTAATCGATTCTAATGAATGACATAATGATAATGTCAAAGTAGATAAAGTTGTTAAGCATGTGTAGGTATAGGAACAAACACATGATCAGGTTCAGGAATAGGTTAAAGAACAGGGTGAAAGCAGCATGAGTGAATCATCATCTGATGAAGATACATAAGAAAGCAAAAGAATCATGGATGGAACTGCAACAGGTACTATTGTATCAAGAAGGTCAACTCGATAAATTCATAAGTTCCTATAATATTTAGAGATTATGCCTTAATGAATAATGTAATGAATGCCATAGAACCATTGAATTATGAACAAGCCAAAGATAAGGACGAATGGGTGAATGCAATGAATGAAGAATATAATTCAATTATGAAAATTGATACATGGGAATTAACTAAATTACCCAAGAATAAAGTTCCCATAGGATCTAAATGGTTTTTCAAATCTAAGTTTAAAGTAGATGGTAGTATTGACAAATTTAAGGCAAGACTAGTTGCAAAAGGATATTCTCAAAAAGGGGGAGTTGATTTTGAAGAAACATTTGCACCGGTAGATAATTTGAATACAATCAGAGTTCTTGTTGCATTAGCTACAAAACATAATTGGAGAATACATCAATTGGATGTTAAATCTGGTTTCTTGAATGGTGAGTTAAATGAGGAAGTGTATTTGATTCATCCTGAAGGTTTTGTTAAGAAAGGATAGGAGCATCTTGTTTGCAAATTGAAGAAAGTTATTTATGGTTTGAAGTAGGCCCCCAAATCGTGGTATATAAAGATTGATTCCTTCTTCATCTAGAAATCTTTTTTGAAAAGCAAAAGTGATCCTAACCTTTATATTAAGAAATATAAAGAAGGAAAAGTTTGTTTGATATCTTTGTATGTTGATGATCTCATTATCACAGGGAGTGCATATAAGTTAATTGAATAAATTAAAAGTCACTAGTCATAGGAGTTCGAAATGCAAATTTTTGGTGACTTGCATTACTATTTAGGGCTTGAATTTTGAAGAGAGTCTGATAGAACATTAATCACTCAAAGCACATATATAAGATAAATTATTAACAGGTTCAATATGAGTGAATTCAAAGTAGTTTCAATTCCTTTAGATCATAAGGTGAAGTTGTATAGTGATGATGGATCTAAAGAAGTAGATGGTACTTTGTATCGTCAACTTGTGGGAAGTTTGAATTACCTCACAACTACCAGGCCAGACATATCTTATTCAGTCGACATTCTTAGTATGTTCATGGTTAAGCCTTGTGATGCTCATTGGAAAGCTGCAAAGAAAGTCCCAATATATTTGAAAGGAACAATTAGTTTTGGTCTTTTGTATACTGATGAATTTGATTTTCAGTTGACAGGCTATTATGATTATGACTAGGCAGGAATCCTGATGATAGAAGGTCTACCTATGGATATGCCTTCAACATGGGTTTAGGGGTCGTGTCATGGATCAGTAAGAAAAAACCAAATGTTTCTTTATCATCCACAGAAGCTTAATATAAAGCAATGACCAGTGCTACTTGTGAATTTGTCTGGTTGAGGCGAATTCTTGAAGATGTTGGTGAAAAGCAAGAAGAATCTACATATAAATCCATTGTGATAATCAGAGTGCAATAAAACTAGCACACAACCCAGTATATCATGCAATGCCAAAACATATTGAACTGCAACATCATTTTGTGAGAGAAAATATTGAGTCTAAAGAGATTGAGTTTCTCTATTGTAATACCAATGATAATGTTGCAGATAAAGAAGGTAGGGTTGGTAGAAAATCCATTTCTCCATTAAGAGGGAATGTTAGAAGTAATGTTGAAATTCTAGAGATTGAGTTGTTGAGCATCTTCTTAGAATAGCATGAGTGGTTTGGAGATTCATGTTTATAGGATCTCATTTATTGGTTTGTTCAGGTTTCCTCACTTGTATATTGTACATATGTTTTCATAGTATATAGATTGATTTGTACCATCTCCTTGTGTACATGAACCTCTGCTCACTCTATTGATTTTCCTTTGTTGCGTTTTATCTAATTAACACGATAGTGGGCATATATATATATATATATATATATATATAATTCAAACAGTGTGGATATGGCTCTCTTATAGAATACCGCTCTTCTTGATCCACATAATCGCAACAATAAATTTAAAATATATAAACTAAAAACAATATGGTGTTTTACAAAACCAGAGAACAATGAAAGATGGATCGAGTTCCATGAAACCTCATTGCTTAATGGAAAATATTTTCATCGAGTTGGGGGTTGGTTCTAGGTTCTTGCGCCTCCCTTCCAACCCTTTTCCTCTAGGGTTGACTCTCCAAAACAAAAATTACATCCTTCTCCCTTCCACAATTAAACAAAATAAAAGCTTCTCTCCCCTCGAGCCAACACTTTCTCTTGAGATAAAGAAAACAACAAGACAAACAATAATGGCGAAGGAATCTGTTGTTCCATACACAGAGATCAACTAAAGGAGAGATATCCCCCTTTCACCCAAAGAAGGTAGAGTTAAAAGAAAACAACAATGTGTTTAGGGATTCTGTGTAGAACCCTAACTGCCATTGTTTCTTAATAAGTATTTTATTTTTAATAACATAATAATTGTTTAATAATAGATACTTGTCTTAAAAACAAGTGTCTATCCATATATACATATAGTATAAGCTTAATTGGGAATTTTCATAATTTAAATGTAATAATTAATTAAACACTAAGCTTTATATATGTGTGTGTGTGTGTTTTGTTTCACTATCAAGCTTATGGGAGTTTGTTATTAATTTAGAAACTCTACTAATTTCTCCTTAACTTTAAATGTAATAATATTTTTAATATCATTGTTATTATATAGAGTGACTTCTTTCTTGATTACCTAATGATTTAACAAAGAATTGGCATCTTTATGCTAACCCTACATGAGCCACATGTACGTTTGGAAAGAGTTTGAAACAATATTTGGAAGCCTCTTCTCTTATGTTGTTTATTTTAGTGTTGTGCATTAGGAACCTAGTCATAGCCATGCTATTAATGGGAGAAAGATTCAATTCTATGAGGATAGTAGGATATGATGTATTTTCTTTAATTATGAGATTATAAATTATAAAATTCTTTTGGATTTTAATTCAAGAGCATCTCTAATGTATCTGACTATATTGCACATCGCATTTTCTTTCAGTATTTAGGTTTTCTTTAATGATATTTTTTTAGATTTTATAGAAGTTGCTATAACCATTTATATAGATCCAATAATCAATTTCATTAGAAAGACTTGAAGCATGTCATCAAATTGAGGATTGAAGAATAAATTTCTCCATGTCCCTAGCACCTTCATACTTAGAGATTGAGTTACCAAGAGAATTTGTGGAGATATGGAGTTTGTGGTGATTGCCTCTTAGTTTGAATAAGTGTAATTTTTTCAATGAAAACATCCAAGATTATGCTACAACAGTATATACTAGATTTAGGACATATTTGCAATCACATAAAAGATGCAAAGGTCAACCGCTAAAATATATATATATAATATAAATTAAATTGAGGCATCACAAATATGTGAGAATGAAATGAAAGACTAACATGATTCCAAATTGTGGGAACAATACACCTTGGAAGGGAATTGATCAATTAATTAATAAAACCATTTGATGGTAAGTGAAACAATGAATCTTGTCCTAACTCAGAGCTAGAGGGTTTTCAGAGTCTAGTGAGGGTTTTATGGCGGTCGTGATGGGTTCATGGGGAGGGGGGTCTACCCCCTCCGTTCACCCACACTGGGACGGGAAGAGCAGTGGGGAGGAAAAGAACCAAATGGAGGAACAAGGGGAGGATGGAAGTTAGGAGATTAGGGACCAAGATTGGTGAGGGACAGGGCACAGGAATGGGGGCTATATTCCCAGATCTGCGGAGATCTCATCTTTACAGATCCAATCTGACAAACTACGAGAACAAGTAGAGCTATGGAAGGAAAAGGCTCTAATCAGGAATTTTATTAGGATTTGGCTAAAGGAGAAGGATCTTATTAGATGGATTAAACTGACATGGAACCCTAAGGGTCATTATGACCTACAGCTAGGTCCATAGGGTTTTTTCACGATCATCTTCTTCAATCAAGAAGATAGGGACCAAATCATGGAACGGGGGCCATATTTCTTCTTCTAAGCAGGGCTCTACCTAAGACCATGGAAGGAGATATTCAACCCAGACAAAGAGGACATGAGTATGGCACCAGTATGGATCTTGCTTTATTCACTATCGTGTGATTATTGGGAACTAGAAATACTGAATGATATAGGTAAAGCCGTGGATGAATTTGTGAAAGTTTCGGAGCAAACCAAAAAATGGAGATATATGTCATTTGCACAGATATTTCTCTTTATGAACCTATCTCATGAGTTACTGGAGGCCATCAATTTTACCTGTGATGTTGAGGATTGGATCCATCCTATGGATTATGAGAATGTCCCTTTGAGGTGTAGAGAGTTCCATGAATACAATAATTTGAGCAGGACTGTCCACAAAATACCCCAACTCCACCCCCCAAAGCGCCTCAAGAGAAAGAGAGTGATGCCGAGGGTTTTACCTAGGTAATCCATAGGCGGCGATAGGGTAGGCGGAATGAGAATCAGATGCAAAATCGGTCGACTACTGAAACAAGGGCTATTACCGCAAATAAATTTGAAACCCTGGAATTGTGGAAGAAGATCTGGAGGATCAAGCTAAGGACAAACTAAATGGGGATTCTCTAAATGATAAATTAATCCCCGAAGCCTCCTAGACGATGCCTAAGAATCAAGAGGGAAAATATGAGGCTGTGGAGGATGACCAACTGGATGAATCAGAGGATATGGATCTAGGAGAGCTAGATCTGGATAGAATTGAGAAGGAGTGCAGCAAAAAAGGAAAGGGTTACGTCCCAAGAAGGTAAGTTGAGCTTATGAAAGAGACCATCCTAAAGACAAAGGCCTCTTTTCAGCTAGGGGTAGCGAAGGAACCCCAAAAGGGAAGTAAAAGGAAGCAAACGGAACAAGGGGAAAGGAGAGGAAGAAAGACAAACAAAAAGAGAATTGCATAGGTTGGAACAAAGATGGTGAAATCAAGCCAATACCAGACGATTAGGGAGGCCTTTTCTGAAGTCAATAAAGTTTCCCAATGAAGGTGGTAACCTGGAACATTCATGGGGTGAGCCACCCTCACAAAGTCAAGATACTTAGGAATAAGTTGAAAATGGAGAAGTCGATGCTAGTTTTTTGAAGGAAACAAAATGTGGAACATAAGCAATGAAGGAGATAGGAAAGAAAGTTTGGAAGGGATGCGAAACAATGGCAGTTGATGCTCAATGAATGGCAGGAGGTTTGGAAATTTTATGGCATTTGGAAGAAGTGAATCTCACCAAATTTTGGGCCTTGAAAGGCCTTCTTTCAGTTGCTTTCCAGATTTGCAATACTTAGGTCAAAGGGATCTTTACAAATTTTTATCGACCAAGTATCTACCCACAGAAGAACGCCCTTCTGAAAGCTCTATCTTGGGTAGCTAAATGGGTGGGGGACAAATATTGGATCCTGGGAGGATAATTTAACCTGATTATGTGTCTATGGGAGAGAAGAAAGGAGGTAGGAAAATTTTGGGAGATGCAAACGAGGCCTTTAAATACTTTATTGAGGAAAATAATCTAGTTTATGTGGAAACAGGGAATGGATGGTTTAGTTGGAACAACAAAAGGGGAGGTGAACACCATGTGGCCTCCCGTATAGACATATTTCTAACTACGGAGGGGATTTTCAATGGGGGTGGCGATATGACATCCTTGGTCTTACCCTCGACTGGTTCAGATCACTGGCCTGTATGCATGAAATGGGACAGGAGGGGCCCCCCGATCAAGAAGCCTTTCCGTTTTGAGAAATTTTCGATGGAACACAACGATTTTAAATCAATGGTGGAAGGACATGATCCATCTTGAGGGAACCAGGCTGTACCAATTTGAACATAAGTTCAAAACAATGAAGACTAAGATCCGTACTTGGAACAAAGAGGAGTTTGGAAACATCTTTAAGGATAAAAAGCGGCTAACAGAACAACTAGAGGAAATCCAAGGAATAAGAATGGATAACGGTTATGATGAGGATATAAAACAAAAGGAGAAATCTACCCTTGATCAACTCAGTTCCCATGAACGTCAGGAGGAGATCTACTAGAAATAAAATTCCAGAAATCAGTGCCTTCAGGAAGGTGAACGCAATACCAATTTTTTTCACCAATCTATCATCCAGAATAAGAAAAAGAATAAAATCCACAGATCGAAGAATGAGGCTATTCCTTACGTAGAAAATAGGGTGGAAATGGAAGAAGAACCAGTCAATTATTTTGGATCCATAATGAAAGAAGATAGGGTAGATCGGTCGATGGATATTGCAAATATCACACAACATATTCCCTCACTAGTCTCCCCTAGTCAGAATGAGCTCCTGAACAAATTAGTTGAGATGACGAAGGTCAAAGAGGCGATTGATCAGATGGTTGATGGGAAACTCCATGCCCTGATGGTTTAACTACAACCTTCTTTCACCACTTCTAGGATCTTATCAAGGAGTAAGTTTGGAGGATCGTTGAGGACTCATGGCATGACAGAGGGGTGCTAAAGGCATTCAATGAAAGATTTTTTACTCTCGTTCCCAAAAACGAAGTTGCTGATTCTCCAAGAAAATTTAGACCCATAGATTTGTGCAACGTTATCTATAAAATAATCACAAAGGTTATGGCCAATAGACTAAAACCCATCCTCCCGTATCTAGTTCCTCTAGAGAAATCGAGCTTTGTGGAGGGGAGACAGATCTTGGATGGGGTTATATTTGTCCATGAGGTGATACATTCTTTAAAGTTCACCAGGAAACTGGGTATGCTCCTCAAGATGGACATTTCTAAAGCATATGACAAGTTGAGCTAGCAATTAATGAGAGAAATGCTTAAATCCTTTGGTTTCAGTCCAGATTAGATTGAATGGATTATGAATATGACCTTGACTACATTATTTTACATTCTGCTGAATGGGTTTCCCACCAAAGCATTCATCCCATCCAGGGGCATCCCGCAAGGGGATCCTTTATCTCCCTTTTTGTTCATAATAATGGTTGAGGACCTTAGGAGGAAGATCAAGGAAATGATTGAGAGGAGAACAAAGGGTTAGGTTTCACCCTGGATCTGATACGCAAACTCATCAACAATTTTTTGACAACACGATACTAATGGGACACTCATCTGTCAAAGAGGCCAAAGCTTTTAAGAAATGTTTGACCTCCTTCGCTAGGACTTCCAGCCTAGAGGTAAATAGAAAAAAGTCACAAGTGTTTTTATTTAATACCTCTAGGATTTCTTAGAGAAATATAACTCACATTTTGGGTTTCCAGGTGAGCTCCCTTCCATCCAAATATCTTGGTGCGCCTCTTGCCAAGGGATTCATCAGGGAAGTGTAATGGGAATATTTATTGGACCGAATGAAAATAAGACTATCCAGTTGGACTCTACGACCTCTCAATCTGGTCAATAGAGCAACTCTAAACAAGTTGGTTTTGCAAGCAATTCCCATCTACCTATTCTTTGTTATGGAGGCTCCAAAGAACGTCCTTAAATAAATGAGTATCCAAATAAAATTTATGTGGGGAGGAAATGATGATAAGAAAAAGTGGGTGTTGGTCAATTGGGACAAGATATGCCAACCTAAATCTCAAGGAGGCCTAGGGCTTAGAGATTCGGAGAAGAATAATGAATTCCCGGGGCGGGGTTATGGTGAGGATGGCTCACGCAGTCCTCGAAACCATGGGAAACGTTGTGGCATATCAAATATGCCCAAAATCTCATGAAAAAGGACCTGGTCATATTTAATGAGGAGAAATAAGGTCACACATTTGGTAGACAACTTTCCGCAACAGGACTATAATCCAATACCACGTATGTTTGGAAGTAAGAGATGGGGATTTGATGAATTTTTGGGAAGACTCCTGGAAAAAATTCCTAAACTGGTTGCTCAGGACAACATGGAGACCTTCCGGGACAGCTACAGGGAGCTGGGTCTGACAAAGGTTAATCAATTTTGGAAACCTATAATTGGAGAAAGGGAATACCGAGAATGGAGTCTGCCTGAGTGGTGGCTTCAGAGAGTCTCTGAAAAGGAGTGGCCTAAGATTTGTGACAACATTCATGAAATTTGTATAAGAATCCAAGATGGCCCTGAAAAATTGAGATGGGGTTACTCCTAAAAAGGGACCTTTAATACTGAAGAATCCTATGATCTATGGGCTAACAATCGGGATGAACGATAGGATGGAATTTGGAAAAAAGTGTGGAAGATGAACTCGTGGCCGAAGGTCACTACTTTTATATGATTAGTCATCTATCATAGGATCTTGATCGGAGAGAACCTTAGAAAATAAGGGGTGGTTGTTCCGTCGTAGTGTACCATGTGCCATGGTGACGAGGGAACTATGGATCATTTACTTGACTCATGCCCCTTTGTTTCAGACTTCTAGGAAAAAGGAGTGGAAATATTTAGACGATCAAACCGAATAAGGGGGCTACCTGATTAGACTATC
Organism: Larix kaempferi; assembly: GCA_027924585.1. Lineage (NCBI taxonomy): Eukaryota > Viridiplantae > Streptophyta > Pinopsida > Pinales > Pinaceae > Larix > Larix kaempferi. Next base: position 4,199,785 of record BSBM01000511.1, read on the forward strand.
AGAGACTGGGATTTGATGGATTTTCAGAGAATTCCATAGTGAACTTCATATGGTTTTCTTTTCCGGGCTTCTTGATGTGGTGAATTTGGAAGGAATGGAATCACAGGATCTTTCAGAACTTGAACACTCCTCCTAGAGAGATGTGGTCGACGATTGAAAATCATATCCAAGAAACCATCAGAGTCACCCAATGGGATGACAAGGACTGGGAGGTGGGAGAATCTGAGAGAAGAATTCTCATAGAATGGGGTGTGAGCGTTGCAAATTATGGCATTAATCAGAAGACGAATTAGCGGGTCACACAGGCCAACCCAGATTATTGGGCTCCTCCTCCGATTGGGTCCTTTAAACTGAATTTTGACGGGGCCTCAAAGGGAAACCTTGGCCCAGCTAGTTTTGGTGGTACTTTGAGGTGCCTGTATGGTGAGATAGTGCAAGTCTATTTTGGATACATATGTGATGAAACAAACAATGTTGTGGATATGGAAGGTATCCTAGTGGGATTGAACTTGGTTATTCGCCATGAATTGGAGCCTACAATCATTGAAGGAGAATCCAGGTTCATTATCCAAATGACAAGGAGTCTTCAGAATGGGAAGAAATTGTGCAAGGTGGTGGACAGTTGGCCACTTGCTTACAGGGTGGAACAATTGAACATAATGCTAAGTAATCCTCAATCGTGGACCTTCAAACACGTGATATGGAATGGGAATAAGGTGGCTTACATGCTAGAAAATGTGGGGGAGGTTGAGAAGCAGAGATACCATGAAGGACAATAGGTGGATTTTGAGGCTTGGGAGTGGGTCTCCCAATGGACCCAACTGGAATCGGAGGATACTCACTCAAATATGTGGGGAGGTACTGACATGAGGAACTATGATGATTCCCACAACAGGTCACACGCGATGATTTCGACCGCCATTCAGATCGAGGACATCCCACTACGGAAGGACAACAAGGGTACGAACCGATTTAACCATCGCGTTAATGAACCATTAAGGTCTGCTAAAAAGTATGATGAGCAAGGAATATGGTCGGATCCTCATAAAGAGGGTGACATTTGAGAATCTACGGAGAACTAGAGTTATTTTGGAGGGGGATCTTCGGCGAACGAATGATAGTGATGGAGTTATAATGGCGGCATTTATGGAAGGAAAGGAGGAAAGTGCTATAAGAAATGGGGAAAGGATCATGCTTTTCTGCATTCTCCCTGGTTTTAATATTTTGTCTAAGATTGGGAGGAGTACTGTTAGAACAAAGGGAAGTCAGGAAATTAGTTGTTTGGTGTGGAGTGTAAGGATGGCTCCTCAGGGGAAAAAATCGCAAAGGGTGTTGCAAGCCAAGAAGAAAGGTAAAGCTCCAAGGGTTAAGAGGGAGCAAACTAAATCCCATGAGGTTGCTCGTTTCTTCAGGGATAGAATCCCTATGGCTATCCAGGAGGAAATTGAGAAGGAGGAATGGGACTAGTGGGAGTAGTTCAAAGCTATGTCCTCAAAAGAATTAAAAGAAGAGGCTGTCGAGTGGGTCCTTGAGCCTGATTTGACTGTAGGTCGACCCTTGGCTTATGATAGGATCATGACCACCTTCTAGGTTATGAAAGGTATCATCACGTGTGTTCTCATGGAGAGAGAGAATAAGGTAGTTGGTGATGAGGAGCCTATCTGGGCCTGGAAAGAGCACAATCATGATTGCAGGCTCATGCACCATTAAATCGATCTTGTTGCTGGTAAATTGGGAATTCAACTCTATCTAACCCTTGCCTCGGCTTTGGGTGTGGGTGTCTCGGGTGCTCAGGTGCTCATTGTTGATGGTGTTGGTTCCATTGCGGGTTGTGCGTGCTATCCGATCCATCCTTTCTAGCCGAATCCGAGTAAGGATATTTGATGAGGTTCTCTAGCTCTGTGTCTTAAACGGGTAGCCCTTTTATGTCTAATATTTGGTTTTTTATAGTTATGTGTGGGAGGCCGAATTTAGAGCGGATGTATAAGTTCTACTATTTTTTCTTTTATCTGCGTCCTTTTGTTATAGCAGCAGGCAGTTAATTGTAGGAGGGATGAATAGGTCTTACAGTCCTTTTTTTATGATGGATAAGACGGGTCTCTGTAATAGCAGTGTAGGAGGGCTATTAGTCTTGTGGTTTATACTAGTTATGGAACAGTAAGAAGGGTTTGGAAGTGAATATCTGGAGGTCATCGTGTCTATACATCGGCAAGGCCATCTGTTTTGGAGTTATGTAATTTTTTGGACGATGTAATATAATGACCTATTTACAAAAAAAAAAGTGAAATGATGAAGCCATTCACCTTCCAATTTATGTGTATAAATTGATCTAATTTAGTGAATAATCAAGACACCTTTGACCTCTAAGGGAGAGCTCCAATTTTTTGTTATGTTGGGTAATAGAGGCACTAGGTGAAAGTATTTCTTTTGGAAAAATATAGTGACATGGTGAATGGATTTAGTCATTTTGATTGTGTAGAAGTTTGAGATAGTAGTAGTCTCTTCAAATTGTTGTAATGGAGGCCCAAGAGCTTGTAATAAAATTTGCCAAGTTATTTTATGGTTCATTTCTTCACAATTAATTCTGTTTAGTTATTATTATCTATGAGGGATTCATATTATAGAGATTTATGAAATACAAATGTCTCTATTTTGTTTCTTTTTTACTTTGACTTGTAGGGAGGCATAACATCTCTACATCAATTGGTATGAGAGAGGGTTGAACCTTCACTAGTAAGGATCAAACATATTTGGGTCTTTGATTGAGTAATGTGTGAATGTTGGTGAAGTGGGAAGCAGATCAGAACAAATCCTATAATAGAATCATAGTGATGGAAAATAGAGGAAGAGGTCGTTGAAGAGTTAGAAGACCAGAGGTTGCAAAATATCTAAATGTGCATGCATTGATGGTGAGGTTAATAATAATGTATAGAATAGATACAATGGAGGCATCCTGCAGGAGAGGTATTTATTATGTAGTGCAAGATATCCATGATGATGAAGTAGATTTATCTAGACTATAGGAGAAGTAATAGAAGAGCACATAAAATGAAGAGAGAATGATTAGAGAAATTAGTATTATTGGAGGTAAAACTAAACTTGATACTCTTGTCTCTTTTGGAATTTTAAACCCCAATGAATTGATAGATTGGATAGGAGAAATAGAAAATTTATTTGAATTTGAACATATTAAAGATCCTAGGAGAGTTAGGTTTTCCAGTACAAAAATGAAAATTCATGCTTTTGTATGGTGGAATACGTTGCAATTGAATAGAGAAATTTGTGGAAGAGAGAATATTAAAGCCTTGTATATGTTGGCGTCAGAGTTGAACAATAAATTTTTACTTGTGGATTATGCTTTAAATATATTGAGAAAATTGAAGAATTTGAAGCAATTAAATACGTGGTAGAGGAGTACACGATGGAGTTTTAAATACTTTTTATAAGGTGTGGATAGAATACTGAGAGTGTAGAATTGGATTCCAAGTATGTGAATGGTCTAATTTATTCCATTCGAGATGAATTTAATATTTTGAATTTTCATTTTGAAGATGGAGGAGAAATTGTTGAGGAAATATGAGATTGTGAGAAAAGGTTCATAATATGGAAGAGGAAAAGGTTCATAATGGAAGCACCTCCACCACTGTGGATCATCATGTTGGAAGAGGATTTAATGTTGATAGATGAAGAGGTAAATAATTGACAGGTAGAGGAGGAAAACTAGAAGGCATTTGCTTTATATATGGAATGCAAGGACATATTATGGAATTTGAATGCCAAAATTTTGGAAAGATGGAAGAGCACAAGAGGGAAGAACTAATAAATTGCTAAAGAAAAATAAGTGGTAGAAGCAAGTGATAGTTTGGAATTGAGAGTAGAATAGGGAGAAATTTTGATCATGAATAAAGTATTTTTTCATCCTAATAAAGAGGTTGAGATAGGATCAAAACATAGGAAGGCACTCTTTAGAATGAAATGAAAGATAGAAGGTAAATGTTGTCATTTAATTATTGACGGTGATAGTTCTCAAAATTTGGTGTCAGATCAAGTTGTTCACAAATTGAAATTGAAATGTAAACCTTGAATCCAAAAACATATAGATTATTGTGGTTGCCAAATGGGCATAGTGTCAATTTGAGGGAATAGTTATCGATTAATTTTAATACTAGGGATTATAGTAACAACTCATTCTATTTGATGTGTTTCCCATGGACTCTTGTCATATTTTGATGGAGAGGCAATGTTTTTTTGATAGAAGAGTTATGCATGATGGGAGGAGAAATATTTACCATTTTGAGAAGAATGGGTTGAAGTTTAACTTACTTCTTCCAGCAAACAATGATGTTGAGATGTCTAGTCGAGTAATGGGAACTCTACACAATGTTGGTGTATGTGAAGGAATTGGGTAAGCATGAACTTGTGGAGCAATGAGATCAAGAGAAAAACATGGGTTCTATTGTAGAAAAACATTGAGAGAGGAACATATGGGAGGTTTTTATTCTTGTAATTTCTCATGTGGTGGTGTGTTTGCAAGAAATGAAATAGAGAAAGTGGAGGATGTGTCCATGAGAGAGATAGCTAAAGGAAATGTTTATAGTGAAGATAATGATATACTTGTGTAGTCTATGCAACTAGTATCAAGAACAACTCTTACGAGGGAATTAGGGGAAGTAGTGAGAACCATTGAGTGGAAGTGATGTAAATTAGTATGGGGTAAAACACAAAAAGTAAGAACAACATTATGAAATAGATTCGCAAGAAATGAAAGAAACAACATTGAGCTAGAACATCAAAAGATAAATTGTGGATGCTAGCCATAAGAATGGAAATAAGAGGATGCAAAATACCTGGATATTTTGTTAGCCTACCTTTTTAGAAATGTTGTCAAATTTTCCAATGAAGGGATTCTCATGTAGGAGAATCCCCAATGCAACCAACTATCTTGCATGTATCTCATTTTATTTCAGTAGTTAGGGTTTGTTCCATGATATTTTTGTAGATTTGATAGAAGTTGCTACTATTTTGTGAAAACATCTTATTCAAACATATATTATGAGACACAAAAAATTATTGAATATATACATGAAAAATAAGTGAAGCACTACAATCTATGTACTTGTGCATTGTAAAAAAAAACTCTGTCCAATTTGAATAGTTAACAATGAAAGAATTAGAGACACCTAACATAATTGTTTTGACTATTTTCTCTAAAAATAGATAAAATTAGAACCGAGATTCATGTTTGAGTATAAAATCATCTCACCAAACTACAAATCCAACAATAAATTTCTCCATGCCCTTGACAATTACAAACTGAAAGATTGAGTTGCGAAGAGAATTCATGGAGACAAGGAGTTAATGGTGATTGCTTCTTAGTTTGAATATATATATATATATATATATATATAGATAGATAGATAGATATAGATATAGATATAGATATAGATATAGATATAGATATAGATATAGATATAGATATCATGAAAGTGTCCATGGTTACATTACAGTGTTAATCTATAGTAGAGTCATGGAAAATTTGTAATCACATAAACGTGCAAAGGTCATTCACTAAAAATCAAAATAAAATAAAATATTATAACTTAAACTAAGGAATAAAACACATGCGAAAATAAAATGAATGACACCCATAATCCCAAAGTATGGGAATAAGAATGCTTCGGAGTAGGAAAATTTTTAAGGATGCATAATTTTTGTAAAGTGTAGAAACCTTGACGAATCTTACTAATTATCAAATTTCCAACCATAAAATGTTCGCCGATTTTTTTTTTAAATATTCAAATTTATAAGGGTTTTATATAGTTTTTGGACAATTTTGGAGATTTCTAAAGTAAAAATTTTTAATTCTATGGAATCTGGGCAAATCATATTGGAAAAAATGGAAAATGACGAGTATTTTTTTGGAAAAAAACCTAAAAAATTTGCCCATGGCCTAAATTTCGACCCTAAAATTTCCCCTGCTTGGAAGGAAATGGATTGATTCATTAATCAACATATTTGATGGAAGGCGAAAAGATGAAACCAGTTTCACCTTCTGTTTTTGTCTATAAATTTATCTACTAACGAATAAGCAAGACTCCTTTGGTTTTTAAGAGAAAGATTTAATTTGTGGTTATGGTCATGGATAGAGGCACAATTGGGTGAAATTTTTTTTCCTTGTGAATTATAGTCACTTCAAAAGTGGTCATAGTAGTGTTAAGATGACAACATTTTCTTCAAATTATTGTAATGGAGGCTTGACAGATTGATCAATTTCATTAATAAAATTTATAAGGGCAGACGCACGAAGATGGTCCCCAAATTCCTTGCAATGGGGATGTGCTAGTGGCAAAAAAAAATGACGCGTATGCACCTAAGGCAGCGCGCATGTGCCACTAGTTTTAGTACCGAACCAAGGCGCGTGCGCACAAATGTGGTGCGCACGCGCCTCTATTTAAAAAAAAAAAACAGAGCACAATTTCCCCATTGTTCTATTTGGCGGAGCGCGACCTCCACCCCGCATGCACGTCGATTCAACCACCCAAGGAGGCCAAAACCACCCAAGAACACCCACAAACTCACCAACACATCGATTCATAGGTAAATATCAAGGTTTTTTTTTCATTTTATTCATTCTTTGTGTCAATTTTTTTTATCTTTTTTGTTTATTTAATTGTTAATAATTCCCAAATTTTGAAACCAATGAACCAATTTTCAATTGCAGATTGTAAACTGAGACAATGAGTGAACAAGATGCTAACCCCGAGTCCGGTGGAACACAATAAAACCCAAACCTTGGACTCAATGCCGAAGAAAACCGTGAACAAAATTTAAATGCCGAACAAAACCAAAACTCCCAAGCAATTTTTTAACAAGATGACCTTAACCATTATGTAAATTAAATGCAAGTGCACACTCGTGAACTAAGAAACTCGGGGGAACCATCTCGATTATCTCTTGCCACGTCAATTGAGAACTCAATTGATTCCCTCATCCATGCACACTAGCAATTGGCCAATATGACTGAATTTAGAGCTAGGATGTGGGAGTATTACTCCACGGGCATCTCCAAGGAAGCAATAAAAGATTTTAACATTACAAAAGCCCAATTATACAGTATGTTCACTGATCCGCAAACAAACCAACCACCGAACATTACAAAGCCACGGGTCTGCATGGATTGGTGTCATTACCAACCGTGGAGGGAGAATTGGATGCGGAGGTGGTTCATGGTGTACGTAAACCTCCCTGCAATAATAGTGAGGTTCCACAGTACTTCCTTCGCCAACTATGGGCTGAGTTTCTCCTCAGTTTCCATGTCAACTATTTTGACATAACTGAGTTCCAGGGTGTTGGGCGTGGCTCTGCCCAAGATCGACCTACTGCCAGGAGGAACCCACTGAGAGGGAAACCAGCTCCTAGGTGTGACCCCAACCCCTCTCCCCAGCCACCTCAGTTACCCCACAAGCTTGATCAGATCGAGGTGGTGATGAGGAATGTTGCACGTGGACTCATCAGACACACCTCCTTTGTAGCAACGACTTCAGTGGAGAGGTCGGTTGACCTTAATAGAGATCTAGGTGCAGGGCCTTCACGACAAGGCCAGGATATACCCGTGACCAGTGGTAACCATGCTGGGAATTCCAGTTCGACGGGGGAAACTCCACATATTTGTCCCCATTGCGGGCACACTTGCCCTGTCCCGATCGAGAGCTGTTATATGGATCAGGTCAGCAATTTTTTTAATGTGTTTTCAATCATCACTTAATAACTTGTAAAGTATTTTTAAAGAATTTTTGTTTGACTTAAACTATTATTTCAATGTACAGTTATTCAGAGCTAACACACCAACATGGGAGAATGTAAGATCTCCCAACCTAGATGCAGCTATGGTAGTTGCAACTGTGCAACCCACACGAAGGTATTTTCAGTACCTGACACAATATTGTTATTATTTATGTCATTTATATTACTCAAGTATTTATATTTATGGCATACACGTTGATAGTTCATGCAATGTTTTTGAATATCTTGATTGCCTAAATAATGACTTGTTTAACATGTTCATAACATGCATGCATTTTGGTGTCCACAGGTGTTCCCTGACTACGGTGATCAACCACCCCCTCCAGGGATTGGTAGATCACCATATATACAGGTACAATGTGTATTTATAAGCATGCTTTTAATTTGAATTATTACGACTTACTATGGTTTAATTTATTGTGTGTTTACTAAATTGTGATATTACAAATGTATATGCAGGTTCCACCAAGAGCTATAGGTGCCCATTTTAGTCTTGTGTTTCCACCCTCTCACATAATTCCCCCCCCTCGCTTCCATCTAGACCCCTTCCTCCATCCAAACCCTCCCTTTCATCTATCCCCCCCTCCCCGACCATACTGCCCCCTCCATCCATCCTCCCCCACTTGTCCATGGCCCCCAGTATATACACCCTCCCCAATTTATCCACGCTGCCATGTCTATCCATCCTCTCCCATTCGTCCACACCCCCCCTTCCTTCCACCTTCCCCTCTTCGTCCACAACCTCCCATTCATCCATCATCCTCCCTCCATGCAGGACTGCCCTCCCATGCACCATCCCTCGACATCCCCCATAGTCCTTTTAGTTCGATACCATCTATCTTACAACTGGCAAGGGTTCATCATCCATGACTTCCTCCTCCACCCCATACCACCATGTCTTCTCCCACCCTATCATCCCCACTTCCCGCCACTATTGTGGCATCTACTCTTCCAATACCCTCATCTATACCTCCAGTGGTTGCACCTGTAGTGGCTACATATGTGGCCCCCCCATGACTGCATCGGAGCTGGTTGTTCATCCATCTGCTCCACCTACTAGCCCAGAAGCCCAACCATGTCCATCGTTGGAGGTGTTCATGGTAGAATCAAGCTAATTTATGAAAATATTTTGATCCATTAACAAAAATTAATTTAAGCAATTATTACTTTTCAATGAAATGATTGTTGTAAATGTTGTAGGTTGGAATTGCTGCGAGGATCCATAGATCTAGGACACCTGCCCCACATTTCTAACCTGCATCAGAGGGGATTTATTTAAGATTCGAATTCTACATTTGTTTTATAAATGTGGTAAATGTTGCAAATGCTTGAAAATGACAGTATCTTATATCATTTGTTCCAGAGCCCGCAGAGACAGTCTACTCCTAGAGGGAAGAAGACCCGAGATACCAGTAGCTCGAAGAGAAAGAAGATCAACTTTGGAGATGTGCCTAGGAGTGACGGGGGTGGTCACAATGCTTGACACACCATGTGTTATGTACATTAGCCACGATGTGACACGTTTGTGTAGTAGTTTTGATGTACTTTGCATTTTCGCACGAGTTTCCATGTATTTTGGCTCTACGGCATGAATTGTCGCATTTTGTATAGGGCAGGAGTTTCCATTGTACGTACATTGGGAACCATGTTCCATTATTTGCCAGAAATTGTATATGTTTGGATGAGGTTTGTAGCCTTGATGTACATGGATTTTCAGTTATGTGATCTATATCGATGTTGTCTATATTAGTATCTTGTTGTCTAATGTTGTTGTCTCATGTTGTGTGTATCATGATGCGATGTTATCTAAATTTGGTTTTTACTTCTATCTGTCCATGGCATGCGGTCTTAATTTTTGGTACCAATGATGTCCATGCATTAGTTGATAATGCGAATCAACCTGAACCTTACCTAGATCTTAGAAGACAAGTTGGATATCATAGTTCAGCTTGGTTTATCTTTCCATGTGTAAAAGCTTGTAATGGTATCTATGTTAAGAAAACATTATAAACATAGGCTAACTGAAACAAAATCATGTGTGAGAATTAATCTAAAAACAAACAGAATAAATGGATGGACAAATCACACCTCATGGCACATAAGATATATATTGGGAACTTGAGTACTAGGAAAAGAATACTTAAAAATATAAAATGTCCATTGTTGTCAAAATGAGATCCAACATGATTTTTAATAGCTCTACATAATGAGATCCAAAATGTCCATACTCTACATAATAAAATGTCGTCACTAGTATTTATATTGACCATTTTGTCTACTTAAGATCATGCAACAAATTAATAAGCAAGTTATGGAATCATTTCTTAATCAATTGGCACCATACAAATAGGACAACCTTGAGCACAATGTATAGCTAGCTCATTAATTCTCACTCACGGATATAGCCACCTTTGATTTGATGACCATCACATCCACTACCATTTACAATTAGGACTTCCTTAATTTATCATTATGTGATATCGATCTAATATTATGTAGACACGTTGACTTAAACACATATAGTTGACATTACAATAAATTACTATTATGAGGTGTATTTGTGAGTCTCTGTCCACCTCAACACACCAACTTGTTACCCCAATACCCCAAATGCTTTTGAATTCTGTCTGGAAGGGATTTAGAGGTATTAGAACATCCTAATTCATCTACTGGACACTCAGACACTTGTTAAAGACATTTAGGACTTGCATTACATCAATGGAGTCACACATACACCCTCATCAAGTTGCATGCATCCATTAGTGCGCCATCAACACTAGAACATGTAAGCATTATTACATGTTGGACTAAGCTTTACTAATGTTATGATAATATTAGGTTTGCCATCCATTGAGAAGGTTGTCATAGGTGTGCATATCCACCATATAAAAATCTTCATGGTGCATGTTATTTCAAACCATTAGGTTTCTAAATTAGGTATCTGGTGCTAGGTACAACGGTTTTCTAGTTGATGATGGACCCTTGCTATATAGATGAGATACTATGCATATATGTGTATAGTGATTTGGATTCAAATGTATGCACATGGATATACATGTACAATGAAAATGATTTAATTTTTATATGTATTATAATTTAGGGCTAGATCTTAGGCTACATAATAGGGTTTCATTGTGATTAGAATACAAACTAGGGTTTACGCTACCAACTAGGGTTTTTAGGCTAGGCTCTCATGTTTCTAGGCTAGGATACAAGCTCTAGGGTCACCATCTTAATGTTTAATTCCACTATCATGACATCATTCCCACCAATACCATGCCCACTACAATCACCATCAAGCCTCTCAATCCCACTTTGTACATTTCCAATACTTCCAAGTTAAAATTTATAGGTCTCGTTGCTAAAATATTTTCACTTATCTATTCACATAGACAAATCCACTTCCATGAAAGATTTGTTGTAGCTTGGTACGAATGCAAGTTCACATGCAATAATAGTTGAGAAATCCAAAACATCCTATAACTTGGAAAAACAACCTTATTAATCTTCTTTTGACTAAGGAAGGGGAGAACATCATAGTACAGTCTCAATAGCAATGTGTTTTTTAATGAATATCCTCTATAAAGAGCATACTATATTTATCTGGTATTTAAAGCCAAGTCATTTGGAATAGAATGTCACAATTTCAATTACACCATTAATGCAACGTGTTCAAATTGAAAGTTTTGTTTTGTTTCATTACATGTGGTCAAACATTAACTTCCATGAATTATTCTTTAATAAAAAAAATTATTAAATGATATTTTTTTTAAGTCTAACTTCATTGCTGAAGGGTTATTTTGTCACTAAAACTTCGTGTTAAGGGAAATGTAAAAATTCAAAATGTAAAAAAAATTTAGTTTGAAGGGAGGAGATGAAATGGAATTCCAATGTGAAATGCCATTGCCAATAATTGAAATCTTCACATGATCAATGCTCTGTGCATGTTGGCTTGCATGAGTATTTCATGTTGACCAACTTTTATCTACATAGTGCTATAAATACGTGCCATCATCAAAATCTCCATCATCATCATCTTCATCATCAACATCAACATCATTATCATCTTCTCCATCATCATCAACATCTCCATCATCATCATCTTCTCCATCATCCTCATCAACAACTCCATCACCATTATCTTCTCCATCATCATCAACATCATCTTCATCGTCATCATCACCGTGTTCATCATCATTGTCATATCTAGGTTCCTCATCAACATATCCATCATCATCATCTTCATCATCATCAGCATCAGCATCATCATCTTCATCACCATCACCATCATCATCAACGTCTTCATCATCATCACCATCTTCATCATCATGGTCATCTCTAGGTTCCTTATCAACATCTCCATCATCATCGTCATCATCTTCATCACTATCACCATCATCATCAACATCTTCATCATCATCACCATCATCATCATCATCATCAACATCTTCATCATCATTGTCATCTCCAGGTTCTTCATCAATATCTCCATCATCATCATCATCATCTTCATCACCATCACCATCATCATCAACGTCTTCATCATCATCACCATCTTCATCATCATCACCATCTTCATCATCATTGTCATCTATAGTTTCCTCATCAACATCTCCATCATCATCATCATCATCATCTTCATCACCATCACCATCATCATCAATGTCTTCATCATCATCACCATAATCATCATCATCATCATCAACATCTTCATCATCAACATCTTCATCATCATTCTCATCTCTAGGTTCCTCATCAACATCTCCATCATCATCATCTTCTCTGTCATCATCAACATCTCCATTATCATCATCTTCTCCATCATCCTCATCAACATCTCCATTATCATCATCTTCTCCATCATCCTCATCAAAATCTCCATCACCATCTTCATCATCATCAACATCTTCATCATCATTGTCATCTCTAGGTCCCTCATCAACATCTCCATCATCATCGTCTTTATCACCATCACCATCATCATCAACGTCACCATCTTCATCACCATCACCATCTTCATCATCATCACCACAAGTGCCCGGTGGGCGATTTTGAAAATTTGACCCCAATGTGCAAAAATTGGACACTCCCTCACTGAGCAAAACCCTAATTTCCAAGATGGACATACAAGGTGACACCAGGGCCATGGGACTGGAGGAGAGGGGCAACCCTAGCACTATCTCGACATCCTGAATCCAATGGAGTCGATGGTTCGTCGATCGGAGCCATGGTCGTCATTTTATGGCTCGTTCTGTTAGGAACCTATGTCAACCCTTCTCTGTACTATGTTAGTATATTGTTGTTGGACGCATATGCTTTGTAAGTTGTCCCATAGTATTTGTTGATCCGTAGTTTATATTAGCCCATAGTATTGACCCATAGTATTGGACGCATATACTTTGTGAGTCGTCCCATAGTATTATATGTCCCATGGTTTTGACTCATAGTATTGGGCATAGACTTAGTATATAAGTGTGTGTTGAGGTCATTGAAGGCACCGTGAAGTTAATTGTATTGAGCTTGCTCAAAGGAGGTTGACCCCTCGAAGTGGCCCGTGATCAATATAAAAGTGATTCTGAGTCTATTATTTCTGATATCTCGTGTATTTGCATTAATTAATTATTGCAGGTTCATCACATTTGGTATCAGAGCACTTTCTTGGGCTCGTTGGGTGGAATTTCTGCCAAATTTTTTTTTTCGCATCTGTTGCAGCTTCGGATTTGGGAATAATCCCTATCCGCTTAACTGTGGGAAGTACTTGGGCATAAGCCCTAAAACTCATTGTGAGGAGTACCACAGGAACCCCAAAGTAGCTGGCCCATTGAGAGGACCTTCCAGCGAAAAGGGCAACGACCCCTACGTGATTGACTAGTTCCCACTCGTGAGGTAAACCAAGAGCTGTCGTTTGTGGCAAAGCGGTTATCAGTTTTACCTGAGCCGTGGAGTGAGGGGTACTGCCCCAATACGCAAGCCGTCAGACAGCATTGGTGGCCAAGTGAAACACCTAAACTGTTAGGAAGCCGTACATACCTGGGGTCCATATCTATTTTCAGTTGAACTGTTGCCGATCGCTTCCGCTCCAGATCCAGCCGTTTCAGATCTATTCTAAAATTCATTCCAGATCCAGTCACCATTTCAAATCCAGCCATTTTCGATCCCTTCCATGCCGTTGCAGATCCATCTGTTGCGTATAAAATTCAGTTTTTTCTCCATATCTCCCTTGTTTTCACTCTGTTTCCCTTGAAATTTTCGGGGAAACCCTGTCATTCCATTCTGCATCTTTCATTCCTGAGGACCCTATCCCCAATTCCCCTTCCCAAAGCCCGAAATCCCACATTTGTCTATTTTTAGGGTTTCCCATAACTTCCTCAGATTTCACCCAATCACCTTCAAATTTTACCACAAAGTTCCTTTCTGAATTCTGCTTCTTTGTCCCTCTCTGCCAAATTTTCTCATTCTATCACCCCGCTTCTGAAATCCCCTTTTTTTCTTTTTTGTCCTTTCGACAGTGTCCAAAATCTAGTCAAACCCCAATTACCCATCAGATTGTTTCCGCAATCCAAATTTCCCTTTACTAAATCAGATTCTGTTTGTGTTTTTCTACCCATTCCACCAAAAAAAAAAATGGTTATGGTTGTCACCCGTGCAGGAGCACAAGCCATGGAGGAAGCACTTGCAGCCATCCAAACCAAACTCCAAGATCTGGATGAAAACTTTCTCAGCCTCCATCTTCAGCATTCAGCCATGAACAATACCAGACAGCCAGAATCTTTTGAAGCCACCGGGTTCTCTTCTTCTAGCAATTTTCGTGGGCCGAAGCTTGATTTTCCTCGCTTCAATGGTACTGATTCGACTGGATGGATATATCGAGCAGAACAATATTTCAGTCTGCATAATACTTCTGATGCCCAGAAAGTTCCACTTGCATCCTTTCATTTGGAACAGGAAGCCCTTCAATGGTACCATTGGTACATCAAAGTTCATCCCGAGCCAAACTGGACAGATTTTTGCCAACTCATTTTGCCACGATTTGGTCCTAGTGCTTTTGATGATTTCACAGGAGCACTCACTAAACTTCACCAAATTGGCACAATGAGAGAGTATCAGACAGAATTTGAGAAATTGGCCAATCACAAAGAAGGATTGTTTGATGAATTCTACAGGAGTTGTTTTATCAGTGGTCTCAAGGATGAAATCCACTCAGAGGTCAAAATGTTTTGTCCCAACACAATGATTGAAGTCCTAGGGTTGGCTAAGCTGGCCGAGGACAAGATCGCATCTCAACAACGCTCCAAACCCACCTTTGTTCCCTTCAGAAATATGGGTTCCCAACGACCTCCCATCACGCCTTCTCCTCAACCAAATCCTATCAAGCATTTGTCTGAAATAGAAATGTAGGCACACCGAGAAAAAGGGCTTTGCTATAATTGTGATGAGAAATTCACTTGGGGACATAGATGTGTTCAACAAAATCTCTATCTCTTGGATGTGGATTCTCCGCCTGCCTTAGAACTTGGTGAAGAAGCTACAGATACAGTAGATGACCAGGTCGACATTCAACACCCGCCTGTTGACACCCCATCTCAGGACGACCCACCAGAGATCTCTCTCCATGCTGTAACCGGTGTCACCACCCCACAAACAATGCGGGTCAGGGGATACTTCAAGAAGCTCCCTGTTACCATACTCATTGATTCTGGCAGCACTCATAACTTCATTGACCCTCGGATTGCCAAACAGGCTGATTGTTTTGTCCATCCTTGCTCCAACTTTGAAGTCATGGCTGCCAATGGGGGCGCCTTACCTTGCAAGGGGAAGTGTCACAATGTGCATATCTCTATGGAAGATTATAACCTACGCTCTGACATGTTTGCCTTGTCCTTAGGCGGATGTGATGTGGTTTTGGGTGTTCAATGGTTACGCACACTTGGCCGCATCTTATGGGATTTTGTTGAACTTTGGATGCAGTTTAAAGTCAATGGGGCACAACACAAATTTATGGGCTTACAAACAGGGTCTCTCTGCATCATCAGTTCACATCGCTTGGAAAAAATCCTTAAGAAGAATTCACATGGTGTCATCGCTCAGCTCAATTCCATTCAGATGCACCCATCAACAGTATCCACTACTTCCTTGGATAGATATGCAGGTATCTTTGCTGAACCAATGTGCTTGCTACCTTCAAGAGACCTTTTCGGTAAGAATTTAGCCACATCTACCTCTCAGCAGGAAATGATGGCTATTTTGCATGCAGTACAGAAGTGGCAGCCATACCTATTAGGGAATTATTTCTGCATCAAGACTGATCTCCAGAGTCTGAAAAATTTTCTGGAACAATGGGTCTCCTCCCCAACACACCTGAAATGGGTTATCCAACTCATGGGTTATCCCTATGTGATCACTTGCAAGAAGTGTAAGGACAATATGGTGGAAGATGCTCCTTCTCGCACAATTGATGACCCAGTTTCTCTTACAGCTCTTTCTCTGCTTGTTCCAAATTGGTTGCAATATGTTCAACAAGGCTCTCTCTTCTATGAACTCCATGCTTCTTCATCAACAGGGCACTATGGGTTTTGCAAAATGTATGACCGGGAACAACGTAACTTCTTTTGGCAGGGACTAAAAATGACAATTCAATAGATGGTGGCTGACGATGATACTTTCCAAGTCAACAAGGGTGAAACGACACTCCTTTCGGGATTGCTCCAACCCTTTCCCATCCCTACACAGCTTTGGCCAACTATTTCTATGGATTTCCTAGCAGTGCCCTGGTGGTACAATACCACATCTCAAAGGACACCATATGAAGCAGTTTATGGAAAAACACCGCCGGTTCTTCTTCCATACACCCTTAGCAGCTCCCCAGTTCAGGAAATTGACTCGGTTCTTCGCAACTGCGATCAGATTCTTCTCATTCTGCAGGACAATCTTCACATGGCCAGAATTCGCCTGAAACAACAAGCCAATCAGCACCATTCTGAGCGCATTTTTGACGCAGCTGACAGGGTTCTTCTTCATCTACAACCTTCCAAGCAATCCTCCTTAACACTCCAAAGGCGTCAATGGCCCGAAATGCAACCTGAGGATGCTACCGGGGAACCACTCCTTCAGATTCTGCAGCAATTTCTCCAACCAAAGCTTTGAGGACAAAGCTTTTTCTACGGGAGAGGGGATGTTAGGAACCTATGTCAACCCTTCTCTTTACTATATTAGTATATTGTTGTTGGACGCATATGCTTTGTAAGTCGTCACGTAGTATTTTTTGATCCGTAGTTTATATTAGCCCATAGTATTGACCCATAGTATTGGACGCATATGCTTTGTAAGTCGTCCCGTAGTATTATATGTCCCATGGTTTTGACTCATAGTATTGGGCATAGACTTAGTATATAAGTGTGTGTTGAGGTCATTGAAGGCACCGTGAAGTTAATTGTATTGAGCTTGCTCAAAGGAGGTTGCCTCCTCGAAGTGGCCCGTGATCAATATAAAAGTGATTCTGAGTCTATTATTTTTGATATCTCGTGTATTTGCATTAATTAATTATTGTAGGTTCATCACACGTTCCGTCTCGCATCCAAAAGGCCTTCAGGGACACCTGCTAGATACCTGCCGGGGGAATAGAACTCCAACCGTGCAAACAAATTGGGTTCCAGGGAGACATGCAGGTGTGTCTAGGGAGGTTCTGGCTGGGAGCGCTAGCCACAAGTGCCCGGTTGACGATTTTGCAAATCTGACCCCAATGTGAAAAAATTGCACACTCCCTCATTGAGCAAAACCCTAGTTTCCAAGATGGACCTACAAGGTGACACCTGGGCCACGGGACCAGAGGAGAAGGGCACCCCAAGCACTATCCTGATGTCTTGAATCCAACGGATTTGACAGTTCGTCGATCAGAGCCACGGTCGTCATTCTATGGTCCATTCCATCTTGCATCCAAAAGGCCTTTAGGGACACCTACGGGATACCTGCCAGGGGCATAGAACTCCTACCATGCAACAAAACTGGGTTCCAGGGAGACATGTAGGTGTGTCCAGGGAGGTTCTGGCTGGGAACACTAGCCACAAGTGCCCCGTGGATGATTTTGCAAATCTGACCCCAATGTGCAAAAATTGCACACTCCCTCACTGAGCAAAACCCTAGTTTCCAAGATGGACCTACAAGGTGACACATGTGCCACAAGACCAGAGGAGAGGGGAACCCCTATCACTATCCAAACATCCTGAATCCAACAGAGTCTACGGTTCGTCGATCGGAGCCATGATCGTCATTCTATTGCTCGTTTTGTCTCGCATCCAAAAGGTCATAAGGGACACCTGTTGGATACCTGCCGGGGACATAGAACTCCAATCGTGCAACAAAACTGGGTTCCGGGGAGACATGCAGGTGTGTCCAGGGAGGTTTCGGCTAGGAAGGCTAGCCACAAGTGCCCAGTGCACGATTTTGCAAATCTGACCCCAATGTGCAAAAATTGCACACTTCCTCACCGAGAAAAACCCTAGTTTCCAAGATGGACCTACAAGGTGACACCCAGGCCATGGGAATGGATTAGAGGGGCACCCCTAGCACTATACCGACATCCTGAATCCAACAGAGTCGATGGTTCATCAATCGGAGCCACGTTCATCATTCTATGGCTCATTCTGTCTCGCATCCAAAAGGCCTTCAGGGACACCTGCTGGATACCTGTCGGGGGCATAGAACTCCAACCGTGCAACAAAAACAGGTTTCGGGGAGACATGCAGGTGTGTCTAGGGAGGTTTCGGCTAGGAACGCTAGCCACAAGTGCCTAGTGGACGATTTTTCAAATTTGACCCCAATGTGCAAAAATTGAACACTCCCTCACTGAGCTTGGATTTTCTTTTTCCCCAACACAGAACTTGTCTTTCCTGATCTTTTCAATAGGTTCCATGGGGGTCTCCATAAATGTCACCAAACACAATCCACAGTAAAATCCTTTATCACCAAACACAATTCAGAGTAGAATCCTCCAAGTGTCCCTGAATAGCCTCGGGGTGCCCGACTAGAATGCCCGTAGCACCCGAACCGTGGCTCGGTTCGCTAATCGATCGATTTCGATGGGTCCAGGACACCGGGTTTCAGCTAGGGGACCCCCCACAACATCCCTCAAAGTCCAGGAAGCAGTGCCAATGGGCCATCTCCGGAGCTAGGTTTTTGCTCAGTGAGGGCCATTCCAAATCCGCTCAAGGGGGGCATTTCTCGTTCAGATACCCCCGGGCATTCGTGGCCACCGTGGACAGGTCGACAATGGCCATGTGGACCTGTGGGAGGCGACGAAATCCAAGTCTACTTGCTTGTTTGGGTTCCGTGGCCCTGGGGAAAATCCTCCAAGTGTCCCTGAATGGCCCCAGGGTGCCCGACTAGAATGCCCGTAGCACCCGAATCGTGGCTCGTTTCGCGAATCCATCATCATGTTGTTGTTGATGATGATGATGATGACTAATGGATATGATGATGATGATGATGATGAAGATGATGATGAATATGCAACACATCATCCTCATCATCACCATCATCTTCATCATCAACAACAACATGATCATCGTCGTCATCTTCATCAACAACATGATCATCATCATCATCTTCATCATTGTCATCATCTTCATCATCATCATCATTGTGAGGATGAGGATGATGATGATATGATGATGATGATGATGATGATGATGATGGTAGTGGTGGATGATGATGAATATGAGTACGATGATGAATACGAATATGATCATTAGCATCAAAATCATCATATTCGTCATCATCATCTTCATTAGTCATCATCATCGCCATCTTCATCATCCTCACCACCATCATCATCATCATATGATCATGGTCACGATGATTATTGTCTTCATCATCATAATCGTCATCTTGATCATCCTCATCATACTCGTCATCACCATCTTCATCATCATCATCATCATGGTGTTGATGATGGTGAAGATGATGATGAGGATGATGTGCTACATATTCGTCATCATCTTCATCATCAACATCATCATCATCTCCATTAGTCATCATCATCATCATCACCACCATCTTCATCATCATCATCATCTTCGTCATGATGATGATGATGATGATGATGATGATGATGAAGATGATTGTGATGATGATGATGGTGATGATGGCGATGAAGATGGTGATGATAATGATGATGATGATGACTGATGGAGATGATGATGATGATGATGTTGATGATGAATATGCAACACATCATCATCATCTTCATTATCATCCACAACATGATCCACAGCATGATCATCATCATCATCTTCATCATCGTCGGCATCACCATCATTGTGAGGACGAGCATGCAGATGATGATGATGATGATGATTATGATGATGATGATGATGATGATGATGATGATGACAACGATGATGATGAAGATGATGATGACTAATGGAGATAATGATGATGATGATGATGATGATGATGATGATGTTGATGATGAAGATGATGACAAATATGCAGCACATCATCCTCATCATCCTCATCATCTTCATCATCATCAACAACATGATCACCATCATCATCTTCATCATCATCATCATCTTCATCATCATCATCATTGTGAGGACGAGGATGATGATGATATGATGATGATGATGATGATGGTGGTGGTGGATTATGATGAATATGAGTATGATGATGAAGATGATGATGATGATGACGAATATGATCATCATCATCAAAATCATCATATTTGTCATCATCATCTTCATTAGTCATCATCATTGCCATCTTCATCATCATCATCATATGATCATGGTCACGATGATCATTGTATTCGTCATCATAATCATCATCTTCATCATACTCGTCATCGCCATCTTCATCATCATCATCATCACCATCATCATGGTGTTGATGATGATGAAGATGATCATGATGATGAGGATGATGTGCTGCATATTAGTCATCATCTTCATCATCAACATCATCATCATATCCATTAGTCATCATCATCATCATCATCATCATCATCACCATCTTCATCATCATCTTCATCATCACCATCTTCATCATCATCATCATCATCACCATCTTCATCATCATCATCATCATCATCATCATCATCATCATCATCTTCGTCATGATGATGATGAAGATCATGATGATGATGATGATGGTGATGATGACGATGATGACTAATGGAGATGATGATGATGATGATGATGATGATGATGATGATGTTGACGATGAAGATGATGATGAATATGCAGCACATCATCATCATCTTCATCATAATCCACAACATGATCCACAACATGATCATCATCATCATCATCATTATCATTGTGAGGACGAGCATGCGGATGATGATGATGATGATCATGATCATGATCATGATCATGATCATGATGAAGATGATGATGATGATGATGATGATGATGACTAATGGAGATGATGATGATGATGATGATGATGATGATGTTGATGATGAAGATGATGACGAATATGCATCACATCATCCTCATCCTCATCAGCATCTTCATCATCATCAACAACATGCTCATCATCATCATCATCATTGTGAGGACGAGGATGATGATGATGGTGGTGGTGGTGGTGGTGGATGATGAATATGAGTACAATGATGAAGATGATGATGGCGAATATGATCATCATCATCAAAATCACCATATTCGTCATCATCATCTTCATTAGTCATCATCATCGCCATCTTCAACATCCTCACCATCATCATCATCATCATATGATCATGGTCACAATGATCATTGTCTTCGTCATCTGCATCATCCTCATCATACTCGTCATCACCATCTTCTTAATCATCATCTTCGTATCGTCATCATCATCATTGATGATGATGATGACGATGAAGATGTTGTTGATGATGATGAGGAGGAAGAGGGTGATGACGAAGATGATGATGATGATGATGATGTTCATGATCATCGTACTCATCATCAACATCATCATCATCATCTTCATCATCATCACCATCAATGGTGATGATGAGGATGATAATGATGATGATGATGACGTTGATGATGAAGATGATGACCTAGATGTTGATGATGATGAGGAAGAAGGACGATGATGATGATGGTATTGATGATGACGATGATGACGATGATGATGATGACGAAGATGATGATGATGATGGTGATGAGGATGAAGAAGAAGATGATGATGGAGATGACGATGTTGATGACGATGATGATGGTGATGAAGATGATGATGATGATGAAGAAGATGATGATGATGATGAAGAAGAAGAAGATGGTGATGATGAAGAAGATGACGATGGTGGAGATGTTGATGAGGAAGAAGGAGATGACAATGATGATGAAGATGTTGATGATGATGGTGATAGTGATGATGATGATGATTAGATGATGATTATGAATATGATGATGATGAAGATTATGATGATGATCATATTCATCATCATCATCACCATCATCATCATCATCATCAACAACATCTTCAACATCATTGTCATCTCCCCCTTCCTCATCAACATCTCCATCATCGTCATCTTCTTCATCATCACATCTTCATCAACTTCATGTATACCCTTGACAAAGGAAATTAAATAAACCATACAAAGGAATACAATAACGCGTACACGCACGGATGCGTGCGCGATGTTATCAACGCATGCGCGCTGTCAGTCACGCATGCGCGTGTTTGTGCGTGCACGCATTTGCGTGCACATGTGTCTGAATTCAAATTGTTTTTGGTGCCCTTATAGGCTTGGAATTAGCTTTGGATTGCACCTTGAGGCTCGGTCTGATTCATGCCTGATTTATGGCAGAAAACATCAAATGCTGTAACTTTTGGTTTTTCACAACTAGTTCCACACAAGCTCCACGAGTGCACTGCAGATGAAATTGCACATGCTTGTCGAGCTCTATGTGCAGATTCTAAATATATAATTTTTGAATAGATCTGGTGTTGTTTTCTATTTTTAATTCATTTTTAACTGCACTCATGTCAAATTTGTAAAAAACATAGGTCGTTTATTTGGCCTATAACTTTTGATTGGCTTACCTATTTCGAAAGTGGAAGAGAACCCGCACAAGAGCACGAAAATACCTATATCCTAAAAAAAAACTATTTTGATTATTTTTAGACCATGATATGGTGGCTCAACACTTGTCCATGTCATTTTAGGGCTTCATTGACTTCGGTAATTTAAAAAAAATATAAAATTGACTTTTAAAATTTTGGAAAAATAGCCCCGCACAAGATTCTTCTGTTGCCTATGCCTCTACATATTTTTTTTCTTGTAAATTGAAAATTTACATAGCAAACGGGTGGCTCAACAAAAACATGTGCATTATGTTTGAGAAAAAAAATAACATACCAATCTTCAAATAATGACATTTTGGTGTGGTTATACCACTTTTCCATAAATAAAAGTTATATATTCCAGAAGGTCATCCATTTTTCTACGTTTCATCTATTTACACCTAATCCAAAAAAGTTTTGTAGGTACTTCTAATAATTCATTTTAATGATAATATTTTTGTTTTTCCATAATGTCATTGCAACTAACGTGTCATAATTGGGTATCATTACCTTGCACCAGCCCATAAGTTTATGTTGTGATTCATTTGTGCATAATTATTCTATGTGATGGATTTATATTATAAATATTTGTGGAATACGTATGGTTTTGTTTTGTTGCAGTTTACTCTATCTTGCTGGGGAGTTATATAGTCCCTTTGCATCACATTTCTCTATCTTTCTTCTTGATTCTCTAGAGATGTTGTAGTCCAAATAAGATAATATGAGTGATGAGAGTCTAAAAAAATCATCCCTTCTTATCCCAAAGCGAAAGGTCAACTAATTTACAACTATTTTCAAGCCATAATAAGCTTTCCACTCTCCATTTATCACTTTCTCAATATTATAGTTTTGGAATTCAACTTGTAATCAAAATCTATTCTGAGATATTTGTATTAAGTCACCTCCTCCATGCTATTGTTACCATATCCAAAATTAATGTAAGTGATCTTTTTGGATTTGGTTATCATAACCTTTGTTTTGTAATCATACCTATACTAAAAAAAAATTCTTTGAGAATTATTAGTTGCTTCACAATATCATAGATATTCATCATCAAAAGAACAATATTGTGAAGGTAAACAAGAAAGATGATGACTATACTAGCTAGAATTAAATGTAATTAATTTCATCTCCTACTTGAGTATTCTTAAACTTGGTAATAACTTTCATCTCCACCTTTATCACAAAAACTTTTAATTAAAAAATAACTTCTAGTTTTTAAATTTATTCTAATTTTTTTATTAAATGCTTTTCTAAAATCATATCTATTTAAAATAAAAATATATTGCAATTTAAATTGATATATATATATATATATATATATATTTTCAGCGAAATATATATATATGTTTGTTACAACATGCTTTATATTTATGTCGTGAAGTGAATGAATTATTAATCATTAATAAACATTTTCAATTTAAGTGCGATTTGTGTTAATGCCCTTGGGCTTAGGTAAGGCTTAGTCATTAAGATAGTCAATTATTGTACTTATTAACCATTTTATAATGCTTACACTTGTGGTTAATATTTTTAATGGAAACTTCATCTCGTTTTTTTAAATATTGATACTGATTTTTAATAAAAAATGACTTAAAAAAAAGTAATTTTAAATTACGATAACTTTAAAAAGTTTATGTATTAAATTATTATTATTTATAATTTAGATTTAAAATATTTATAATTACATTATTTGAATTTTAATAATATAATATTTTAAATACAAATTATTGTTTATATATAATTTTAATTTTCTTATTTTTGTTTTTATTTATAATTTTTTAATTGAAATATATATATATATATATTATGTATTTTTTTTATTAAAATTATATTTTCATAAATATTGTTTCTAAACAAATATAAAAAGTTTTTTATTAATTTAATTTATATGATATATCTCTTTATATCTCTTTAATAAAAATTTTAACAACTTAAATTTATTTTATGATTGTCCATTTTATTTGGTCAAAATTATTATTTTCTATCTTTTTTTTATAGGGTTTACAAAGAAAAGTATCCATGCCAGTGTTGTTAATCGAAAATAAATGTATTCTTATGATTAAGTTTGAATGACCAAATAATTTTATTTTTGAAAGCTCTATAGATCATTTGGTTTTATGAATTCCCTTTTTTTTTTAAATAAAGAAAGTAATTCACTAAAAATGTTGATAAACTAACTTATACACATCAAGAAATAGACAAATGTCAAGCTCCACTTTGAAATGCTGTGTAAGAGTTCAAACTATAATACATGACATAGATTTTGAGGTAGAAGTCATAAATTCTTTAAAAAAGTGGGAAATATTAAAGATTAATGAACGTCACCATCATAATCATTTCTGTTAATTACATTAACATTTTAAGTATTAAATAAATTAAGTTTTAAATTATTATAGTATTATTTTATTTTTATTTATTTTCAATTTTTTGTTTTTAAAATTAATTATATATATATATATAATTTTAGAATTTTATAGAAAAGATAACTATTAACCTACTTACAAATTATATATTTATATATATAATTTGTAACTAGGTTAATAGTTATCTTTTATATAAAATTCTTTGTTTTAAAATATTTTTTATAAGCAAGTGTACAATACACGTGTTTCAAATTTTATGTTCTCGATTTTAACCTAAGAAAGTTTCATTTCATAAATCTAAAATGTAAAGGGAAAACGGTTTGAGAACTGAAACATCATATATATATTTTTAATGAAATAAAGAGCTCTCATGTCCCGTTAACACGTTTCTCTACACAATAGTGCGCTTCACCAGCTGTCGCTGGATTTTGGAAGGAGATCATGAAGTGTCAGGCTCACTGACATAGTTTGGTTTGATACCATAATGTTAATATCGTAACACCATTTCATTATAGACATATATTATCAAATGGTTGGTGACCATAAACCATTCGATACTATTGAATTGATATGCAACCATTGTAACTCTGATTGTCTGAATTGGGCATTATGATATTTTGTGTATTACTGTCGTCAGGCTCCACCTCAGATAGCGATGCTGTTACAAGCTCGTGGGATGCCCAGAATAGCGAGAGAGGCATTATGGAAACTGTAGATACTAACGGGGACAACAATTACAGAGGATCCTGCTCGTCTTCAAATTCCGCAAGAAGCTGTAACGAGAACTGTCTACAGACTCCAAAGCAGCTTGCTCTACAGAAGGCTAAGAGAATCCAGATAGAAGCCAAAGCCGTCGCTTGGGAAGAGGCCAAGATGGCCAAAATTGATAACAGGTGAATTAACACATCAGAAAATCAGTGCGAATTATCACTCGAGTTTAAGAAAATAAGCAGGCCAAAGTATTAAAATCGATTAGGCGCACGCTAAATGTTATAGGACGTTGCCTTGCAGATTCAAGAGGGATGAAGCAACTATCGAAGCATGGGAGAAGGAGCAAAAAGTGAAAGCTACCATCAAAATGAAAAAAATGGAGGTATGAATATCTTCAATAAAATAACTGAGACGATGATACCATATATATATAGCTGAGTTTTTCCTTAGAACTTTTCATTTTCTATGGCTGAGTTTTTGCTTAGAACTGTTCATTTTCTTCAGAGGAAATTGGAGGAGAAGAGGGCCATGGCGTTTGAGAAAATGCAGAATGAAATTGCTAAAGCCCATAGGCAAGCAGAGAACAGGAGAGCCATTGCTGAGGCTAGAAGAGGTGCTGCAAATGCCAACATAGCAGAAGTTGCTGAAAAGATCCGGTCACTTGGAAAAGTTTCAAGAAAATTTCTCTTCTTCTATCAAATTTAGTAAGACGATACTCAATTATATATGACATTTGGGTTTACTTTACTATACTGTTTGTTTGCATCTATTAGGAGATAGTCTCTCTTTTAGCTTGAATCCAGAGGATAGGAAAATCAACACAGTATTTGTTAAACGAACAGTTGATTACAGAAGTTATTTTTTGTTGACAAAAAAAGTTGATGAATGAAAAACTAAGTTTGGTGGAAATTATTAGTGCAATCGTTCTTGATTTGTACATGACTGAGATCAAATAGTGTGCATTTGTACATTTAATGTTACTGCGTATAAGAGTCTGCATGTAAATCCATTTTATCGTAAGGTAAATGTTCCCAGCCTTTCATTTTAGGTGTTTTCCTTTTTAAATTGTATTTTAGAGCATGACATTAAAAATTGAAGTTCAGGTTCTCTCAAAGTACGTTTAGTACAGTTTACCAACACTTGTGATATAAATATTTAACATTTATTACCTAAGAAACGTAATTATTTTAAATTTATTGGAACAATATCAGTAATGAGTCGTATTAGTTAAACGAGAGCCGGGGCTGCAGAGTCGCTGCCATTCCCCTACGAAGAAACGTAATAAGTTTACATTTGTTAGCACAATATGAGCAATGATTATTTTCAATTCATTAGAACAATATAAGCAATTAGTATCATTAATTAAACAGGAGCAGGGATTGCAAAGTCCCTGTCTTTGAATTCTGTTTTACCATAATAAAAGTAATTTCTTCATGGTGTTTGTCCACGCCGCGACCGCTTGGCAGTGAAAATGTTTATGATTCTTGGGAGGTGATGAACCAGGAAGATAACTGAACAGGGCCAACAATGGAGACAGTGTCTTTTGTTAAACTTTTGGGACATGGTTATTTAACTTTGTGAATGCAGTTACAATGCAGATAGTTTGGAAAAGAAAAACAAGAGCTCGAATTTTGCGGTAGAAGTAGATGGATAGCATAATGTATACTTTGTTATAGTAAGTAATTATTTTTAAAATTATTAAATTAAAAAAGAGCGTATAGTCGTGACGAATAGTTTGTTAAAATTTCAAATTTAGGAGTAATATTGTGGAGTTCCTTGCTAGGTTTTCGATTTTCGATTCCGACGGTTTTTTATTCACGTAACTAGCTTCGATTACAAGCAATTAATAGCTAAGTTTTCTACTTTGACTACTTTGTTAACTATAAGCAATTAACAATAACTAAGATTATAAAGCAATTAATTCTATGTTTCTATGTTATCAAGGCAATTAATAATAACTAAGATTATAAAGCAATTAATTCTATGTTTCTATGTTATTAAGGCAATTAATAATAACTAAGTTTATAAAGCAATTAATTCTATGTTTCTATGTTACTAGGGCAATTAATAATAACTAAGTTTATAAAGCAATTAATTCTATGTTCCTATATTACTAGGAGTATAGATCCATCTCACTGGTCTATAAAGTGTTTATTTGGTTTTTATTTGGTTTTAGAGAAGAATCAAATCTGCAAACTATTTACCATTAATACTATGAATATAGATCCATCTCACTGGTATATAAAGTGTCTATTTGGTTTTAGAGAGGAGAGAGGAATCAAATCCGCAAACCATTTACCATTAATACTATGAGTATAGATCCATCTCACTAGTCTATAAAGTGTCTATTTGGTTTTAGAGAGGAGAGAGGAATCAAATCCGCAAACCATTTACCATTAATACTATGAGTATAGATCCATCTCATTAATCTATAAAGTGTCTATTTGGTTTTAGAGAGGAATCACATCCACAAACCATTTACCATTAATACTATGAGTATAGATCCATCTCACTAGTCTATAAAGTGTCTATTTGGTTTTAGAGAGGAATCAAATCCACAAACCATTTACCATTAATACTAGAGTATAGATCCATCTCACTGGGCTATAAAGTGTCTATTTGGTTTTAGAGAGGAATCAAATTCTCAAACCATTTACCACTAAGCTAAACTTTCACCACACATCTCTTTCATCACACATCCTTTCACCACTATGTTACAACTTTTTTTTTTAAATTTTAATTTTGGATTCTTTATTATTATTATTATTATTACGGAACACAATAAGTGATTAATAATATCTAATATATTTTTATTTTTTTAAATTTTTATGGATACACGGAATAAGTGATTAATAATATCTAATATATTTTATTTTTATTTTTTAAAATTTTTATGAGATACACGAAACACAATAAATGATTAATAATATCTAATAACTAGGTTTACAAAAAATTAATAATATCTAATATATTTTTTTAATTTTTATGAGATACACGAAACACAATAAATGACTAATAATATCTAATAACTAAGTTTACAAGAAATTAATAATAACTAAGTTTGATAAGTTTTTTTTTAATAAATTTAAAATATCTTGATATCAAAATCAAAAAGTGATCGAGGGTAAACCATTAAAGTCACTAATTTGGATTTGAAATTTGAAAAAAAAAAATTAATTTCAATTTGAAAATTGAAAGAATTAATCTTAAAAGTACTATGTTTTCTATTGTAACTACTAAGCATAAGCACAACGCACATTCCTTATGTTTTCTGTCTGATGCTAGATTTCGACAGGAAATAAAGAAGGAGGAACATACTCGGTCAAGGTGGAATACGCTTTATTCTGGAACAACCTAATAACAAATAGTAAGTTGGCATCTCACAAGTGCACAATTTTTATGTGGCTAACTCTGCAAAAGAAAATTTTGACTTGGGTGGATAAGTGGTGGTGGATTGAAGTTTTGAAGGCATTGGCATCGCACAAGTGCAAAATTCTACAAAAGAAAATTCCAACTTAGGTGGATAACTCTGCAAAAGAAAATTTTGACTTGGGACAATCTGTTAAAAAAATTTTTATGTGAGCCTAGTATATGCATTCTTTGTATAAGTAACAGAGAAAATTTGGAACATTTACTAATAACTTGTTCCTATACAAAAAAATATGGGTTGAATTAAGTGAAGGATTAAGGGTGGAGCTACAATAGAAGGCTAACACTATTGAAAAAAATTTAGCTCCTTGGTATGAGAAAATAGAACTAAATAAGATTAAATGTGTTCCTTTCCTTAACACTCTGGAGAATCTCGAGAGCAAGAAACGAAATAATTTTTGAGGACCGACTTACTCCTGCATTCTAGGTAACAACTCAAGTACTGGCTTTACACCTTAGCTTTATAGAAAAAGATTCTAAAAAAACAAGAGTCATAACTCTGATAAATTCTGAGTTCAAGGGATGCAAAGCTTTCTTTGATGGAGCTTGTGAAAACAAAATTTGTGGACTTGGTGGTACTATTACTTTATCCGACAACTATAGTATTGAATTTAAAGCTAGTGGAGGATGAGGAACAAACAACAAGGAAAAAGGCTTGGCTTTAGGAACAATCCAATTTAGCTTTGGAAGAAGGGGTAGAAGATATGGAGGTGTTTGGAGACTCGAGAGTTTGGATAGATTTCTTGAATGGGAAGAAACAAATCAGGAAAATCAATCTTCAAAGGATAAGTTCAAGACTTAAACGACCGGCACGTGAATACAAAACTTTTTGTATTTTCCATTTTTAAGGGAATCAAATGAGAAAACTTACTTTCTTTCAAAAGAGGGACTTACACTTAGAGAAGGAACAACTGAAATAACAAGGAAAATATTAGGTGTTTCAGAGACAGAGATGGACAATCTATCATCTTTTTGACCTTATGATACTTTGAACATATGATATTTTTTTTGTTTTTATAATGCAAGTAATGTGAAATCAGTTTTGAGAGAAAACTTTGGAAATTGAAAAATATCCAAGTACAGTAATGCAAAGCTAGGCAGTTAGCTATCTAAATGCTTAAATGCACCTAAAACTTGTATTTTGTTTTTCCTCATCTAAAAATTAAATATGTGATTTTTTCTTTGGAAAAAAATTTGCAAAGCTAGGCAGTTAACTATCCAAATACTTAAATGCACCTAAAACTTTTATTTTTTTCCTCATCTAAAAATTAAATATATGTTTTTTTCTTTGGAAAAAAAATACTAAGCATAATCAAAACGCACATTCCATAAACACAACACGCATTCCATATTCCTTTCTTGGACTTTAAATATGCACATTCAAGTTTAATTTCTTGTACTTTACACTTTAAATACAAGTTTTTTACCTTTTAAATACAAGTTTTTAACATTTTAAATACAATCATATTTTTAATAAATAAGTTTTCTAGTAAGTTTTCACATTTTGAGTCCATCTCAATGTGAAAAAATATCAAGGATTTTGGATTTGAAAATCTTAAGAGTTAAGTTTAAGATATATAAGTTAAGCTATATCATATTGGTTAAGTTTTTGTTTTTGTATTTTGGTATTTTTTTGAAGATATTATATAAGCTAAGTTTTGATATCAAGATTTCATTAAGGTTAAGCAAATAGAGCTAAATAATTTTAAGCCACTAATTTATATTTAACTAATTTATATTTAAGATATCATATAAGCTAAGTCTTTTTATTAAGATATCATTAAGGCTAAACAATTGTAAGTTACTAATTGAGATTTGAAAAAAAAATGGTTTTAAAAATATTTTTAAAATCATGGGAATTTTCAATGTCAATTTCAATGGAACACTCAAGATGAAGTGGAAGTTTGAGAAATATAATCATATCAACTTTTAATTTGAAATATAATTTAAACTTAAAATATATTTTTTATACATTTAAGATGATTTAAGATGAGGTGAAAGTTTGAAAAGTATATTCATATGAATTTTCAATTTGAAATATAATTTTTTACATTTAAGATGAAGTTATTTTATAAATTATTAATTTAATTGTTTATATAAAAAT
Source organism: Larix kaempferi (assembly GCA_027924585.1). Lineage (NCBI taxonomy): Eukaryota > Viridiplantae > Streptophyta > Pinopsida > Pinales > Pinaceae > Larix > Larix kaempferi. The sequence goes on from BSBM01000511.1 coordinate 4,231,258, forward strand.
CAAATACGAAGGAAGAACTTTTGGGGATTTGGGGCATGTTAAAAGTGGCTTCACTCTTTAGCATGGTTTCATTAAGGATTTATGGTGACTCTTTGGTAATTATTAAGTGGGTCAACAAGCATATTCATCTTGACAATGCCTGATTTCACTATTGGTGCCTCCGAATTTCCTATATGTTGAACAATTTTCTTTATCTCTCTATTGAACACACTTAAATAGAGAGAACAATGACGTAGCTGACTCTTTGTCCAAAGAAGCTCTCGACGGTGATCCCGGGATCCTCCACTATGAAGAATGGGTGGATGAACAATTGGTCATTTCTGGTTCTTTAGGTTCTTTTTTTTTTAAGTATACTAGTTTTTTTTCTTTGTTATGATAGCCCATTGGGCACATTTTGTTTGTAAGGGGTCTACATATGACTACTAGTTTTTTTTATACTGGTTACTATTACTAGGAAAGAGCAGTCATGTATTTGTATCAGTTGATACTCATGAGTCTGGGTTTAACCTTGGCATGTGTTATGTACTTTTTGATTTCATGGAAATAACAAAAGTACGGTTTTTTTCTTCTGAACAAAAAAAAATTAATTTTTATATACTTACATTTAAAGATAAAAATGAAGAAGTCATACGAACTATTTTGAAATCTATTTTTTTAATGTTGAGATAATTTTTATAAATAATTTAACCATATTATTTATATAAATTCTTTCTATTCGAGTCCAGTGGGATAGCTTAAATGGTTGGGTGTTGTAAGTTGAAGGTCTCAGGGTCAAATCCTGAGGTGGCTATACATTGATATATAAGGGCCTCACTTGATGTCCCCATCAAGTTAGCTCTTTGCATCCTTAGCAATCACGTTATACATCATCAATGTGTAAATCACCACGCGACACTAGACTCTGGGTTCAAAAAGCTAGTGGTGGTGACTAATCAGAGCGAACAGGGTGCAACCTTGTCAAGTGGACCCTCTATGATTTCTTACCGTGAACGTAGCAGCCCCGCTAGGGAATTTATGAACCACATGTAAAAAAAATAAATTTCTTTCTATTTAAATTATAATGTACGTGTATCTTCATAAATATGAAAAGTGAATGTTAAGATAATTTTCTATTAAATTTGAGTGATAATTTAATTTCTTTTATAAAAAAACTTGAATTATAAGAAATATAAGTATAATTCAAACCAAATAATATTTATTACTATTATTATATTACATTGTTTTTACAACATCATGTTGTATATGTTTTGGAAAAAGGTGGTTCGCCGTTTGTTAGAGGGCTAGTCCACCTGGGAAATGGCCACCACCTGCTATTCTAGAGAATCAAGGTGGCACGAATTACAATCATTACAATATGGGCTCAACAAGAGCAATATGTCACTTACAAGAATAGAACCTGGGTGGGGAGGGTAACAACATTCCTCCCAACCACCCAAGCTACAACCAATGGACATCATGTTGTATATGTTATATTTAGAGTGAAAATAGTTTCACGTCGTTGAACAATTTAATAAAGTTCGATTGATATTATTTAACTTTCAAGAAAGTCACTTTGTTAATTTTCAACCAAGTCAATTTTTTATTCTAAAATGTAGGAAGTTAAATTTTCACAAGATGTCAAGATGTCTTTAAGGTTCAAAGTATTACATCAAGATGTCACTAAAGATAAACAATTCTAAGTCACTTTAATCATATATCTTTTGAAAATGTCATTACGTTAAACAATTGCAAGTCATTTGCATCATTTACTTCAAATCTAATTTTTATATACTTATGCATGTGTGCAAGTTAATGGAGGTTTCTTTTGACATGTTAGATGCAATAGAAAACTGAGAAAGCATGCATCTGCAAACTTACATGGATATTTTGAGATAGATACACAATGAAGCTTTTTTTATAAGTAAGATATACTATATTAATAGAGTGTACAAAAAAATTTACAAATTTCACCAACCTGATAATGCTTCATGGCAGTCTAAAACAGTCATCCAAGAGCGACTAAAGAGGCATATAACAAGTCTTTCCTACTGCCCCTCCCCCGAAGGAGAAAACATAGCTTACAAGCAAAACTAACAAAATGTTTTCTTTCCTAGCAAAAAAAAAAATATACAGCGTAAAATCGATAGCCTCGACACATCCCAAGACCCCTAAACTAGTTACAAACCAAACCAAACATATCCGTCACAAAAAAAAATAGGGGACGAACCATTATCCATAGACCACGCCGAAAAATCAAAACAAAGATGCCAACCCCCAACCTTAGAACCCAAAATTATCCAATGCCAACGGGAATGAGCCATCAAGATGCGCTTCTCCATCTTGATTCCCTCCCATGGCCTGACCACCTTCCCTAACCGAGTAAAAGTAGCCCATTTTCTCTATAAAGAGGAAACCCATCTTCTTTCCAACGGCATTTATGCTCATATGCAGCCGCTGCGTGTCTGCATAGAATTCCTTCCAGAAAACCACCGGGATGTCATCCACCTACTCCTTCTCCTCATGCTCTAGCAGTACTTGGCCTAGCATGCTCTTCATCACCCAGTATAAGGTAACATTCCTCTCATATAGGCCCTGGAGGCTGCGCAAGGACCCAGGATCCTAAATCCACGGTTCTTGCACTGCTTCCTCTACCATCGAACTCACATCCACGCCCTCTTTCCATACCCCCTACTCCTAAATTTCCACGTCTTCCCAAATAGGTCACATGGTAGTTCCATGTGACTTGGGCCACTCTAAGCTACTAACATCTCACCCTACATCGCCCTCTAGCTTCCTTTACTCCTTTATTGCCCACAAAATCCATACCACTCTCACTCCACCGTAACAACACGTTCCCCCCACCTGGTTGGTGCTAGGGACCCTTTTTGTCACAGTGCACTAAGCCTAGAAACACCACCTGATGAAAGATGCAAAAGAAGTAGCATAGTACCGAGGATGCAAGCACTCTATCGAAAGAGAGATCCCCATAAATAGTGAAATCCAGCCCCCTGTCACCTGATTTAACAACATTTTTCCCACCAAAATCCATGATGGATGTTGTACCAGCCATCCTGTCATTCATAAAGTTCCTTGACTCAAAATATCACCAACTACAACCTTAGATGAATACACCTCGTATGAATATCGCCTTCATCATAACCCCATAACACTTCATTACTATATTCAATTGCCTTCATAAACTCACGCATGCCCCACGCTTTGGGAAGGGCTCGCCACCTATCCCCAACATGACCTCCCACCTTTTCACGCTACCACCCGCATTTGGGGAGGCACCATCCACTTCATCCAATTGAAGACAGTGTCTTTTTAGATCCTCATCATCCATCCTGCCCAACGTGTCTTCCCATAATATGTTCCTTCTCTTGACCCCCACTTTCACTAGCACGTCAGCAACTTTATTCCCAAACCAACACACATGACTAAAGGAGATCCTATAGCTATAATTCAATCTATCAGCCAACCTCTCAAAGCGGAAATCCAACCTCTAGTGAGATGAGACCTTAGATACTTGTTTTATGTTTTGGATATTTTCTTCCATCCAAAGGATCACAGTAGAGTCCCCCTCCATGATGATCGAGAGAAAACTGTTATGGGTTGCACCGACCAATCACTGATGTAGCCCCTCAATCTCAGCCACGTTATTAGTATCCATCCCAATAGAACCCCAGTAAATCTAGACTATATCCCCAAAATGGTTGCAAATAGTCCCTTCAAAATAGGGATAATTTTAAGAAGACCCCTGAAATTTATATGTATAATAAATGGGAAAATCTCCCTAATATATATGAAAATTTGAAGCCTATTTTACAATAATATAATATGTATATATAAGTTTTTGGCTAATCTTTCATTCTATTATAAAATCTTGGCGAATCTTTTACTAAATTATAAGATATTGTAAAATCTTGGCGAATATTTCACTGAATTATAAAATATTGTAAAAACTTGGTGAATATTTCATCAAATTATAAAACCTTGTAACTTCTTCGTGAATCTTTTGCTAGGAAGACTCGGCTTTTGATACTGCAGATTACTAAGGTAGTGCAATAGAAGAGCATATACCATAGCTCAACTCCCTCGAATCCTAGTCCCTCAAATGAACAAATGCATGAATGAGATGAGGAGGGATTTATTTATACATTTCACAAGTAGTATTGGGTTACTCACAACTGGAGGTGTTGGTGAAACACAACTACACTAACTAGATTTAGAGAAAGTGGGGACTCCACTTTTTATCTCATTCCTTAATGGTCCAATAGAAATGTGGGGACCCAAATCTTGACATACCGACAAACTGATAGAATTGAACACTTTACAATGTGGAGTGACTATGGCACCCACGAACCATTATTACAACATGGATTATTATCGAGACCCACAACCTTAATATAGTTTATGAATTTGCAATTAGCTTATTTTCCAAATCTCTCATTTTTAAGTTGCCCTCTATGAAAAAAATAACATGCTTATTTTCTTATAGATACAAATGGCACTTTTTCCTTTTTTTTTGACAATCAAAATATGAATTATGTCATTTGATTTAGAATTTTTAGAGTTAGTTAGAAACTTGCAATGGTTATTAGAAATAAGAACATACACTAACAAGAATAGAAAGCACATTAATGCATCATCATGTGCATATCATTATAACTACTTTGTTAAAGACTAATTTTTCTTAGATAAAATGAGGAGGTGTTTATATTCATGTCCTTGAAATTTTTTAAAGCATGCAAAATATGGTGAAATTGCTTTAGCATCCTCATTGAATGCAAAAGACTAGATATCAAATAGCATAATGTCTACATATCAGGTCAAACATTCCCTATACATATTATACAATCATGATGGAAATGAAGTATCATGTTCCAACTAAATCATATATTTATCATACATAACTAGATCCATTTCTAGATGATGATAGAAATTACACATCAAAACAAAATTTCACTAAAAAAACATTTTACTTCTGAATGACAATAACAAAAAATAAATATCATAAAACAAGCACCGAACCCAACAAATTTAGATCACAAATAAAATTGACGAACTTGGCAATATGAATACAAAAATCTACCAGTCACGAACTTGGAAATATGAATAAAAAATTTTACCAGCCACAAACTTCTCAATACAAATAAAAGAATCTAACAAAACGCATTGGACAAGTTCTCTACAAGAAGACAACCAAAATAATGACCATTCCATTGTAGCCTCGACATTATAATCAGTGTGCATTCATTTATATTACAAACATCCCAAACATCAACAATAACATACATAAAATATGAACATATACAATATCATTAATGCCTTATGCCCAATAATAGTTACAGAGAAAGATCCTAATAAAAGCACATTTTAAATAATTCGGCCTAATTCATTTTGAATATATGAAACCATGTGGCGTCTCTCCATCAAAGTAGCATCCACTAACAACATATAATGTCAGCCGATAGTTTAAACATGACAAGGCATAAAATAAATCATATATTTTGAGCTCTATAACACTTTCATGGAACCAATACTCCTAGGATAGAATAAAACCCCAATAATACCAAATGATCCCTAAGAATTAAGAGTTCCCTAGATTTCAATAGGCCTCAAAAAGAATCCATGATAAAAGGTAAATTTGCAATATAATAATCTATTGTAACCATGGATAAAAAACATATCACGTTAATTATTGGATAAAAAGCATGATGTGAGTTTGTATTCTCTAATAAATTGCATGTGTGGCATGCCCCTTCAAGACCCGATATTTCGGCAATGGAGATGTTATACGAATATTAAAATATCGAGAAAACTAAGAATGAAAAGTGGAATCACATCAACCAGAGCCTTCACCCTTCAAGCACAATTCGATGTGGGTGAACCCTGAATCACTGTAGCCTTTATATAGAACAAAATAGCCCCTGATTCCCTCTAATACCAGAAATCGTGGGCTCAAAGATGGTATCAGATGAAATTGACTAAAATACAGGTGAATGCAACCATATGCCTGAATTACAAGGAAAATGGAGGGAAAAATAACCCTTGGGAGCCTCCATTACTAAATATTGGGGGTGAAGGAATGATTTCACTAGAATTTATCTAGAAATTGGGGGCGAAAGATAGATTAGAGGGAGATTTTGCTAGGGTGAAAATAGTTTTTTTCATTTTCCTCTTTAATATACGGGAGGCTATTCATTTTGGATTTATTTGTTTTCTAATAAATATTGGGCGAATATATTTTAGCTGAAAAATACCTTTTCATATAAGAAAATAACCCACTAAATTTTTGTAACCCCATTAATATATCCCATGGGATATATATAGCCCCTAAAATGATCCATGCTCCAAAACCCACCCGTCCCGTATTTCCCTTTGAGGTCCTATCAAAATTCAACTTGAAAAATACATGTGCGGGAGTGATCCAAACAACAGGGCTTATGGGGGGTCTCCTTAGGGCCAAGCATGGGAAAATGAAGGTCGAGATAGATCGCACTTCCCGGGCTTCAAGGATCCTTGTTTTGTGTGCACCCTCCTTTAGGACATTATCAGGACAAGCCAGGAGTTTGAGTGTTTCCAAGATATGGGTCGTAATCATTGCCTAGACTCCTTCCAGCATCTCCTACCGGCCTTTGAAGATGTGTTTGTTCCTTTATTTCTAAATCTCACACATTGAAGACCCTAGGAATAATTTTCAAATTCAGTTGACTAAGTTGTTTTTGAAGGGGTTGTCCACCCATTCCTTGATGGTAAGGTTTGGTCTTCCTCTAACCCATCCGGCTCTTTTGAAGATGTCTTCTCATTTATCCCATATCGCAAATGCAAAGGTGAATTGTTCTAAAAGGTGGCTAGTTGTTTCTTCCTTCCCCATGCACATGCAGCACCACGTAGGCCCATAGCAGCCTCGTTTCCTAAGGTTCTCACATATTAGGATCCTACTCTTATAAACCATCCAGAGGAATGTAGCTACCTTAGGCCACTACTTATTCTCCTAGATTTTCTTCCATTATGTAAGGTCCCTCCTCTCTTTCCCACCAGCCATTATAGAGTAAACTTCCTTCACTAAGAAGGTTCCTTTAGTGCTATATCCCCAACGCAAATTTTCATGCTCATCATTCTACCTTATGACCCTTTCTTGGAGGACTTCCCAAAGGCCCTAGATGTTCTCAGCCTCATTTGGAGCTTGCCATTCTTTCACCTTGCGAAAGGTTCTGATCTCATCTCTTCCCTACGTCTCGTCCCAATAGTCCTTAACTTTAGTCACCCACCTGTTGGTGGCTTCCCTCCAAGTTTCCCCGATCGACTCCAAACATGACACTAGACGTAGTTGTTTCCACGAATGCCCCCAAAATTTCTCCTTTTATCCATTTCATATTTCCCATAAACTATGGTTTTGCACCAAGTACCATCCTTGCCAAGCTAAATTCCATATGTGAGACCCTATTTATTAGACAATCCACTCGAGCGGATGCAAGCCGGATCTCCCTAGCTCAATGTGAGTCTAGAACAAATAAGACAGGCTATGAATGCATTTCGTAGATCTACTTAAGGATCGAGTACTAGATGTCTTACCTTTCACTTTGCTATCCTTTCTCCTAAATGCTGCTCCACGTCTCACAGTCGTCAAATCCAAGCTGCAAGACCTGTCAAGACAAGAAACAAGAGAAACAAGTAAAGGGAATCTATACAATAAGAGATCTAAGTGAACAATTAAGCAGGTAAACTACTCAATATCATTACACACATGAACAATATTGGTGGAAAGCATTTGTATTACTATAAAAATAGGGAAGTACATAGCAGAGATATAGAACTACAACCAAGGCTTAATGCTGCAGCCCTTCTCCAACAAAGCCATTTTCCGTTTCCTCCTAAGGAAGCTTGAGTCTCTCAAGGATGAGTAGAGATCTCTAAAGAGTGATTTCACCAGCATGTAGACACCATAGACTTCCTCCCTTTGGAGAGGGGTAGATATTTTCTTATATAGGACTAAGTGGATAGGGTATGGATAGGATAGGTTGAGATATGGTAGGAGAGAGATAGGGGATCCTCCCAAGGTATTAGGAATCGAGTACCAACTCCCCTAGAGGTCAGGGATAAGGCCCCAAGTCAGCAAGTTTCGAGAAGAACCTCGAAGAAGCTATTTTTTCCCATTAACTGACTTCGTTGCACCCTGAAATGAAGTAAGCTACGACGTCGCATGTTGCATGAGTGTAACCTACAACAGCCTCTCAAAACCTGGTACAAATGGGTACAAATCCTCCTAGGTTAATTACTCAATCAAGATATCTTCAGGGGTGTATACACTGAATCTCATGATGGGTATATTTTGGGTGTAACAAAATTCCCCCCAAAGCATGAAACTGTTGAAGATAGATAGGTGAAGTGCTTTGATAGAAGAAATGGCAATAGACTTGTCAGACGAAGGACACTGTTGCAGTACAACTGACTCTGAACTGACAATCTGCTATGAAGTACAACATGGCTGCCGACCAATACAATGCAGATCCATGGTAGTAATGACCGACTGAACACAATCATGGCTACTAGACACAAGCATAGATCCATGATGAGATGATAACATAGCCATGACCAATACAAATGTGGATCCATGTGATATAACTCAATACAAACTCCATCACAACCTGGGTAAAACATGACTTCCCAGGGTCTTCAAGCTAAACCCATAATGATACGAATCTATCCACGTGATTACAAATGTCTTGATGTCGAACATGGTAGAAACCACTTGATTACCAGTCGTTGATGTAAACCGTTAACAAGTGAGAGGGAGATCACCATTAATGTCAATGATTCCCAAGGTATCACATTACATATCATCAAGCGTGAATAAATGAGTTGAAGTCAAATGCAAGACGAAATCTTTCAATCAAGAGTCAATGATGTAAACTCATGTTGAAAGCGAGGTAACCTACCATTGAGGCATGCAGGGCCAAGGTACTTGATTGGTTTCTAGATTCAATCCTCAAATGATGAGTTGAAGTCGACAAGCATGAATCCGTCGAAGGCGGGCCATGATGAATCCCCCATCAAATGACACGAAACACAACAAAAATATATAGAGTGTATCAAATGGTACAGTAACATGCAAGACTGACTCATAGGAGACCGACATGATGGTGGGTGTACTGACTGCAGATGATAAATGATGGACATATTCTTGAACATGGGCATGGCATGACTTGGTAGTATTGATATGACGAGTGTGACACAAATTCCTAACATGAATGATGATGGAAGCTTTCTTTGAATGATTCAAATGAGTAACAAGACTCAGGAAATAAGTGGAACTCGAGGACAAATGGATGATCCAAGTGTTGTATGCAAATGCTGATGAGTGCCATGTTCAAGAACGACTACATACTGCCACTAACAAGGTACGTAACACAAAATATTTCCTTTTTCCCCATCATGAACGATGATTGCCTCATGTGTTTTTTATGAGCTTGATGAGGGTAACCAGATGCTCGGTATAGCTCATCTCATAGATGAGTCCAATACCAAATATTTTTTGAACCTAGGATAGGTGGGGTTCATCTCATGGTGGGCCCTTCAATGTAAGAGTTTAACGAGTCCATAAAAGGTAAAATCGATCGTCATTTCATGTTTAGAGAGTCTGAAAAGAACTAAAGAAGACTCCAATGGTCCTTTTTCGTAAAGTTAGCCTCATCGTTCGAAAAAGGGTAAAACAATGCGGGAGAGGACTCTTCCAGTCATGATTGGTTGGAGTATACCTTTTTCGTAACTAGTGCCCCCTGGTCTGAAAAAGGGGTAAACTATCATCGGGAGGATGACCATTCAAATTCTTTTACAAGCGTGAACGCGACAAGTTCGCTTGGCAATCTTTTCGTATTTTGAGAGCCTGAAAAGAGCTTAAAGATAGATTCCAGGGGGTTCATTTTCTGTAGGAGTTTAACGAGCCTAGAAAAGCGATAAATTGTAACTTAGTAACGTATTCTCATAGTTTCAAGAGCACGAGAAAGAAAAAAGAGAAAGTTCATTAATTGCAATCTATGAAAAAATGGGTAAACGACAAAAACTCACAAGGGGTGTTCATACCTGAGATGACTGTTCCAATATGAAAATGGCGTAGAAAAGCACTTCACAACTCCTGCACACTCGGAAACTAGGTCAAATAGCCAACCGAACCTTCAAATATAATAAAACTGATCCAAACTATAGCAAATAGCATAATGGCATCAAATATTTGAAAAAGGAATATTCCATTTGTTTTATAAATAGAAATAAAAACCAAATATAGTCACCATTGTTCTATTTGCCAAATTTGGGAGGAATAGTGCCATTTGCTGCCAGATATTCACTTGTCGATTCCGGGAGCTACGATCAGCCATATCACCTGCTGTCAGGAACAGGTAACCCTAAACTTCAGCCAGCAAAATCGTAGTGGTTTACAATTTTGATTTTCAGTCATTTTTTTGGGTTTTGGCTTGATTTGGGAAGGGCCATTGTGTCCTCGGCTCGTCATAGTTGGCCCTTTCGGGAACTGCGATGAGACCGAGTCATCGCAAATGGAATATACATGGACTGCGACGATGTTGCCCTATTTGCAAAAATGGGGTGCGATGACAGCGACGTCCATCCCCGAAATCAAACAAAACTCAAAAGAAGGACTTCCAGTGGGTGAAGCAAGTCCTAACATTGTTAAAACCTTCCTGTTGACAGGTTCCAAGAATCCAAAATGGTTTTGGAATGGCGGGAAAGGGAACATGAATTAGATGACGATCAAGCTGTAAACGATCCACATTGTATGGAAGCTTTGAGAAATTGTGGGCTTCTCAAGTTCTTCCGCATTCAGGGGATGAGATCCCAACTTCCACTACTGATCCACATGCTCCAATGTTGGGATGTGGCCCAGTAGTACTTCATGGTTGGTGAGCATGAGCTTCAAATAGATGTGGAGGACATCTATTTTCTAACTAGTTTGTCCCGAAGGGGGAACAATGTGACACTCATTGGATCAAGTGGGAGTGATCGAACCATGGAAGATTTGATCCGACAACATTGTTGTCCCAATGCCCGTGCATCTAGCTGGAAGATTTGCATTAAAGATGTACGGGAGTGCCCATTGCAGGCCATTTTATTCACCATTACGAGGATGGCGAGGAGTCAAGCTCCTCACCTAGCCACCAGAGCACAAATTCTTTATGCGGAGGACTATTTGTCTCCAAATATATTCAACTGGTGCGAGGGGGTCCTTGCAAGTGTGCGAGCTCAGAGTGTTGGTGGGGAGAGCTCAAACAGTTCGGATATGGTTCTATAGTGGTCTCATTCTTGCTAGAACAGGTTTCCCTTTTGCGTCCTTAGGTACCACTATAGGATAGAGACCTTAGAGATCCACACATGGCCAGGTGGATCGATGTGATGGCTCGACATGGTGGAGGTCCTATCATCAGATTCCCTCCTGAGTTCTCCACTTGGATGGAAGGCCAGTTACTGATGGTGGAGGACTTTCCATATAGTGGCACTGACTTCACAGATGACCCAGACTTGCCGCTGCCTGAGGGGGCAGCATGGGGAGACCTCGGTAAGAACAAACGACCCTTGAACTTTTTAAGTTTTGTGCATTGATGATTTTTTTGATATAGTGCTGACAGGTGAACAACATGTGTGTGCAGATGTGGGGCCTATATGACTAGTGGGGACCTCTCTTCAGGCTAGGAGAGAGAGAGAGGAGAGGGAGCGATGGTGGATCCAGCTGTTTATGCTTCCATCCTGGATATGGACAGAGTCTACGCCAACCTAAGTGGTTGACACTGGCTGTTGCTGAGCCGACGGTAGATGAGGTACCGCGGCCCATGCAGGTGCACATGGTTGGAGAACTGCGTGCTTCAATGCACTACTTCGCAAGGTTGCGAGAGCAGTGGACTGTTTCCATACTCAGCTGGTTAGGGATGCTAGAACACCTAGGGTTGTACAGGCCAGGCGATAGGCCACATGTTGTCATTGTGTGTGTGCTGAGAGCTTAGAGGCCTCAGATTTTGTACTACTGAAAGCTACGGAGCTTCAGATTTTGTAGAGACTTACTGAAAGCTATCGGGCTTCAGATTTTTGTATCTACACTACCTTTTTGAGATTATATATATATATATATATAGACAGTCCGATGATTTATACATTATGTGTTTCAAAAATTAATGATGTGATCTTGTTTACATGCTTGCTTCTATACAGTGCATTATTTACATGTTGTGAATGCGTTTACATGTTATGAGTATCATGTGTGTGCGATGTACCAATCTAGAATGAAGTTGGCCATCGAGTTAGCAACTGTGTTTAACTCTCGTGGAATGTGCAGGTATTGAATGGTTTCAAACGACTTTTCCAAGAGACGAATACGTCTAAAGAGACAGAGTAGGGTAGGATCACGGATAGCGCAAACTCGATTAAGATGGGAAACCACCAGTTGAGAATCCATGTGGATGACAATGTGGTTCATACCCAAGGAAATTGCATCGTTTAAGGTTCCAACTACCGACAGATACTTTGCGGCATTATTGGTTGAGAATCCAAGGCAACTTCCCCCTGAGCTAATGAGTTCACCTATTGGGGAATACAGTACCCAGGCTGTCGAGGCAAGGTTACGGGTATGCTGGCTGGCATTGTCCACAAATCCATAGCACATTGCGATCTGCACACGCAGAAAGAACATGGTATGAGAAGCGAAAACAAGATTTAAAGACACATAAAAAAACAAGTGCGTCATAACACATAAAAACACACAAACATGCCATGTACAGTATATACATGAAAATATATGCATGAGCAGGTCAGGCATAGTACCTCTTCAGGTAAAGCCCATTACGGGGTTCACCCAAAGATATTCCATCGTAATATTCAAGCTCGTAAGCTCCCTTTTCCAAAACACATTTGACGATGTAAGGTTCGTGCCACATGGACTCGAACTTTCCTGCTCCTAGTTTATCATGCTTATGGTCATATGTGAGGACTAGGTCACCCTCGTTGAAGATACGGGGTTCAACTGACTTGTCGTATTGAGCTTTGATGCATTTATTGTGTGCTTCATTAGCAAGAGCAGCATCTCGATGAGACTCGTCAATTTTTTCTAAGTACAGGAAACGTTCTTCCTCGGTCGTAGTGTTAGGAAGAAGTTCGACAGCGAGTTGCAGAGATGGAATTTCACACTCTATAGGCAGGACAACTTCCAATCCATACACCAGTTGGAAAGGAGTGAAACCTGTGGCGGTTTTAATGGAGTTTCTGTAGGCCCATAATGTTGAAAAGAGCATATTATGCCAGTTAGACTTGTGCATACCTACCATCCGTTGGACCATAGTTTCAAGACTTTGTTAATGGCCTAGACCTGTCCATTGGACTACGGGTGGTAAGGTGTTGATTTTTCATGTCGAAAAACCAATCTATCACTCAGTTCATCAACCATATGGTTCTGAAAGTGAGAACCGTGATCGGTAACTATAGCCTGAGGAACTCCAAACTGCGCTATTACATGATTGAACATGAAGAGTGCAGGGGTTTTGCCATCGTTTTGGTATGTAGACATTGCCTCGGCCCACTTTGTGAAGTAATCCACAACTACGATGATGTAACTATGCCCCTCGGCCGAGGTAGGCTTACAATGCATAAAATCGATGCCCCATTTTGCAAAGGGGCCCACGAAAATAACCGGGTGTAATGGGGCAGGATGGGTGCGCTTCTTCGTATGGAAGTGTTGGCATGGAGGACATCTTTTCATGGCCTTAATACAATATTTGAAGATAGTAGGCCAATAATATCCTGCGCACAAAATCTTCTGGGCTATAGCCATCCCAAAGATGTGGCCGCCACACGCCCCAGCATGACAATCATTCAGAACGCATTCAGCCTCATCGTGAGTTAGACAACATCAAAGAATGGAATCGATGCCACGGTGGTACAAAGTGTCACCGATGATCAGATAATACTTTGCATGGTGACGAATTCAACGACGGTCATCGCGAGAGAGTTGAGGGTTGAAGCATTGGGTTTGAAGATATAAAGAAATATCTCCATACCATGGATCGGTCGTACTAATGAGAAACAGTGACTCATCTAGAAAGGAGTCATTGTGCTCAACTCCTACATCGGCACGGGGAAAGTCACAAATCAACTCAGCAAACACCAAGGACTTTTTGGACTTGCAGGCTTTCTCGAAAAGAAGATCGAATTCTTGTAGTATCACAATCCAGAGTGAGTACTTTCCCCCAAGCACCTGACGTGTCAGTACGTGGTACATGGGGTTCGAGTCCGCAATGATGGTGGTGGTGCAGAGCAGGATGTAGTGTCGGAACTTTTGGATAGCGATGAACGCCGCGAAAGCAAGTTTTTCAACATGTGAATATATAGTTTCAGTTTCAGTGAGACCCTTACTTGCATAGTATATTACATGTTCCTGGGCATTTTGATCCTCCTGTACCAAAACCATGACAATAGTGGCAGCAGAAGCAGCAAGATATAATATGTAATCTCGGAAATAATTCGGCGATTGGATTACGGGGGCATGCGTGATGGCATGTTTGATGCTGTCGAAGGATTTTTGAGCTTGATTGTCCCAAATGAACGGGATGTCCTTTTTAAGCAAACTCATGTACCCCTTAGTCTCTTCCACGAAATTACAAACAAAATGTCTTAAATAAGTCGCCTTCCCTTGGAGACTTTGAAGTTTCGTCATAGTGGTGGGAGGTTGATAATGGCCTCCACCTTTAAGGGATCAATGTGGATCCCATCCTTCGAGACTATAAATCCTAAGAGGCACCTGGATTCAATGAAAAAGATACACTTGTGAGGATTCAGATGGATGTTGTATCATTTAAGCTTTCACAGGTTGCATTTATCTTCAAGGGGGATTGGAAACCTGTGTAGAGTTTTTGTTCTCGACGCGTTTCAGAATCCATAGTTGAGTCCATCTTCAAGAGAAAAGGTATCTGAAGATGGACTCAACTATGGAGTCCGAAATGTGTCAAGAACAAAAAATCTACACAGGTTTCCAATCCCCCTTGAAGATGGATGTTGTGTCATCTGCATCTAAGGAAAATGGTTGTCAGATGATCCATGTGGAACTCACACTGTGTTGAATGAGCAGGGAGATCATCCAGGTAAGGTTCCACAAAGTCCTTAATATCATGGAAGGCATACAACATGGCTCGCTAGAACGTGGCGCCAGTGTTTTTAAGGCCAAACGGGAGTTTGCAGTATGCAAACGTCCCCCAAGGACAGATGAAAGCCATCTTATGTTGATCATCTAGGTTGATCTCAATCTAGTTGTAACCAGAAAATCCATCCATGAATGAAAAGATGATGCTTCCGGCACAATTATCGATAATCTGGTCAATGAATGGGGTCGGGTAATTGTCCTTTGGAAAAGCCTTGTTAAGGTCCTGATAATCGACACAGACGCGAATGGTGCCCTACTTTTTGTTCACAGGGACGACGTTTGAGACCCAATCTGTCAATGGGACAGGATAAATGAAACCAGCCTTTAAGAGTTTTTCAATTTCTGCCCTGATTGTTGCAGTCTTCCAGGGGTATACCGATCGCAACTTTTGATGTACAGGTTTGATGTCAGGATAGGTTTTTGTTTCGTGAGAAACAATCATGGGGTCTATCCCAGGCATCTCCTCATAGGACCAAGCAAATACGTCTCGAAATTGCTTAAATAAGGCTGTGCCAATAGCTATTTCTTCAGGGGAACACTTCTGGCCTATGCGAATGTGTTCCACTACACCAGGTTTTACCTAGATGTCAACCGTGGTGGTAGGATCAATGTTGGCCAAGTTACCCTCAGTGTCTGAAAGACATGTAAGTATGGGAGAATGAGGGAATGGGTAGATATCTGATAAAAAGATGGTGTGAATGTTGTTCTCTATGTACTCCAATGGCGGAAGAAAAGAGGACCTATGGTGAAGGTCATCCCACGGGCCATCATCAACATTCATAACTTCCATGATGGACTCATCTGAATGAAAAGTCTGAAGTAAGAGGTCGGGTAGGGATGATGCCCATTGTAGAGAACAAGATGGGGAGGCCATGGTTAGGTGGTCCTCCAGTGCTGATTGGATAGCCTCGTAAATACATTCAGCGGGTGAAAGAGGCATTGCGTCTCCAATCAGGTGTGTTGTGGCTTTGTCCAATACAAGCCAAGTATCAGTATATCAAGATGAAATCTCCGTGGAGATCATGTTCACCGAGGCAACATGATTAGGGGGGTCCGAAATGGGAAAAATTCCCATGAGAGATGAATATTTCAAAAGGACAACCCCTATACTCTCATACTATTTTGACATTTTTCCAATGGAAGGAACATGGTCACTAGGATGAGTAGTAGTGTCTCGCGTGCAAAAATCTAATTGGTCGATGGTAACAATTCGTCTTTGGTGGGGGATTTGCACCATGCGGAAGACTGAAGAAGCTATCGCCTGCATGGCGTAAAACCAATTGCGACCAAGCAAGAGATTATAGTCTATTGGGGCAGATACCACTTCCATATTGATGGTTACGGTCTTTCCACCTAGCTTGCCTGCAAGAGCTTATAAGAGCCCATGAGGTTGAAAGCCACGCCCTTCGAATGCTTTCAACATGGTGGGAGAATGATTCAATTCGGGAGAGCTGATGGCTTTCCAACAAGTGATTGACATGACAGACGTGGAGGCGCCTTCGTCCAAAAGGGTACGATGGACAATTTTCCCAGCAAGGTATGTAGCTACTTGAAATGTGAGCTAATGGGAAAGCCTCGGTTTGAAATGGTCAACTCGAAACATGATGGTATTCAAAGAATCAGGGTCAACTGCACCGATTGCTGCAAGGAGAGTTTTGAGTTGATTGAGACAATGCTGCAAAACTTCCAGCGTGAACATGGCGCAAGGGGCTTGTGCCAAGTCTTCTACGATATTGTAATTATGTGCCACCCGAGCATTAGGATTAAAAACAACTTTTCTAATCGTTCCCTTGGGCGGTCGCAATATCAAATCGAAGGATGGCTTCTCAATGGTGAGAGAAGTTGATGGTACAGTGACATCAAGTAAGGAGTTGGAAGATTTTTTAGCATTACTCCCAACAGGTTCTTTCGAAGGGGCCGTGTCGTATGATCGTGAGTGAGTGTTCAAATTGATCATCTCATTTGGAACCATGAGAACATGCGCGGTATTGGATGATTCCCCCTGGGCTGGGAGGAGTTGAGCAATCATCTGCTGGTTTTGAGTAGGAAACGGGTCATTGAGGACTACAGGAGTGGGATTACCCCTAAGAAACTTTTGGACTTCGTCTCTATGGGGACACTCTTTAGAGAAGTGATCATCTCTGCACAGTAAACAAGGATATTTTAGCTTCTATTTCTGTTTGGCATCATCAGGAGTGCTCTTTTGTTCCTGCTGGGAAGAAGATTTCTTAGATTTTCCCTTGTTTTTCTTCTTATTGCCAGACTTCTGAGGTGAAGCTAATGAGACAAAATTCACTTCTTCAGTAGCAGTAGGAGCGGATGACTTGGTGGTGCTGAGACCAAACTGTGTTGGTAATGGGGACGACTCTAGGGGTTCGAAGAACTAACAGTTTGAGGAGGAGGCTAGGTGTGAAGGGATTCAATGATGCCATCGGCTTGGGGTCCCTTAAGTGGTTTTGCAGGATTGTTAGCATCATGGGGTGTGTTAGGAAGAATATCAAACAAAGTGCCAGATTGAGTGTAGACTAGGTCTAGTACATGGGCACTCGCGATGGCTTGTTCTTCAGTGACAACACCTCGCATGGCAACATCTCTTGCTATGATAGGGACGAGTGACTTTGTAATCCAGTCTGCTAGAAGTTGATCTAGAATGAAAGCTTTGATGAGACGATGTCTCCTTAGCCACTCATGGATATGATTAGAAATATGAGTAGCGGTATTCTGACGGAGCGAGGTTAAAAGCTCGATACCAGTTTCATACCATATAGGCAGCTAGAAATGAGTCAAAAAGTTCATGGCAAGATAGCCAAAATTAGGAAAAGAGTGGGGTGGCAACTCAATGTACCACTTGGCAACCGAACCGGTGAGAGTCCATTGAAACAATCTAAGACGAATCGAGTCGTCCATTAAGGAATTAGATGAACACCATAAATGGTAAGTCATCATGTGGTTTTTAGGATCTTCACCCGGCTTGCCATCAAATTTCAGGATATCAGACGAAATTTTCACTGGAATAGGTGGCGAATTAGTTCTATGGTAAATGGGGTCTTTGGTTAAACGAGATAGGTCAGGAAGGTCCAAGGTAGCCAAAAAGGGCAGCTGTGGATTAGGCTACGCGTATTGATAATATAGATAAGGCGTGTAAGGACCAGTATGACCGTAAGGTGTACCAGGAGGAAACTGGCCATAGGGGGGTGTGCGGCTTGGACCGTAAGGGGGTCCACCACCATAAGGTGGTCCATTCCAATAAGGTGGGGGTCCACCTCCACCACCAGGATTAGGTGGAGGTCCGCTGCCACCAACGGGAGGAGGTGGGGGTTCATAACCATAATAAGGAGGCCCACCACTGTCTCTTCCTGGAGGGGGTGGTGGACCACCTCCACCGCTAGAAGGATGGGGGCCCCCACCACCTCCACCGCCGGAAGGGTGAGGGTCTCCACCACCACCACCGCCAACGCCTGGAGGGGGTGGTGGACCACCTCCACCACCCAAAGGGAAATGTCCTCCTCCACCATAATAGGGTGGTCCCCCGCCACCTCCGCCTGGAGGGGGTGGTGGACCATTCCCACCACCGCCGGAAGGGTGAGGGATATTGTTGGTAAAATGAGGTGGGCCTCCACCAAATTTAGGTGGGAGCCTGCCGCCTCCAGCAAGAGGTGGGGGAGGACCGATTGGGGGTGGTGGTGCTTGAGGGATAGTTGGTTGGGGTCCATGTTGCAACACAGGTTGTTGCCCCCATAGAGTGTATGGATTCCCGGGATAAAGTATCCCGTATGGTGCATTTACAGGATTAGATTGGCCCGGTGCAGGGTTAACAAAACCTGGATATGCTTGACTCCATGAGGGTAGGGTTACATTGGATGGCCCCCCAACATGAGATAATCCCTTGGTGGATGGTCTAGCGGGTTGGGAAGTTCCAACAGAAGGTACGTTGGGGGTTCCATTGCCTACGTTCTGGTTAGGAAACGGGGGTTGCCCCCCAACCACAATAGGCTGACCACTATTCAAAGGTTGAACCAACGTAGGTTGTTGATTAGCTACCGTAGTAATATTTTTAACAATGAGATAATTCGTGGGAATGGAATATCCTCCCCTTGAATTTTGAGGTGGGGGAGGAACCGATAAAGTAACCGTGGTAGTAACAGGTGTGTTGGATTGTTGTCCTTCCACCGGTTGGTTCACTTGAGGTGCACGAATGGACTCTTATCAGGGCTGACCAGTCTCATTAATGGTCATGTGGTGGGATGGTTGTTCCGGTGATCCAAACGATATCAGATGATCTGGGATGGGTCGGTAAGGGGGTAACGACAGGTCTTCAACCCTTCGTTGGAGACTTGAATTCCAGAACTCCTCAGC
The DNA here is from genome assembly GCA_027924585.1 of Larix kaempferi. Taxonomy (NCBI): domain Eukaryota; kingdom Viridiplantae; phylum Streptophyta; class Pinopsida; order Pinales; family Pinaceae; genus Larix; species Larix kaempferi. The sequence continues at coordinate 4,250,792 of BSBM01000511.1, forward strand.
CATAGAACTAAAGTGAGCTAATTGGCCACGGTAGTAGGCGAAGGGGTCGTCCGGAGTAGTCCTGCTGGGTGGTGATGCGATGGCAAAATGAGCCACTGGGTGACTAGTAGAAGATGTCTAGTAAGCTGCTGAAGGACCAACAACTTCTGTAGGGTTGTCCTGGGGTCGGTTTATCCATTCCAATGATCCAAGTTCTCCCGAGATGACGGGAGAAAGGTCTTGTGAAGTAGGGATTTGTGCTCCTTCATCCTGCGGGGGATGAGAGGCAGGTGAATCCAGAGGATTTTGTGGAAACAAAAGTCCTCCAACATTCATAGTGGGGTTTTCCACTTCAGTAACTACGACTGTGTTACACTGATCCATTCTTACCCTCGAAATAACCTCCATATTAAGGGGATATTCAGGTGATAAGTTTAAGATCCTACAGGATCTTCTGCAGGGAAAATCCTCCAGAGTGTTAGGAAAGTCAGCCAGAATGGCTGAAGAAATCGTTTCTCCTAAGGGTAAGCTAAAAAGAAAAGTAGTCCAAAAAACCTACGTAAACTAAGGCAACAAGCAGACTTATGTGAGAGAGTGGATTCAAAGTCTAGAACCTCACGGGATTATCAAGGCATCACAGACCGTGATATACTGCAGGGTACAACAATATGGCGTGACAAGGAGGATTGGGACCGTACCCTTGCCTGCATACCCAATTACCTGGACAGTACGTGCCTACTAATATCCCCGAGTGCTATTCTCGGTGTGTTGCTTTGCCAAGACAGCCAAATGGTTAACTCAGTTGGTTTCAGGAATCCTAATGGTGTCTCCCGATATACGCAAGGTATGTGGGAGCTCAAATCCGTAGTGGTGTTGTTTAATGCACAACCGTTCGGCAAGAGACCTTCCAATATACTACCGAGTATGTGATACACCCTTCGATATACGCCAAGTACGGATTATGGTACTTGGTGGGCACGTGAAGGAGCTCGATATACCGATAAGTACATGGAAGACTACAATACCCCCAGGATACAGTGCAGGAAAATAATGATAGCTGCCACGCTTAACGACGTCGGAACACGTCTCTAACTTACACACAAGTTGCTAAAAATTTTACCTAGTTCTACCGTTAATTTTATCTTGGAGGGTTAGGTGACTGCATGAGGTGAGTACATAATCAGAATCATAATGCAAGTCCTAGCTACATGCACGAAATATTCTTTTCTTTCAATGAATTCTAGCTATGGGAAGGATAAATCTTTTTCTTTCTGATGATATTGCCAAAACAACACAATGCAACAGTTCCCAATTCAAACAAACTTGACTATGAAAGTATTATTTTCCTTTTTCAATGAAACACAAAAAATCACAACATTTTTCCTTTTCTTTTTCTTTTCAAAGAAAAACGACACTAGGTAATGAAAAGAGAGAATTCTAAGATGGAGTATGCAATCTTTTCAATTTCACTTTCAATGGCCTAAAAGCAATGAAAAATAGAAAATGCACTTATCTTTCCCTAGCATGGAAATACTTTTGCAAAATTGGAAGTGTAGGTTGAGTCTTTCAAGAAGATGAGCAATTCATATTTCAAGAAAAACACAAATAATCATACATTCATTCAATTTTCCAAAAGATTGATGAATGAAACATTCCAATGCAAGAACGTTTTTCTTTCAAAAACAATCGAGAAATGATCGGAAAGAAGCACTTTTATTATTATTTTTCGATAGATGCATCAAAGAATAAACTTGATAACAATTGAGCTTTCAGATCTAAATGAACGAAAAGAAAACACTACTTGTAACACTCGTTGCACTCAGAAAACTCAAGAAAAGACAAGCACTCAATCAAGCTGAAAGACACACTTAACTCAAAATCAAGAAGTAGCAAGCAAAGCTAAAAAATAATGTAAATGAGGTCTGGAAGTTGATCTAATGTAATGATTAGATCAGGAATGGAAGGAAGGGAAAGAAAGGGTGAGTGGATGAAGGTGGAGGAGACAAGAGTATCCACCACTACCGGTCTTCAAACTTGTCCAAGATGGAACCCAAAATCAATCCAAACAAGCCAAACACTCGACACACAAATCAAAGGTGGGATCTCTAGCTGGATCTTGCAGCACAGAGGGAGTTCATACATCAAACAAAAGTTCAGAATTGGCAAATGGAGAGGGGATTCCTACATGCCAAATTTTGACAAATAGGCGCACTCTATGCTTGTACACAGTGTGACGTCGTAGTTCACCAATGCGGGAAGTGCGACGACGTCGCAATTTACCAATGAAAGGGATGCGACGAGTGACTAACATGTAAAGAACAGAGGCCATAAATGACACAGTGTCGCTCTGTTTCCACTAACCAGGTGCGACGGGCGAGATATAAGTTAAAAAATGAATCAGATCTCCAAGCAATGAACTATGGAATGGTTTGAAAATGGGTTGTATAAACTCAGAGGAAGCAGATCAGAGACTTCAAGACGAAGATTTGATAGTGAAATGAACTCACAAAGCAAATGAAAAATGGAAGGCTTGTGTCAAGCAATCAACTGAAAATGACTCTCAGGCAATTACAGAATCAGACATGTAGATCCCCAGTATGGTCGCCAAATTTGTTTATTGGACAATCCACTCGAGCATACATGAGCCAAATCTCCCTAGCTCAATGTGAGTCTAGAACACATAAGACAGGCTACAAATGCATTTCCTAGATATACTTAAGGACCGAGTACTAGATGTCTTACCTTTCACTTCTCTATCCTTTCTCCTAAATGCTACTCCATGTCTCACGGTCGTCAGATCCAAGCTATAAGACCTGTCAAGACAAGAAAAAAAAGAAACAAGTAAAGGGCATCTATACAATAAGAGATCTAAGTGAACAGTTAAGCAAGTAAACTACTCAATATCATTACACACATGAACAATATTGGTGGAAAGAATTTGTATTACTGTAAAAATAGGGAAGTACATAGCAGAGATATAGAACTACAACCAAGGCTTAATGCTGCAGCCCTTCTCCAACAAAGCCATTTGCCGTTTCCTCCTAAGGAAGCTTGAGTCTCTCAAGGATGAGTAGAGATCTCTCAAGAGTGATTTCACCAACATGTAGACACCATAGAATTCCTCCCATTGGAGAGGGGTAGAGCTTCTCTTACATAGGACTAAGTGGATAGGGTATGGATAGGGTAGGTTGAGATATGGTAGGAGAGAGATAGGGGATCCTCCCAAGGTATTAGGAATCGAGTACCAACTCCCCTAGAGGTTAGGGATAAGGCCCCAAGTCAACAAGTTTCGAGAAGAACCTCGAAGAAGCTATTTTTTCCCATTAACTGACTTCGTCGCACCCTAAAATGAAGCAAGCTGTGACGTCACATGTTGCATGAGTGTAACCTGCGATGACCTCTCAAAACCTGGTACAACCGGGTACAAATATTCCTAGGTTAATTACTCAGTCAAGATATCTTCAGGGGTGTATACACTGAATCTCATGATGTGTAGATTTTGGGTGTAACAGACCTAGGTTCCCCCTCATTGTATTGTATGAGGTCGCCCTTCTCCCAACCTCTAGAATACTTGCAGTGCCATAATTGGGCCCAAGGTTCTTGGTCATGGGAGACCCATTGCCACCAAATTTTGGCTCCCATGTCCTTGCTCATCAGTTCCGATCTCTCAATCCAAAACCTCCTTAATTTTTGGGGACACAAAGTGTTTCCCTTCCCAAAAATGCCCATTTATGTCTATTATTAGAACGTCCCCAGAGGAAATTTCTTTGTAATTGACGAATCTACCTTGGGATAGATTTAAGGGCCGCCATCACTGACAGGAGGTAGGTCAGCATGGCTTGCAGCACTAACTTTACCAGAGTAAGCCAACTCAAGAAGTACAAAGGACATAGTGTCCAGCTCGAAATTATTTGCTTCATCTTGTCCAAATGATCCTTCCAAGAGGCTTGGCGAATTACCAAATATGAGAGGGGGTCCCCTAGATATTTGGATGGAAGGGAGATCCGTTGAAACCTGAGGATATGGATAATGTTCTCTTGCATGATCCTCGTAGTTTTGAAGAATAAAACCTGCAACTTCTCCTCATTCATAATTAGACCCGAATCTTTCAAGAATATATTAAGGCCCCTTTTGAATGCCTTTGCCTCTCTAATTGAGGTATGACCCATGAGCATCATATCATAAACAAAATATTGATGGGTTTGGGTAGGAGCTTGGGGTTCTGGGAGATACCTTTAAGACGCCCTCCTCCAAGTAAGATTTGATAGTCCACCCGAACCCTTCCTCCATCAAAATAAATAGAAAGGGGGACAAAGGATCCCCCTCGTGAATTTCTCTTGAAGTCCTAAAAGCGGACGATGGGACCCCGTTAACCAAAACTAATAAGAAAGACATAGAAACAAGATTGTGGATCCATATAACCCATTCACTATTGAATCCAAAGGCCTTCATGACTTCACACATATACTTCCAACTTACTATTGGTTGTGGATCCTAATCTTCCTGATTCAGAGATGACGTTGTTTCAGCCATGTTTGTACCTCAGTTTTATATGATATGCAGGTGAATTGTACACTCACCCCAATGGGGGAGTGTGGGGGGGCATCTGTAACATCCCAAAAATTCGTAAAAATTTAAAATTTTCTACACGGTCTAATTACCAAAAATGTTATGCGGAAGATAAGGTTTCAACATTTAATTCTATTGGCAATAAAAAGGGGACGTTATAAATTATGTCTACATAATCATTAATCAGTTTAATTGTCTAGTCGTCAAATTAAAGGAAAATTTTGTCACCTTCTACGAGAAACAATATGTCCAAGAGACTCATATCTATAATGATATCCTATATGCATTCTAGATATGTCACCCTTTTAATATTTAAAGAAACTATACTAGTTGTAAGCTGTTGAAAGTAGCTATGGTTACTTTACAACTCAGTTGCAATATTTATTAAGGTCAATTTATTTGTTATTTACGATGGTCATGATAACCCCTTGTTATTTCTTCCATCGTAAGTATTTTAATTATTTAAATGTTAATCCTAGAAAGTAGGATGTGTTACAATGTTGACATGAGGATACTAGCAGCAAACTGGGGCTTACTTAGCTTATGCTAATGCATGCTTATTATTTTCAACTTTACAGGTTGTCTCCAAGGTCGGGTTATCATTCAAGTGTTATCCAAATGTGAAAAGAGAAAGTTAAGCACATAAGGGTTAATCCCAAGGGTGAAATACAAGGGCTACCTTATAATGATATGATGGCTTTTATACAAACCTAAGCCATGGTAATTTTGAAGTTAATGAGAGTTTGAAAACCATACAACTACATGGTTGTTGGCATATCTTAATGGTACTAAATCGAAGGTTGGTGTAAAACTATAAAAGGGTGGATGTTGGTGAAAGTGGTAACTTAAGCTTTGTTCAGTTATGGGTTAATGCGAACGTATTTCATATCCAAACTATGGAATAGATGGGTCTTGGTAGACACCCGATGCTACATTAACACATATCAAGTTTTAAGTTTGGAAACTATACATAAGTGGGTTTCTATGATATGGTAGATATGCATTTATGATTTTCATGTGGGTTGGCAGTTATTGAGCCTTGGTCTTATCAAAACCCTACCTCTATGCTATCGAGTTTTCTTCTGTTGGGAAATAGTTTTTCTTCATCGTGGAGAGAGAGGGCAGGCCTTCTTGGCTGCAAGGGTTTCGTCTTATGCAAAAATACCAATGAGTGTTTGTTATAGTGTTTAATGTAGTTGTGAGGTGGTTCTTTAATGGAGGCTAGAACGTGGGAAGGAGTTTCAACACTCGCTTAACACCGACCAAGGTTCCACTCTTCGCATGGTAAGTTAAACATAGATTGTATTTGTTATTTTCAGTATGATTCGTAGTTTGTAATAATGGCACTCTTCAATATTTAACCTCCGGTTGTATTTGTTTGATAGAGATGAAATTCCTTCCTTGGTATGCGGGTTTGGGATGAGGATTGAATTTGAACTCGAAATATATTACTTATGGGTAAGCCTCGGTCTTGACCAGCTGTTACTCTATCAACGCGGATTGACACTTAGGGTTCCACGTCATGCATACTGCATTGAATGTTTGAGTTTTGAGTCTGCGTAGAGCAGTATTACTGTAACAAGTTGATACTTTGAGCATGGTTTCGAGTTAGGGTTTCACCTAACCATTGTTAGATGAGTTTAATGTTCAAAGTGATGAAGATGGAGGACCTTTGGTCTCCTTGGCAGTTATGACTGCGTTTTGTAAACTTTGAAGGAAATAAAGACTTGTTTTCCAGTTTTACTCTTTGTTTACAAAAATTACTGTAATACAATGTGTTAAAATATTTGGTTCCTTGTTGATTCCATAATGATAAACTATTTATTAGATTGGGTAGTTAAATGTTATGGTATTTATGTCACAGGTTTTTGAATACTGGAGGCTTCATATCTTTAGTTTGTAAAAATAATTTTATAAATTTATAATAGTAGACTGGGTGAGCTCTCTCAAGAGACTCGAACCCTCGGCTTCGATTTATGTTACTGTGTAAACGAAGTTATTAAAATGAAAAGATTTAGAATCATATCCACTGTATATTATTTGGATAGACGTGGATTAACTAATAATATTCATAAATGAAAAAGGGTCTCGGGTGTGTTTACGGGTTTTGAACTTGAACCACCATATATTAGGGTTGTGAGATTATACCGGCCAACTGGGTATGCTCATCCACGATGCTTGCACCCATGGCCTACCAAATCCTTGGTTAAAGTCAAAAGTTAAAGACTTAGGGTTTATCCCCTTAATATGTTTATTGTTATAAAATGTAGTAACTCTGACTGGAAAATAAAAAGGGTTTATCTTTTATGTTAATTATAAATAATTCCAATATGTCTGATGTTTAAAAACATGAGTATACGAAGGTCTGTGTTATAATAGATACTGCTTTGGATATTTGATAAGGAAATCTTTGATATATAATGTATAATCAGTCATAAAATTAGGAGTTTAATAAAGATGTTTTACTAGCACAAACTCTTGCCCGATACTTGGTTTATATAGTTTGGTTATGTAAATGCTATTTTTCTTGCGGAAGTAAATATAAGATATGTTTAGTGAATAAAACCTTGTATGTTGTATGGGTGTTGAAAATGGTATAAATACTTAATGTTTACAGATGAGTTATCTAGGGTAACTGTTTGAGTTTTGAGGTGAAATGTTTTTAACAGATTAAGACTCTGTTTCTAGTTTATGGAACTTATAATACTTTTGTAGATGTAAAACAAACTTAGCATTTATTATAAAGAACTTACTTTTGATCCGTACTGTTTATTCTAAGGACTCTGATATTTAGAAATTTAAACCTAGATGATCTACAAATATTATTTATGAAAACACAGTAATGAATTAATATAGCATCAAAAACATAAACTACTTTATCTTTCATCATTATTTAGAGATCATACTCAATCTATGTTAATTAATTTTACTCCCTGTACTAGAGTACATCGCTGAAATGCGAAAGGAAAAATACAGGAAGACATTTATATTCATTCTACTAATTTACTATTCAAAGCTGATCATTCATAATTTTCAGAAATACTTTAACAAAACAAAAATCTAATATTCTCTAATCCTATCTGATATAACTGAGATATTCATAGAAAAGTTCATAAGACAGTTAACAGTTTTCATAATTAGATAAAAAAATTACATAAAGGAAGTGGAATAAAACAAGTAGAACCTAGTAATTTTGATAGGGTGTACAAACACCCAAAGAGGCATGTTCCTCCCAACCTTCTCCAGAAGAAGCAGCCAAATCACTTGCTCCCTTTGGACCCCGAGCTTGTTTATTGAACCACTAAGTAGAAGACTCTGTGTAGAAGCAAGGCACTCAGGTTGTACTTCAGAAATCAATGGATACTTGCATACACCTCAAACCTATGCACTCAACAAGAAAAATTTGCACTCAGCAGAAGTGAAACAAACTTACACTACAGCTCAAAACATAGCTTCCCCTCATCGAATCTCTTGTGTGCATACAGCAGAACCAAAAGGTAAATTTTCTCGTTAGAAAAAGTGTGAGCCTCTGCTCAATTCGAAGGCTTATAAAAGATTCCTACGTCTTTTAGTGGTATGTTTTCAATAAATGAGCCGCAAGCTCCAGTTCCACATTCGAGGGAACTTGACCACAATTTAAGGGAATTTTCCCATAACAACAACTAGTTACTGAGTTCATGACACTACCACTTGTCTATTTCCTTCTACCCCAGATTCCATTCCACCTAGTGGGTCAGTAAACACTCTTTCAACAGTCCCTTTGGGTGAGTGTCTCCTATTTATTTTATTTAAATAATAATATTGTGCAATTACAGTCATCCTTGATCACATGGTCAAATATAAAACATTACAATAAAAGTTAAAACAATTTTTTTCCCAAAAATAAAATGTCTCAAGTATTGGGTATGTTACAAACACCCCCACTTAAGCTCAACATCCTCCTCGATGTTGCTTATTCTTCATCAGAGCCTCCCTGGAACAGAATTGGATATGTTGTCTACATATTACCTTCCAATTCCCAGTTAGTTTCATCAGGGATATGGTGCTTCCATTGAACCTTTACCTACCCTATGGTACGATTCCATAGCATAATTTCCCTCCTGTTGAGGATACAGTCCGGTTCCACCTAAAAATCTCCTTCAGGCTCCACCTGTATGTCATTCCAATTTAGCACATGAGTAGCATCGTGCACATACTTTTTCAAAACAGAAATGTGAAAAACATTATGTATCCTTAAGTTAGATGGTAAAGCCAACTAATATGTGACTGGTCCAATCCTTGATAGGACTTCGAATGGTCCATAGTACCTTTGTGCTAGTTTAGCACAACTCCGAAGCTTAAGGGAACATTTCTTGGGTTTTACCTTTACAAAAACATGGTCTCTAACCTGAAACTCATTTTCAGTCCTTTTCAGATTTGCATAAAAAATTTTGCATATCTTGTGCAATTTTTAAATTGCCTTGCACATGTTTCACGGTTAGTTCCATCTCTTTTAACAAATCGGGTCATAGCATCAATCTGTCAGCAGGATTATCCCAAGAAATAGGAGTGCTGCATTTCCTTCCATATAAAATTTCAAATGGGATAAGTTTAGCAGAAGCTTGATAATGGTTATTGTAAGCAAATTCAGCTAAATGTAAATAATCTTCCCATTTAGATGGTTGATCTTTAACATACATTCTTAACATGTCTTCTAAAATATGATTTACTCTTTCAGTTTTCTCGTCAGTTTGTGGGTGAAAAGAAGTACTGAAATTTAACTTAGTGTTTAGACCCTTAAACAATGTTGTCCAAAATTTTCCAGTAAACTTAGAGTTTCGATCAGAAATAATTACCTTTGGAATTCCATGTAAGCGAAAGATATGCTTCATAAACACATCTGCAATGTTAGGAGCTTTAAAAGTAGTCTTAACAAGAGTAAAATAAGCAGCTTTACTAATTTTAGCCACAACCACCATTATCGAATCATTCTGTTTTTTATTCTTAGGAAAACCAGTTATAAAATCAATACTTATAATTTCCCAATTCCATTCTGGAATTGGAAATGACTGTAATAGGCTAGCTGGGTGTTGATGCTCAACCTTAATTGTATGACATTCAAAAAACCTAACTATGTATTCAGCACGGGGACTTCACTCAATAAACCGCTATCATAGCACATTCGTTCATGCCATATGAAACAATACCCCTAATTTCACTAAATATTGGAAAATACCTTCCAAAATCGTTTTTTTAACCCTCTCCCAATATGCCTTCCCAATTTAAAAAAACCCCTATTTTCACTAGATATTGTATGTATCAACTTTTCCATTAACATTTTTTATACCCCTTTATATTTTCATCTAGTATATTGATATGATACCCCTCTTATGACCCCACATGCATTCTACAATGCACCTTGCTTCTTTCGATGTATATTGTGGATGCACATTACTTCACCCACAATACAATTACCCAACCACATATCATTATGATTTGAAACATCTAATGGTCTAATGAAGAGATAGGAGATCACTTCTTGTATGTCACTAAAGCCAATGCACATAGTAAAACATTTAGATTGCATGTTGCAGTTCCCCAATCGCTGACTAAGCCTGTTGTGGGCTAAGTATCCAAGCCCCCATGGCCTATAACAAGCTCTAGGAGGCTGACTAAACCTCCCAAGGCCTGTAATAGGCATGAGTGGTTGGGTATTCAATCCCCCAAGGCCTATCGAGGGCCTATAATAGGCCCTGGAGGCTTAGAGCCTCCCAAGGATATTGGTAACAACTGGCTAAGTGCATTTGGTAACAATTGGCTGTCAATGACCGCTGTCTCTCAACTATGATCGACTGGAAACCCACTTCACCATGAAACCCCTAGCCTCAAGCATGCCTCAAGACGCAATTTCCCTGCGTACTGGTAAGCTCAAGCCTTGCCTCAACCCGATTTCTCATCCGGTCGTGATCCTTCCATCTCCATTTGGCGGATATTTGTTAGCCCACCCATATAAAAAAGACCCCAAAGTATTTTTGTATTGTTACATTAAATTAAAAAAACCCTTTGCCCCTTAATATATAAGCAATATAATTTTTAGGTTTTCATGAATATTTAATAGCGCAATATGAATGAACGTGATATTATATTGCCTTTTAGTGAAGCCCCCGTGGTATTCAGCCACTTCGTTTTTCATGTTTGGCCAAAAGTAATCCTTTCTTAGCATAGTTATCATTTTCTGATAACCAGGGTGTCCCGAATAAGGACTTTTATGAATTTCATCCAAAATCAACAACTTAACTTTTGACACATTAGGAACATAAATTCTGTTTTTATCAGTCATTAAACCTTTATCATTAACGCTGTAATCTATTATTAAATTTTCAGATATATTTTCAATAATTTTATCATGTAATTTATGGTAATTTTCATCTTGTTTAATTCCTTCTTCAATTTGATTTTCTAGATCTATTTTAAATGTGTTGATTGCTGCCACAAAACTTAATTTTTTGTTTCTGCTCAAGGCATCAACAACCTTGTTTTCTTTACCCTTAATGTGTTGAATCTCGAAATTTCGCTAAGGAAAGCTAGCCACCTAGCTTGCCTTGCATTAAGATTTGTTTGATCCAATAAGTATTTTAAGCCTTTATTATCTGTCATTAGAGAAAATTTTCTTCCAATCAATTGATGGAGCCACATCTTTAGTGCATGTATCATGGTTGCCAACTATAGATCGTAAGTTGCGTAGTTCTTTTCGTGAATTTTAGCTTCCTAGACTCATATGCAATGACATGACCTTCTTGATTTAAGACTCCACCAAGTCCATCGTTGCATGCATCAGTGCATACAACGAAGTCCTTGTTTAGGTCAACAATTTTTAATATATGTGTTATTAATAATTCTTTTAATTTCTTAAAGCTTTCTTCGCATTTTTTATCCTAAATGAATTTCTTCCCCTTCTTCTGCAAAGAAGTTATGGGATTCACAATTCTGGAGAATCCTTCAATAAATTTTCTGTAGTAACCTGTTATCCCCATAAATGATCGTACGTCAGTTACATCTCTAGGGACAAGCCACTCGTTAATTGCTCTTATTTTATTTGGGTCAACAAAAATTCCATCTTTAGATATTATGTGACCTAAGTACTGTATCTTATCTTTATAAAAGTCACATTTACTGAGCTTAGCATAAAGCTGATGTTCTTTTAAAACTTGCAGAATTATTCTTAAATGTTCGTTGTGTTCCTCTTTTGTTTTAGAATAAATTAAAATATCATCAATAAAAACAATTACAAACTTATCTAGATATTTATGCAGAACGTTATTCATTAAACACATGAAGACTGTTGGTGTGTTAGTTAGCTCAAAAGGCATAACTATGAACTCGTAGTTCCCATAACGGGTCCTGAAAGCTGTTTTAAAAATTTCTTCATCTTTTATCCTAACTTGATGGTATCTAGGCCTCAAGTCTATCTTAGTGAATATCGTTGCTCCGCGTACTTGATCGAATAGATCATCAATGCGGGGCAAAGGATATTGATTTGTAATAGTCATTTTATTAAGTTGACGGTAGTCTATACATAAACGTAAAGCACCGTCCTTCTTTTTAACAAATATAACCAGTGCTCCCCAAGTAGACACACTAGGCCTTATGTAGTTTTTATCAATTAGTTCCTTTAGCTAAGATTTCAGTTCATTTAATTCCAGAATGTTCATTCTATAAGGAGCCTTTGAGTTTGGTACTGCACCCGGTACTAACTCAATGGTGAAATCAAGTTCCCTTTTTCGGAGGTAGTCCTGGAAATTCTTCCGGAAATACATCAGAAAATTCCTTAAGAATAGGTATGTTTTCCAATTTTATCTTATCTTCCTTAGATGAATGTTCGTCATTAATCACATTTGCAGCAAACATTTTACAACCCTTTCTTACAGCTTTCTTTACTTGTAAGGTAGAAATTTGTCTAACAAATGTTTTCCTAGGGATTCCTTTTACAGTTTCAGTTTCCCCTTCATTATTTAAACAAGTAAAAGATTTTTCAAAACAGTTCAAAATCACTCTATGCTGTTCAATCCAGTCCATACCTATCAATACATCATAAGACCCTAACGAAAAAATATTCAATTTAACTTGCATCTTCAACTAACTCATAAGCAAATCACAACTTTTTACAAACTCTACAACTGTTCTTTTGGTGCTTGTTGCTAACTGAACCAACCATGATTTATCAATTTTTTCTACTTTTAACTTGCAACTTTTCACTAAATCAGGTGATATGTAACTCAAGCTTGCACCTGGATCAATTAAAATGGAAATAGCTTTGTTTTGTATCATACCTTCGATCTCAACCATAGAATTTTGATGGTCTTCTTGTCGATTTTTCAATGTTGCATTGATTCTGGGAATTTCTCTTAGTACATCACCAACTGTCAGTTCTGCTTGCATGGTGTGAATATTGCTAACTGTCTTTCTTCTGAGTGGGCAGTTAGCTCTAGTATGCGGTCCATTACAGTCATAACATTTTAAGGGTGGCCTTTATTTGATATTTCTGGAATTATTATTATTAGTATTGTTATTAGGTACATTTCTTGCATCAGTGAAATTCTGCGGTGCATTACCTCTGTAATTATTACTTTGAAAATTCCTATTATTAAAATTTTTCTTAAAATTTCCAGAATTTGGATTAAAGATTTTCTATTTATGTTTGAAATTATTAGACTTGTTATTTCTCCAGCCAGATATTCCTTCTCTTTTTTTGTTTTGCTTGAAACAAAAGTTATCCTTTGTCATGGCTTCTTCCAAAGTTGAAGGGTTATCATACTCAATTATGTCCTTTATGTTGAAAGGTAGACAACTCAAAAACCTTTGTACCTTACGTTTTTCTTCAACTAGATAAGGTACATACCTCAACAGACTGAGAAACTTGCTGCTCAACTCCTTCATACTCATGGAACCCAATTTTAAATCATAAAATTATTTTGACTTATCTTCGTAGTGTAAGTTTTAAACCTTAACAATGAAGTAAAAACTCATAAAGATTCTTAAGCATTAACAGAAAATACACAATGGCACACGAATAACACAGAGATTTTCACCTGGAAACCCTTAACCGGAAAAAACCAACAAAACTTAGAGCCGCACAACTCTTTTCATTATATGTTTACAATACCATTTGCAATACAATATATGGTATTTCGCAGCATCTAAAACCCTAATTTGTTTACCCAAAATTAGATTACAACCCTAATCCCTTTACTGAGATTAGATAGAATACGATGGGCCGAAAACGCAAAAAAGCAAAAAACAACCCAATTGTGGAGGGGATCGTGTTGTATGCGCAGCCACCATGTGAAGAGATATAACACACCCAACACGTAGTACTATTCGGACAAAAAAAATTTCTTAAATAATTTCTTAAATGCACCCCATTTTATAGTCCTTTCTTTTATACTCTTAACCCTCTTAGTATCCTGCCACCAAATGTCTACCTTCTCAGTGAAATTGTATATGGCCATTTTAGCTTTTAACTGAGATGAATAATCATAAATCTGAAAATATTTCTTCATACCGGACAGCCATGCTTCAGCTATCTCACCCTTTTCATTTTTGCCATTAAATGTGGGGGGGTTTATCTTCTTAAATTCCCCTAAAATTTGTTCATAATGTTTATGCTTTTTCTTAGGGCCACAGTCACTGTCACTGCTGTCTTGATCATAATTATGTTTCCTTCTATAAGTTTTATCATCAGATTCAGAAGAAGAGTCACTTTCACTCTTATAATATTTTACTTTCTTATCTCTGTGTTTATATGACATAGTTCTAGACTCAGATTTTATTTCTGTTCTCTTATCTTTTTCATCATGATGATACTTTTCCAGTAAAATCTGGTTCAATTCTTCCTATGCTCTTAAAATCCTTTCGTTTTCTTCTTTAACATTTCGTATCTCAGTTTTTAAATCCTTAACTGTACGTAAAAGTTCAGATGATTGATCATTCAATTCAACATAGATTTCTTCATTAATATTCTCATGTTCGTAATTATTGTGTTCACTACGATGAGATGTGTCCTCTACGGATTCTTCTGGTATGTCCATACCTGCAATTAAATATCAAAAACTATTATGTACAGAAACAAGTTAAACAAAAATCGGTAACTAAGTTTTTCTGTTTGCGTGCGTGATCCTATTTCAGGCCTACAGTTTGAACTCACGCTCTAATACCACATGTAACATCCCAAAAATTCGTAAAAATTTAAAATTTTCTACGCGGTCTAATTACCAAAAAATGCTATGCGGAAGATCAGGTTTCAGCATTTAATTCTATTGGCAATAAAAAGGGGACTTATAAATTCTGTTTACATAATCATTAATTAGTTTAATTGTCTATTCGTCAAATTAAAGGAAAATGTGGTCACCTTCTACGGGAAACAATATGTCCAAGAGACTCATATCTATAATGGTATCCTAGATGCATTCTAGATTTGTCACCCTTTTAATATTTAAAGAAACAAGACTAGTTGTAAGCTGTTGAAAGTAGCTATGGTTACTTTACAACTCAATTGTATTATTTATTAAGATCAATTTATTTTTTATTTATGATGGTCATGATAACCCCTTGTTATTTCTTCCATCGTAAGTATTTTAGTTATTTAAATGTTAATCCTAGACAAGTAGGATGTGGTACAATGTTGACATGAGGATACTGGCAGCAAAGTGGGGCTTACTTAGCTTATGCTAATGCATGCTTAATATTTTCAACTTTATAGGTTGTCTCCAAGGTCGGGTTATCATTCAAGTGTTATCCAAATGTGACAAAAGAAATTTAAGCACATAAGGGTTAATCCCAAGGGTGAAATACAAGGGCTACCTTATAATGATATGGTGGCTTTTATACTAACCTAAGCCATGGTAATTTCGAAGTTAATGAGAGTTTGAAAACCATACAACTACATGGTTGTTGGCATTCCTTAATGCTACTAAATCGAAGATTGGTGTAAAACTATAAAAGGGTGGATGTTGGTGAAAGTGGTAGCTTAAGCTTTGGTAAGTTATGGGTTAATGCGAACCTATTTCATATCCAAACTATGGAATAGATGGGTCTTGGTAGACACTCGATGCTACATTAACATGTATCAAGTTTTAAGTTTGGAAACTATACATAAGTGGGTTTCGATGATATGGTAGATATGCATTTATGATTTTCATGTGGGTTGGCATTTATTGATCCTTGGGTTTATCAAAACCCTACCGCTATGCTATCAGGTTTTGGTTTGTTGGGCAATAGTTGTTCTTGGTTGTGGATAGAGAGGGCATGCCTTCTCGGCTTCGAGGGTTTCATCTTCTGCAAAAATACCAATGAGTGTTTGTTACAGTGTTTAATGTAGTTGTGAGGTGGTTCTTTAATGGAGGCTAGATCGTGGGAAGGAGTTTCAGCACTCGCTTAACACCAACGAGGGTTCCACTCTTCGCATGGTAAGTTAAACGTAGATAGTATTCATTATTTTCAGTATGATTCATAGTTTGTAACAATGGCACTCTTCAATATTTAACCTTTGGTTGTATTTGTTTGACAGGGATGAAATTCCTTCCTTGGTATGCAGGTTTGGGACTAGGATTGAATTTGAACTCGAAAGATATTACTTCCAGGTAAGCCTTGGTCTTGACCAATTGTTACTCTGTCAACGGGGTTTGACACTTAGGGTTCCACTTCGTGCATACTGTATTGGATGTTTGAGTTTTGAGTCTGCACAGAGTAGCATTACTATAACAAGTTGATACTTTAGACATGGTTTCGAGTTAGGGTTTCGCCTAACCATTCTTAGATGAGTTTAATGTTCAAAGTGATGAAGATGGAGGACCTTTGGTCTCCTTGGCAGATATGACTACGTTTTGTAAACTTTGAAGGAAATAAAGACTTGTTTTCCAGTTTTACTCTTTGTTTAAAAAAATTATTGTAATATAATGTGTTAAAATATTTGGTTCCTTGAATCCTGGAGCCTTCATATCTTCGGTTTGTAAAAATGGTTTTATAAATGTTAATAGTACACTGGGTGAGCTCTCTGAAGAGACTCAAACCCTTGGCTTTGATTTATTTTGCTGTGTAAACGAAGTTATTAAAATGAAAATATTTAGAATCGTATCCACTGTATATTATTTTGATAGACATGGATTAAATAATAATATTCATAAATGAAAAAGGGTCTCAGGTGTGTTTATGGGTTTTAAACCCGAACCACCATATATTAGATTTGTGAGATTATACTGGCCAACTAGGTATGCTCCTCCATGAGGCTTGCACCCGTGGCCTACCAAATCCTTGGTTAAAGTCGAAAGTTAAAGACTTAGGGTTTATCCACTTAATACGTTTATTGTTATAAAATGTAGTAGCTTTGATTGAAAAATAAAAAGGCTTTATCTTTTATGTTAAGTATAAATAATTCCGATATGTCTGATGTTTAAAAATATGAGTATATGAAGGTCTATGTTATAATAGATACTGCTTTGGATATTTGATAAGGAAATATTTGATATATAAATGTATAATTAGTCATAACATTAGGAGTTTAATAAAGATGGTTTACTAGCACAAACTCTTGCCCGATACTTGGTTTATACAGTTTGGTTATGTAAATGCTATTTTGCTTACGGAAATAAATATAAGATATGTTTAGTGAATAAAACCCAGTATGCTATATAGGTGTTGAAAATGGTATAAATACTTAATGTTTACAGATCAGTTATCTAGGGTAACTGTTTGAGTTCTAAGATGAAATGCTTTTGACAGATTAAGACTTTGTTTCCAGTTTATGGAACTTATAATACTTTTGTAGATGTAAAACAAAATTAGCATTTATTATAAAGAACTTATTTTTGATCTGTACTGTTTATTCTAAGGACTCTGATATTTAGAAATTTAAACCTAGATTATCTACAGAGCTTATTTATGAAAACACAGTAACGAATTAATAGAGCATCATAAACATAAACTACTTTATCTTTCATCATTATTTAGAGATCATACTCAATCTATGTTAATTAATTTTACTCCTTGTACTAGAGTACATCGCTGAAATGCGAAAGGAAAAATACAGGGAGACATTTATATTCATTCTACTCATTTACTATTCAAAGTTGATCATTCATAATTTTCAGAAATACTTTAACAAAACAAAAATCTAATCTTCTCTAATCCTGTCTGGTATAACTGAGATATTCATAGAAAAGTCCATAAGACAGTCAACAGTTTTCATAATTAGATAAACAAATTACAGAAATGAAATGGAATAAAACAAATAGAACCTGGTAATTTTGATAGGGTGGACAAACACCCAAAGAGGCCTATTCCTCTCAACCTTTTCTAGAATAAGCAGCCAAATCACTTGCTCCCTTTGGACCCCTGAGTCTGTTTACTGAACCACTAGGTAGAAGAATCTGTGTAGAAGAAAGGCACTCAAGTTGTGCTTTAGCAATCAATGGAGACTTGCATACACCTAAAACCTCTGCACTCAGCAGGAAAACTCTACACTCAGCAGAAGTGAAACAGACTTACACTACAACTCAAAACATAGCTTCCCCTCATTGAATCTCTTGTGTGCAAACAGCAGAACTACAAGGTAAATTTTCTCGTCAGAAAAAGTGTGAGCCTATGCTCAATTCGATGGCTTATAAAAGATGCCTACGTCTTTTAGTGGTCTGTTTTCAATAAATCAATCTCAAGCTCCAATTCCACATTCCAGGGAACTTGACCACAATTTAAGGGAGTTGTCCCATAACAATAGCTAGTTATTGAGTTCATGATGCTGCCACTTGTCCATTTCCTTCTACCCCATATTCCATTCCACCTAGTGGGTCAGTAAACACTCTTTCAACAGTCCCTTTGGGTGAGTGTCTCCTATTTATTTTATCTAAATAATAATATTGTGCAATTACAATAATCCTTGATCACATGGTCAAATATAAAACATTACAATAAAAGTTAAGACAATGTTTTTTCCCAAACATAAAATGTCTCAAGTATTGGGTATGTTACAGCCTCGCCCCCCCACGAGAGTCTGGGGGGAACCATCCCCCCTTTCTTGGGGGTCCGGTAGCTAGGGGCCCCCCGAAAGAAATGTTTTGGGTTTTTATTTTGGCCAATAGATTACAAGCCCATGGTTTTGGGTATCCTGTGGTATTTTCCCATGGTAATTCCCCTTTAAAAGGAATACATTGTAATACAGATGTGTAATGTATTGTAGCATTGTAAAGATCTATGTGATTGAATAAGAGAGAGTGAAGGAAGTTGCATTGGCTGTGCTGCAGGTTGTATCCCTTCATTTGATGGATGGTTTAATAATAAGGACTGGCACTTTCTATGTGGATGTAGCCCATATTTGGTGAACCATGTTATATTGGTGTCTCTCTTGTAATGTGTTTTATGCGATTTATAATTGCATTTTGTTTATTTTTATTGCTCTGCAATCCTGTTTTTCTAACAATTGGTATCAGAGCCAAAGGTCTATTTGGGAGATGAAATCACAGGAAAGAAGGGTTCCTAGTTTGAGTGGGAGAAATGGTGGAAGAAGGAAAGTTTAAGGTCGAGAAATTTAACGGCCAAAATTACCAGCTATGGAAGATGCAAATGTAGGACTATCTGTACCAGAAGGATCTATTCCTACTGTTTGGAGGAAAAGGAAAACAACCGATGACTATGAAGGATGAAGAATGGGAGGTTCTTGAAAGAAAGGCACTGTGAACAATATGATTGTTCTTTGGATTCGTCTGTGGCTTTCAATATTTCAAAATAAAAGACAATGGAGGGTTTGATGAGCGCATTGGGTAATCTGTATGAAAAACCCTCAGCATCCAACAAGGTATTTTTAATGAAGCGCTTATTCAATATGAAGATGTCAGAAGGTGGATCTGTTGCTAATCATTTAAATGAATTTAATATGATTACAAATCAGCTAAGTTATGTAAAAGTGAAATTTGATGATGAGGTTAGGGCTCTTCTAATATTGTGTTTATTTCCAGAAAGATGGAATGGATTGGTCATGGTTGTAAGTAAATTTGTCTCTGGTTCGAACATTTTGAAATTTGATGATGTTGTCGGTGTTATTCTGAGCGAGGAAATGCGAAGGAAAAGAACAGGTGAGACATCGGGTAATGCGTTGACCATGGAGAGCAACGGAAGACAAAAGGAGAGAGAAAAGATCCCAGGTAATCGCAGCAAGTCTAAAAAGGGAATATCCAAGTCCAGAATGGGAAAGATAGAGTGTTGTAACTGTGGAAAGAAAGGACATCTGAATAAAAACTGTAGATCTCTAAAGAAGAAAGGAGTTGGATAGCAGGAGACTACTCATGAAGCAAATGTAGCAGGTGATGTGTTGTAATATGCTTTGATTATTGCATTAGATAATACTAGTGATTACTAGGTAGTAGATTCAAGGGATTCATGTCATGCTACACCCCATAGGAAATTATTTCATGATTATGTTCTAGGAAATTTTGGACATGTTTTATTTGGTGATGATGAGCCATGTAAAATTGTTGGAATGGGTAAGGTACGGATAAAGTTAAAGAATGGTGAATGGCTACTGAAAGATGTAAGGCATATTCCTACTATGAAAAGAAATCTGATCTCAACAGGGAAGTTGGGACATGGTGGTTGTTTATCTACATTTGGAGAAACGTGGCAGACGATCACTAAAGGATCAATGGTGATAGAAAAATGAGACATGATAGGTATGTTGTATTTATGTCCTCATAATACTTATTGTTATATCTCTTTAGCTTCCACAGGAATAAATACAACATTATGGCATCATAGGATTGGCCACATGAGTGAGAAGGGGATGCAAATTCTCCACTTAAGGAAGTTGCTGTCAGATCTAAAGTAGGTAAGTTTGGAATTCTATGAGAACTGTGTTTATGGAAAATAAAAGAGATTCATATTTCTTAGGGTTGGGAAACAACAGAGTAGTGAAAATTTAGAGATTGTGCATACATATGTATGGGGACCAACTTAGGTACAATCTCTTGGTGGATCTCATTATTACGTTACATTTATTGATGATGCAACTAGGAAAAATTGGGTTTATTGCATTAGACAAAAATATGATGTGTTTCCTACTTTTAAGACATGGAAATCTTTGGTTGAGAATGAGACAGGAAAAATGTTGAAGTGTCTCAGATCTGATAATGGAGGTGAATATTGTGGCAAGGATTTTGATAGTTATTGTTCATACCATAGGATTTGTAGAGAGAAGACAATCCCAGGAACACCACAAGAAAATGGTGTGTCAGAAAGGATGAACAAAACAATCATGGAATGTGCAAGGTGTATGAGATTCCATGCAGGGTTGCCCTTACAGTTTTGGGTAGATGTTGTAGATATTGTTGTCTACTTAATAAACGGAGGGCCTTCAAGTGCTTTGGATGGTGGTATTCCAGAGGATTCATGGACATGTAAAAATGTAAGCTACTCTTTTTTTATAACTTTTGGTTGTGAATCATTTGTCCATATTGATAAAGAAAATAGAACAAAGCTTGAGGCTAAATCCAACAAATGTACCTTTATTGGATACGGGGTAGATGATTTTGGTTATCACTTATGGGATTATGAAAATAAAAAAATCATTAGGAGTAGAGATGTGGTATTCAATGAAAATTTCATGTATAAAGATCAGTTGCAGGGAAAGAAACAGGAAAAGGAAAACACATAGTACACAGTGCTTGATGAAATCAAAGAAAATGAAGTTCCAAAGGTGCCAGAAAATTAAGAATAACAACAAGTACCTCAATCTCCTGCAAGTGTTAGAAGATCTATCAGGTTAAGTAGAACCCCTGAACGATTCTCTCCTTCACTGTATTATTTATTGATGACTGATTCTGGTGAACCTGAATGTTATGAAGAAGCAATGCAGGTGGAAACTAGAAATAAGTGGGAGCAAGGCATGAAAGAGGAGATGGAATCATTGGTAAGAAACCAGACTTGGGATTTGATTCAGTTGCATGTTGGTAAAAGAGCATTGCAGAATAAATGGGTTTACAGGGTGAAGGAAGAAGATGGAGGAAAGAGTTTGCACAAAAGAATGTATAGATTTTGATGACATATTTTCTGATGTTGTTAAAATGAATTCAATTAGAATTATTTTAAGTCTAGTGGTGGTAGAATATTTGCATCTTGAATTGTTAGATGTAAAAAAAACCTTTCTCCATGGGGATTTGGAGGAAGAGATTTATATGAAGCATCCATAGGGGTATGAGGCCAAAGGGAAGGATAATTTGGTATTTTGGTTGAAGAAGATCTTGTATGTCCTAAATCAAGCTTCAAGGAAGTGGTATTTGAAATTTGACAAGTTTATAACAGAACAAGGTTACAATTAATGTCATTCTGATCACTCTGTTTATTTCAAGAGGATATATAATGGAAGATATATTATCTTGTTATTATATATGGATGACATGCTTGTTTTAGGGTCTAACATGCAGGATATAAATGTTCTCAAAAGGAAGTTAGCTAATTCATTTGCGATGAAGGATTTGGGTGCTACAAAGCAAATCCTTGGTATGAGAATAACAAGAGACAGAAAAAATCGTAAATTGACATTGTCAGAGGGTGAGTACATACAAAAGGTGTTGGAGAGGTTTAGAATACAAAATGCAAAACTAGTTAGTACACTTTTGTCCAGCCATTTCAAACTAAGTAAGGAGATGTGTCCCAAGACACAGGAAGAGATAGATTACATGTCCAAGGTTCCTTATTCTTGAGCAGTTGGCAGCATGATGTATGCCATGGTGTGCACAAGACCAGATATTGCACATGTAGTGGGAGTTCTGAGCAGGTATATGAAAAATCCAGGTAAAGAACATTAGAAGGAAGTACAATGGATTCTTAGGTATTTGAGAGGTACTACAACTCATGCATTTTTTTTTGGAGGTTTAGACATTGTTCTACAGGGATATGTTGATGCATATATGGCATGTGATAAAGATAGCATGAGGAGCACCACATGGTATGTTTTTACTATATGTGGAACATCAGTAAGCTGTATTTCGAAGCTGCAAAAGGTTGTTTCCCTTTCAACAACGGAAGCAGAGTATGTTGCTACTACAGAGGCTAGTAAAGAGATGATTTGGTTGTATAGGTTCATGGAGGAATTGGGTAAGAAGCATGAGAATAACAGGTTGTATAGTGACAACCAGAGTGCCATTCATATTGTAAATAGCTCAGCATTCCATTATAATACTAAACATATACATATCAAGTACCATTTCATATGGTCTGTTATAAAAGATGAACTATTGAAGTTGGAAAAGATACACACTAGCCAGAATCCTGCAAACATGTTGACAAATGTAGTAACTAGAGAGAAACTGAGTTCCTACTCAGTTTCAGTTGACCTTTAGCGTGAAGGTGAAGAGAAATTTTCCAGATCCAAGGTTCAGATCATAGTCCAACAAGTGCAGCAGCAGTGGAGTTGTTGTGATCTGTCTCCAAGTGGGGGATTTTTGGTTGAGGAGCCTGATCTTCGTGATTCATAGATGATATTGTTTCAGTCATGTTTGTACCCCAGTTTTATATGATATGCAGGTGGACTGTACACTCACCCTAGTAGGGGATGTGGGGGGGCATCGACTCCCCATGGGGGTTCAGGGGCCAAAGGGCCCTCGACGAGGGTTCGAAGGTGAAGCCCCCAA
Source organism: Larix kaempferi (assembly GCA_027924585.1). Classification (NCBI taxonomy): domain Eukaryota; kingdom Viridiplantae; phylum Streptophyta; class Pinopsida; order Pinales; family Pinaceae; genus Larix; species Larix kaempferi. The sequence goes on from BSBM01000511.1 coordinate 4,273,993, forward strand.
AAGAATTTTTTTGGGTTGTTTTGTTGGCCAACAAATTACGGTGCAATAGTTTTGGGTAGCCTGTGGTATTTTCCCATGGTAATTCCCCTTTAAAAGGAAGACATTTTTATACGGTTGTGTAATGTATTGTAGTATTGTAAAGATCTTTGATTGTGTAAGAGATACTGTGAGAGAGTGAAGAGGAAGTTGCATTGGATGTGCTATAGGTTGTATCCCTTCATTTGTTGGATGGTATAATAATAAGGACTAGAAATTTGTATGTGGACATAACCCATATTGGGTGAACCACATTATATTGGTATTTCTCTTGTAATGTGTTTTATGTGATTTGTATTTGCATCTTGTTTATTATTATTGCTCTACAATCCTGTTTTTCTAATACGCTCCTTCCTCTAGGGATATTTTTTAGGAGTGGGGAAAGTAGATATCGACACTCTAAACACAAATTTCATAGGAGCATTGCTTTGAACAGTTTGCTAGTAAGTGGAAATATTCTCAAAGAAAGACCATCCGCTCTTTCTTCAAGTTGTTCTATTTTGGGGTGTTGAAAGAATATAGTGAGGAGAAAGAGTGTCTTCTTCTTTCTCCAGGCATTCTTTTTTAGGGGTGGGGAAAGTGGATACCAGCACATTAAACATATATTTTGTAGGAACTTTGCTTGAAACAGTTTGTTGGAAAGTGGAAATTTTCTCAGAGAAAGAGAGGTCGCTCTTTCCTCGTGTTGTTCTATTTTGGGATAATGAAAGTATATGCTGGGGAGAAAGAACGTCCGCTCCTTCCTCCAAGGTTTCTTTTTAAGGGGTGAGGAAAGTAGATATTGGTACCTTAATCAAAAATTTGATAGGAACTTTGCTTTAAACAGTTTGATGGCAAGCGAAAATTTTCTCAGAGCAAGAGGCGACCGCTCTTTCCTTCAGATGTTCTGTTTTGGGGTGTTGAAAGTAGATATTGAGGAGAAAGAGAATTTGCTCCTTCCTCCTTTGTTTGGAATGCAGATGGTCTCTCGAGATAACTATGTTGGATTTGCAGATGGAACAAGTCATTGCTTAAAGAAACCATTTATACCCCTTCCAAAACTCTCTACCATACCAGAGGAGTTTTCCTGGGGGCACTCAACAAAACCCAAGCATAGTATGATGTAGTCATTGGGTTGTTAAGTGATGCTATCCATATTCGCATATGCCATTTACATGTGCACCTAGATTCAAAATTAGTTTTCTCCTATCTCAACAATGTATTCCATGTCCTCAACCTACTCCTCTTTCGCAAATTTTGCGAGTGTGCCTTCTAGTATTACAATTTGAAACCATTACATTCACACATGTCCCCTGGTGATCGAATGCATTCGTCGACTACATCGTAAACAAGGTGTTGGATTGGCATATGATACATCAACCATCTATTTGACCCTACATACAAAACCAAAACATGTATATATGTGTGTTTCCTCCTCATACAAATCATGCATAAGTACCTACCACTACATAGAAAACATCACACATACATATAAACATCATCATCACATACATCACATTGATACATCAAACACATAAAAAATAACATACACATGTAGCGAAAATGGTATATATATATATATCCAAACTATTTTTTCATGCACAACATGTGGCCCCATGGGAACTAAGAAACATGGAATTGCCTGCCTCATGGGGTACAACAACAACATGCCTCCGATAGGCTCCATCTAAACAATATAGAAAATTGGGACAAAATCCCTATACAAAATATAGAGTGTCTAGCACTCAAATGACTCCTCCTAGTCCTAGATCTTCAGGACCCCTGATGCCCAATGGTCATACTACCTTTGGTGTCACCTTGGTTGCTCCTACAACATCTCTCTGGCATGGCCTCATGGCTGGTCACTGTTCCTAAACTGGTACCTACCTCTCAGGTGGAGGACGACCCCATCCTCCCTATGGTGCTCGTGTCAGATTGCAAGCTATGGCTACCCTTCACAGCACTTAGCACTACCCAACCCCTAACTCCGCTAGAAACTAAAGCATATGGGCCAAATCCTCATCACCAATTTCATCCAACCCTCGATCATCCACTCCCTTGGTCAAAGAACCTAACCGCCTCTCTAGGTCAACCAAGATATCAATAGCTCGATCCCCTAAGGACGCTCCCCTTGTGGGACTAGTGCCACCAGTATCTATACCAATACAACTATTAGCTTCTCTAGTAGACCCTACAGGTCTGACCCTCTCATCACACCTCTAGCGATGTCCTACAACCCATGGGGGTCGTACCGGTCCAACATCTGCATCACAGAAAAAAAATCCACAATCATTATTAGATATAGATAATATATATGTGCACAATCAAATCACTGTACATAAAAATTGTGTAATCATGAAACACATCATACCTATGTGATCCCATCCATGGAAAGGAACCAATAGCTCTAATTCTTCCCAATATTCCATACCACTCCAAGGGTACTGTTCCATGCGGTCGATCTGCTACTCCCACACATCCAAGTAATGGGGAGTGAAAACATGACCTATCTCCCCCCACCAACACGAGGCATCACTCACCAACAATATATCATATGAAGCTCATGGGCTCCCCTCATAAACACCACCAGCTCTGGCCTCAAAGAAGGTTATCGCTGGAAAAAGTACAAGCACAACACACTCCCATGGAGAAATTTCCTCTCACCTACGTTGCATTGGGAATCTATCAAATTCCCCATCAGCACTATGAGTAGCATGGGGACCCATCCCACTCGATGAACTTCCATCACCTTCTCTACTAATCCAATCTGACCCCCTAAGATCCTGTTGGGAGGTGGTACCCCCAACAATATGGAAATGGCAATCGCCACTTCCCAGACAACTAAGCTCTGAATCCGACCAATAAGGATTTGAACAAAGCTCACTATAGCCATATCCCATCCATAATATCAGTTAACAAGTGTTGGAATATTCTCACCATCATTTTTATATTCTGCATGCTGCATGCATTTGCATGCAACTGCATGCATCCAGTCATCATCTTGGTGGTCTCCCCAGCACCTAGAGCTCACTTTCATCTCCCTAGAGCCTGTCTTCAGCCCCCAATTGGCCTCCTACCTACCCGATGTGTCCTATTTGACTATTCTGCATGACAAGTGTGCCTTTGTTCACCTACCACCAGTTATCTGTCAGTTAGAGCGCCTTATCTCACCTACTAGGAGTTATCATTCAGTTGGTGCATTGATTGAGCAGTTCTTCCACTAATTGCTCATGCTAACTAACTGTAGCTCCTAGTTAGCTAGTTCTGGATTTCCACTTGACCATTTGAGAGCCTCATGCGCCCTCCTTGGAGTCTCCATCCCCTAATTTATGCCTAGATGGTTCTGTTAGACTCAGTTAGACTCACTTGATTAACTATTACCATTTATGACTGATACTACTGACTGGATGATGTCTCCATTATACTCCAAACTAGACTTTGAGCATGACTCGAATGACCTCCTTAGTTAATTCGAATTCTCCACATAGATTTCATTATTGTATTCATTATTCACACAGTGCCAGCTCATAGCTGATGTATGAAACTGCTATTCTCCATTTTCTGTGTTCATGATTGCTTATTGAGTGCATTCTTATCTTCTTCTTTGCAACATTCTTGAGAGTTTGATTGTGATTTTGTTACAGCTGTTAGATCCCCTGCAGATTATCACATGGTATCAGAACAGTCAACAACTATTCGAATTGTAGCAATTGCAGCAGTTGCATCATTTCTTTGAGCAGCTATCTTTCCTTGAGCACCAGAAGCCTCTGAGTTTCAACAACAAATCCTGGTGCTATTACCTTTAATTCACTGGAGCAATCCAGTGAGGTATAGCCAGGTGTGAAGGACTTAGTCATATGTTCTTGGGTGTCTTAAGGTAGTGTTCATTTGAAGTGTGGCAAATCTCCATCAACAAAACTCTTCTTGTTTTGCAGGTTTATTCACCCATTCGAATTCTTCTTCAATTCGACCCTCACTATTCAGATGGATATAAATCTCATTTCTTCCAACTATGTCGAATGGAAAGCTAAGATGGCTCTCTTCATGAGCTCCAAGAGCTTCACCAATATACTAAATGGAACTATGATCGAACCACTTAGTGCAGTAGAGAAATCCAAGTACTTGGATAGGATTGATGAAGCAGTAGGCTTACTTCTTCTCTCAATTTCTAAATATCTTCACTTCCATGATTTGAAAGGTCATAAATTGGAGAACGAACTCATATCTTTGAGTCCTGAAAGCTTCAAATCCATCAATGCACTTTTAACCAAGTTCAAAAGCTTGATTTCTCAGTTGAAAAGATATGAGATAGTGAAAGAAGACAAATAACTCATTCTTTCCATTCTCTCTAAATTGGGGCCAAAATTCTCAGTTTTTGTCTCCACATTTCAGTTAGCTAAGAGGTCCATTCCAAAATGGAATTTTCCCTCACTTGATGACTTCATCCAATCTCTTACTCAAGAGGAGTAGAAGTTAATCTACATGGGAATGATCAAACAAAAGTTGGATTCGGCCCTTATAGCTGCTGAGGCCAAAAGAGCGAATGCAAAGGGCAAGAAAAATATTTCTGAAAATAGATTGAATGATACAAAGACAAAATATATTCCATATCAGTCAGATGAGGTTTCGAACCCAAAGAAGAACAAGCAATCTCAGAAAGAGAGATCCAAGTGCACATATTGTCATCGAGGATTTCATCCTGAGAGTTCTTGTATGAAGAAGACTATAGACTTGATGCCTTAGCTACTTGAGAATAAAAATCTTCTTGTACCTGCATGTGCAAGGAAGAAAGATACTGATACTAAACCTTCTAGATCTGAGGACAACGAGAGATGTCATTCCCTCATGGCAAGAGCATCAACAGATTCTTCATTCATCATAGATTTAGGAGAAACAAGACATATGTCTTACTCCAAAGATCTCTTCTCCAACTTCGAATGCTCAGTTGGCCCTTCCATAATGATGGGAAATGATTCTATAGTCTCTTCTCAAGGGATTGGTAGAATCAATCTTGATAATGGTTACTTTTCTAATGTGCTTTATGTTCCTTCTCTCATAGCAAATATAATTTTTGTGTATCAAATGAATCATATTAGAGATCCAAAAAGAGTGATCTTTTCTCCAACTGAAGTCGAGATACAAAACATGGTTTCAGGTGAACTCATTTCAAAAGAAGTTGCAAACCACAAATCTAAACTGTATGAGTTCTCACACTTCTTACCTCTCTCAAAGAAATCAGCTCTCCATACTCATGCCAATGAAGAAAGCAAATTGTGGCATGAAATATTTGGGCATCTTAACTATTAGTACTTGCATGACATGCATGCAAAGGAGATGGTTGATGGGCTGCCCAAGATCAAGTTTTCCAAGGGAAACTGTCATGGTTATTTGATGGGGAAGCATCCTGAGAAGAAATTTGAGAAGGGGAAGGATAGGAGAGCCTCTCATCCTCTAGATCTCATCCATAGTGATGTGGCTGGTCCATTTCCAGATCTGTCCCTAAACAAATCAAGGTATTCGCTCACTTTTATTGATGATTATTCCAGATTCACTTGGGTATATTTCCTTAGATTGAAATCATAAGTGTTTGGTTTCTTCAAGTTTTTCAAGTCTTCTGTAGAGAAATTTTCAGATAGGAAGATAAAATCCATTTGCACTGACAATGGTGGTGAGTACATAAAGGGTGAGTTTCAAAACTTTTGTGCTGAAGAGGGCATTGAGATGCAACATATTGTTCCCTATACACCACAACATAATGGTGTAGCTAAAAGGAAGAACAAAACATTTAAAGAAATGACCACCAGCATGCCAAAGTTGAAAGGGTTTCACCCTAGTCTTTGGGAAGAAGCCATTAACTGTGCCTCCTATCTTCATAACAGAGTCCCTCACAAAGGACTCAATGACACTACTCCTTTCGAAGCATGGATGGGATACAAACCTAATGTATCTCATCTTAGAGTGTTTGGATCCAGAGCATGGGAAAGGATTCCAACTGACAAAAGGAGAGCTCTTGATCCAAAAAGAAAAGAGTGCATTATGGTGGGTTGCGTATTCGATGAAAAGGCCTACAAGCTACTTGATCCTTCTACCATGACAACATTCCTGGAAAGGAGTGTACAGTTTGAGGAGTGGCCTCTCCATGATACTCCTTCTGTTGATATTGATAGCTTACCTACCACTCCTCATTTGATTGATGATCAAGAGAGCGAAGCTTCTTCACATGAGACTTCAGATTCAAAATCTGAAGATGATGACGAGGGAATGCTAGATCCAAATCCACAAGAACCCAAAGATCTAGCAAATGACGATGAAGATGAGAGAATGGGAGATCCAGATCCACAAGAACCTTAAGATCTCTCAGCTGATGATCCTCCTCTTCCTTGATGGGAAGCCATTACACTTCGATCTGTCGGTGATTTGATTGGTGATCCACATGATCATAGAAGAACCAGATCATATTTTCAGAATGGAAGGTTTCATCCTTCTCACATTGCTAATCCATTTTAGATCGATCGATCCTTCTTTGGAAAAGAAGGACACTTGCCTCCTTCTGGGGTGAGTGATGATATGCTACATTATCATCCTTCAGTCTATTTTGAGGGAGTGCTTTCTTCCCACTATGTTTTCCCTCTTTCCTCACTTAGTTTATTTAGATTGATTGTATGGGGTGACCTTTGGTCTCATCACCAGGGCCCTATTTTTCAGTTTTCAGTTATTACCTCATAGTATAGCTTGTAGGGGGGTGTTGGAAAATTCTCACCATCATTTTTATATTTTGCATGCAACTGCATGCATCCAGTCATCATCTTGGTGGTCTCCCCAGCACCTAGAGCTCACTTTCAGCTCCCTAGAGCCTGTCTTCAGCCCCCAATTGGCCTCCTACCTACTTGATGCACCCTATTTGACTGTTCTGCATGATAAGTGTGCCTTTATCACCTACCACCAGTTATCTTTCAGTTAGAGAACTTCATCTCACCTAACATGAGTTATCATTCAGTTGGTGCATTGATTGAGTAGTTCTTCCACTAATTTCTCATGCTAACTGATTGTAGCTCCTAGTTAGCTAATTCTGGAGTGCCACTTGACCATTGACAGCCTCATGCACCCTCCTTGGATTCTCCATCCCCTGATTTATGCCTAGATGGTTCTGTTAGACTCAGTTAGACTCACTTTACTGACTATTACCATTTATGACTGATACTACTGACTGGATGATGTCTCCATTGTACTCCAAGCTAGACTTTGAGCATGATTCGAATGACCTCCTTGGTTGATTCGAATTCTCCACACAGATTTCATTATTGTATTCATTATTCACATAGTACTAGCTAACAGCTGATGTATGATACTTTTCTGTGTTCATGAGTGGTTATTGAGTGCATTCTTCTCTTCTTCTTTGAAACATTTTTTAGATTTTGATTGTGATTTTGTTACAACTGTTAGATCCCCTACAGATTATCACAACAAGAGCCAATATACTCTTCTCACCTCCCATCTAAGGATGGGTAGAATCACGCACCCGAAACGAGAACATACCCATCAAGAAGTAAATATCTTGAGAAGTCATGCTCAAGTCTTCCTCACCCACTCAAAATACCCCCTTGTCAAGGTCCCACATGAAGATAATCTTATGCAACATTAAATTTGTAGACTGAAGAAATAAGCACCTGAAAAACTTAAGGAGCCCCGCATCCCTCAAATCCTAAGTTGCAACCAAGTCGTGACTCACATCACTCGCTAGAGCATCATAATGTCACTCTCACCACTCTATGCAAGCCATCTTGGTCAACCAAAATCACCTGCAGGCAAAAATATCATTGCATATGGGTTGATCATGGCATCCAATATTCCAAATGATCCTTAGCCTCATCTCGTGCAATATTCCTGAATAAATCAATGCTAGTAGTGCATCATCCCTGCATTAAAATCAAACGTAGTGCATCTAACTATTGATATCTTGCATTACTAAAGTTAGATAGTATATGTTCGATTTGGCCACGTTACCTGCTCAACTGCCTAGTGGATAGTCGCGTGAGACCAGTGCACGGTCGAGGCATTCATTTCCCATGCATTGCATGGAAATTTTTATTTTCCCGCGCAGTGGGTATCTTGGGAAAATGGAATTTCCCACATAGTACGTGGCACAAGAAAAATAGAATTTCTCACATGATAGTTTGAGAAAATTGAAAATCCCACGTGGTCTCTTTTTAAAACTAAAAATGGTCATACGGCCTTGCAGAACTTCCTATCCTCGAAACTAATCAAATGGAAATGCAAAGAAAAGGATGCATACTTACCTAGATCTTATGTCTTGGGGATCAGACACTCAAATCTCCTAGAGTCACCAAAAATCACTCTAGATCACAAATATGAACAAGTATAAATGACCTCAAAAAATGGGTTCCACCCCTATTTATAGATATTTGAACCAATATTCAAAACATAATTATATGGAAAAACCTTGGGTCAGTTTGAATAACCGTCTACATCACCGTGATCAGCACATCAAAACCTACCCAGCGGCACTCCTCACTCTTTGATTCGGATAATTTCATCCGACATCGATTTTTCCTGCACTCCATAGGTGCACTATTTCCACATTGTCAATACCTTTTTCATGTCCTCTATTAAACTTGGGTATTGGCATCATATGTGTAGGAGAATGACCAAGACACCAAAACTCCAACCCTTTCTGCAATGGCGTAGGACTTGTATCACAGGTATCATCCTGATACTGGCACATAGGCAATGTCTTCCCTCTGTTTACATTCCATTTACCAGTAGTCCCATTGATAACCATAGGGACCTAATTCCCAGTAATGATATGCCATCAATGTTGTTACTATGAATAGCATGTTTCCTCGATGGGTGTGCACACCATTTCAAACCCGTCATAGTTTGGCACCCATGATCCCCCACAAGTCCAAGGAATTTGATCCTATTTGAAAAGATCAATACATAGTTCATCATTTTGTATTTGTGTATTTACTCCCCCACCTTCAATATTTGATGCCCTTAGATTCCTCTGCACATGTTATGTCAAGAATCATAGTTCACCACTCATACATCCATGATCAATATACCATTTTCACTCTTCTTCATATCATCATCCCCGCGAAGGAAACAATGGTTCCCCCACCCTCAAAAGAATCCAATTCTATTCATTTATTCCCATAGGAACTATCTACATGGCATTGATTCATGGGGCACCCATCTTCGTGTTTGCAAAATAACCCTCACATCATTATGGAAAAATTTCCCCAAACCACTAAAAGAAGTGGGAAATCCTCCCATCATCAAATTGATTCCTTGATACATCTAAACCCGTGGGAATCCCACCCATCATATAATTGGTCCCACAACACCCTCAAAACCATGGGGAACCCACCAATTATTATTTATGTACAAATCGCTCCCTAATTCACTTAAACCCCTGGGGACACCATAATTCTTTTGGCACCAACCCCTTGGTTACCCTTGATCAATGTAGTTAAGTCTCTATATCCCTAGCATTGTAAGTTTTGACAGTGTTGTGTCTCCAACAAAACCCTTCATCTGCAATTTGTCTCCCTCCATTACATTTTATACCTCTCTTTAGAGAATGTTTTTGTTAGTTACTCCCCAAATTTACATCGATTAATAGAAGTTATGAGCCCCATGCTTATCAGCTAGTCTTTTTTCAGGTCTGTCAAACTTCCAGTTGGTTACAACATGATCCTGGTTCTTAGGATAAGACCCTTTTCTTATTATGTACTTTGCTCTCATCGACATCAAATCACCATATTCTAAGAGTTGCACTAGTTACATTTGTAACTTGGGGTCCCTTGCAATCAACATAAGGGATTGCCTCGAACTAGGTGGGGAGAGTCATTAGCTATCCCTAAGTTACTGGTATACCCCTATGCTCGATGTCAAAAATCTATTGCATTAGGGGGATTCATACATTTTGAAGGTAGTAGTGTTCACATTTACACATCATGGTAGTAGCAGTACAATGAGGTTCTCTATCCAACAATGTCACCAATATTCCAGTCCCCCACCCTAGTGGGATTATCATGATCATCAGTAGTTCCACTTCTTCAGTACCAATAACATCATTTCCAAGTTCATGTACTATCAAATGGATTGAATCCCCCTTCATCCATGTACTAGCAGTATTATGATTCGACCCCTCGGTCCCCTCCTATTGTAATCATCTTGACATATCTTTATGAGCATGGGTATGCCCACCTCATTTGTATAAAACAATATTCTTTATTATAGCTTTACCGGTCATTACCAGCAATCTTTCCCCAAGGTAACCTTCCATCCACACTAGCTTCACAACTTACAAGAACATGAGAGAGAAAAAGAAATGATGATACATTATCGACTCTACAGTACCATCCAAACCTCATACATTAGGGGGCATATGTTAATGCCTAAATTTTGCACACATGCAACATTTTGGATAATATTCCAGTAAAGTGTTGTCAACATATAGCATGCATCTCACTAAAGACATCCTCATTAGATATAGAAAACAACATGAGTCCAAAAATTCCAAAAATAATCAAAAGAAGAGGTAACCTAGGTAAATGCATGTTAGCTCGTGTTATAGTTCTTGTTATCAGTTCTATGTCTGTGCTAGCCCAGTGTTGATTATCCATTAAGATATGCACTACTACAAAACACGATGGGTTATCAACCACCAGTTGTGCATTGAAGGATAATGAGAGATCCCTCACAAACTAAAATTCGAAATTGGCTCTTCAAGCATTGAATATCCCCCTTTATGTACTTTGGAGCTAGTTCATGAGGTGTTGGGGTTCACATTTGGATCTAGTTGTTTCTTGACCACCTCTTGGACTATAAAAGGAATCCATGGGAATGCATCTAAGTAGATAAAATTAGAGCAAGGTTATGCTGCTATAATTGTGTTGGAACTTATTCCACTTCTTCCCATGCCTATTAGCATTCCTCTAGCTCCCTTGCCACCTTCCTCAAAGGGGAAAGTGTTTCTCCCATTTGTTCTTCAAGTTATTTAGCATTTAGTTTGGACTAAAAGGACCTCAGGGAGATTTTTGGATTCCCTTTAAGTCCACACCTCCTAGGTGACACTACATGTAACAATCTTGACCATTGTGAAATCTAAATTGGTTCTATCATTGGCTTCTTGTTGTGGTTTTCATATCCTTACTCTTTTTGTTTATTCCAAATTATTTTCAAGTTATTTGTTTTTTTTTGTTTTTTTTTTCTAACAAGAGCTTGTAGGATCAATTTGGATTCATTCACATTATCTTTAGTAACACAATATTGGGCCTTTTTAACAACCTCCAAGGCTTTCCCGTCAAAGTGGGAAGGGATGGACACCTTTGTGCAAATTTTCCTACAACAGTCACCAATTCTCTTTTTCTATAGCTTGTTTCAAACTTTTGTTCCTGTAGTTAAATTTAATTCCTATAGTTACAATTCCTTTACTGCACTTCCTGTAATAACACTTCTCTCACTTACTATCATAACACTTCATTGCACCTCTTATAATAATAGTTCACTGCAATTCCTGTAATAATGCTTCACTGCACTTCCTGTAATAATGGTTCGCTACACTTCCAGTAATAGTGCTTCATTGAACTTTCTATAATAACTCTTCAATGCTCTTGTGGCAACACTTCTTGTAACTACTATAATACTACTTCCTATCGTTTACCACTTTTTGCACTAATATTTTCACATGATATCTAGTATTTCTATCACATGGTTCTTTACACTTGCACTCAAGAGATTAAGTCTCTTATCATAAAGTCATTTCACACTTATTATTTTTATATCATTTTAAGGGAAAAAGTCATACTACTCTTCTCAAAAATTCTTGATACAAAGACTTATAATGAAACATTATATTTCAAATTTACTTTACAACCATTTGATCTTACCTCGATCTTGATTCATATTGATTTAGTGTATCAATGATTTGCACACTAACTTTTCATATTGTATAAATACCCTTATACACATTGCACACATGCACTCAAAACCTGGTATTTAATAATTAATTTTTCATAGTGCCTCACTAATTCATTACTCCAATCGACATTTGCTCAAACACTCATAATATTTTCTTCCTCAACAAATTTCAAACCTAGATAATTAAGACATCAAGTTATATTTGATTGAATTCATCTTTTGTATCCTCTTTGTGCCTTATAGCTTGCTCCTTTCACATGTTCAAGCTGTAAGGGGGAGGCGGGGGTGTAAAGGGGAGGCGAGAGGTGGAGGGGGAGGGAGTGCAAGGAGGAGGGGGAAGGGGGGGCACGAGGCGGACACTAGTACAAAATAAGAGATAAGTGACTAGGTGACTAAAAACGTTAGTCACCATAGTTTTTTCAAGGGATAAATGACTAAAATTGAACAATTTTAAAGAAGCCAACAAAAAACGACTAAGATAAATGACTAATTTAGTCATGGGATGAAATATATGACTAGATAACAAGTGACTAAAATAAAAATGACTAACATAAATGACTAATTTAGTCACAGGAATATAAATATAACTAGTTAACAACGATTAATGCGAATTAGTCGTTTATGTTAGTCATTTTTAGTTGTGTCACACTAACAATGGAAAATTACAATTTTGATAATGAATTTGTACAATATTTTACTAAATTTTAACAATGTAGATGGACTTAGAGACCCCAACTGCCACAACCACAATTTTTTGCTAGTCTCCAGCGTCAAACTGCGGTGTGTGATACTGTCTGAGAACGACTGAGGGCTTGGCCAACTCAACCGTTGCATCGACAGGATACGCCTAACCCACGGAACTCTTTTAAATTAACACTTGTGACCTATTTACTTGCTTAACTTGTTCACACGTTCCTACTAGCATCACCACGATAACTACTTATATGCACTTCTAGTTGGCTCTTCTCCAACTCAAGGGGCATCCCTATATAAGATTGTTATCTATGGAAATGAGAGCACAAGGTAATTTGAAAAAGATAGCCTTAGCAAAATGGGGTTGTAGTTTTTAGGGTTTTTTGAGTAAGTGATGCAGAGACCCAAGAGATCAGTGCCAATATCCAACTAGGGAAAATGAGTCAAGGTGAATCAAATGGCAAGTGAGGAAAATAAGAATGCTCTTCAAGAATTGGTCTATTTCCTTCAAAGGTAGGGTTCATGACACACTAGTCACATCACCCAATTGAGAATAAAAAATGGACTTTAAGGTCTTTAAAATGGATCCCCAATGGGGGAAAGTACCTAGCCATCCAATGTTAACTATGGACAAGGTAAATATCTTAACCCTTGCCAAGGAACCTGGACATATATCAAGACTAGGTCTAAAATAATCACACGAGATACAAAGGAGAATGTGCAAGCCAATAGCTTAAGACGCCCTAGAGGTGCTTTTAAGGTCCATATCCTTTAAAATGAGAAAAATAAAAATAGCAAAAATTATCCTATTGTGGTGATCACAATGTGCATATGTCTATTAACACAAATTATCATTTAAGCTCATGCTTTCATAGGTGATCTTCCATTTCTCTTTATTGGATCAAAATACCTCATGCTCTTCTCAACAAAAGATGAATTAAGTTGGGCGCACTTTTGAGGTAAAATCCACAGGCTGATTGCTTGTAACAACGTCCCAAAATAACCCCCCTTCAGCAAATGACTCCTTCCTCAACAAATCCAAAGGGAAACTTGAAGGTAGAGACCCTTCATGGCATATTAATATTCAAAATAGGCATAATTATCTCTATCTATGTATGATCTGAGGCTACGTTGAGGACAAAAGGTTGATTCAAGGGTGTTCGGATCCCTACATATGTTGATGTCATCCATCCAAAAGCATGAAATGAGGACCAAGAGAGGTGGCATGGCCCTAAATGCTCCCAACATTCGATCAAAATTTCAGGTCATTTCTACCTCTGCTTGAAATCATTTTAGCATCTTTTAAATGCTTCACTGCTAGAAGCTACAGGCTTGGCAAAAAATCGGGAAAGCACCCACTAAAAAGTGCCTCCCTAGTGTGTAGTTTTGTTCCTTCAAAAGATTTGAATTTTTGGATGTCGAAATTGAAACCCTTCTATGCCACAAGAACCACCATTCCAAATCTTTCTTGAAGCATCAACCTTAGCCACAAAATGATATCAAAGGAGGTCTCCAACTGGTATATATATAATAGTGCAATCAGAGACATCCTCAAGTCGGCCCCAAACTTTTAAAGACATGGGTCAGCCCCATAATTTCTTGTTGGAACAGGTCGGCCTTGAGGTTCAGTTGTAACAGGTCAGCTCGCCAATGTCCCTATTATAACAGGTCATCTCCCTCTACAACATTAGGACACTTCCTAATCAACTTATTTTTTTGAGCCTTTTACTCTCTACTGGATTTATTTTAATCAAAATAATGATGAAAAAATGTGACTAGTTTCTACATAAGGCTCTGTCATGTGATTACCGAATGCTTAGAGTTGAGGATAAGATCATTTACTACTAATTTATATCTATCTTTCCAAGCCACTGACTTCCATATCCAGGAAGTTACCTATATTACTTAGGATGATGAGATATGAGGGTTGTTTCATGACCATTATTACTCCAACATACTACTATAATATTAAAATAGCTCCCAGAATTGAGGTATATTGTTGTAGGTGACTATTTAGTGAGAAAATAGGCCCAAATGTGATTAATGATTTTCATCCTCATTGTTAGAATGCCAAGAACTACATGGGTATCATTCCCATTTTTTTTTTGTAATTCCACACTTAGATCTTCCTGATGCAATTTAAGAGAACATGGTTTCATTGATTGATCAAATCACTACTCGATTGTATAACATATGTGATTGCATCCTTGTTGAGTGGTGAGGTTTCAATTTCTATAAAATACCTAGAGTGTAATGACAATTATTGCTTTGTTATTTGCTTCCTGGAACTAAGAGGGATTTATATGGAACTTGGAGAGGTCACTTTAAATGGCATTTGGAGGAATCAGAATTGGTAAAGGAACCAACCTTATGTGAAATGATTTCCTATTTCCTCTTTTGTATTGGGTTACGATTTGATGGAGGAACCTGAACCTACAAACTGTCAAATGTGTTGAAATGAAGTTACGATTTGATGGATTCTTCTTGTAATCTAGGAACTGAACTTGAGGTTCGCCTTGATGTAGAATAATATCCTCCTTTGCTATTGGATTGAAGAAATATATGGAGACTTAGAGCTTATAAAACTATTGAAAGTGGTACTAGTGAAGATAATAACTGGGATAACAATACTTCCACTTGTATGAAACACTCCTTTGCTGCAGTTTCTCATAATATTACTTTGAACCAGCTAAGAATATGTGTCACTATCTAGATTAATTTGTTTCTATAGGATTACATTGAGCATTCCTCATCAAAACTTCAAGGTGGTGATATAAAGATAAAAAAAGTACATTTCTCAGAAGCCATTACCAAAATCCAGGATGATGTTGATGTTAAATCCGTCTGCAATGTTACAATTTACTAAATTTTGACACTGCAAGTGGATTCAGAGACACCCTAGGGGATCTCTAAATTCACATGTAGTGTCAAAATTTAGTAATTTGTAAAAATTCATTGTCAAAATTGCAATTTTACATTGCGGAGTGACACATGAGGTGGTATTTGTTCAAATCTATCTATAATGTTAGAATTTACTAAATTTTGACCTAAGCAGTCTTTGAATCCTCTGTAGTGTCAAAATTTAGTGAATTGTAAAAAAGCATGTGGGTCACAACACTGTTCTAGAGGTTTTCCAATGTAGACCCAGGTACTTCGCGGTACAAAATACCAACAAAACCCCTATTCATCGGCCCTTTTGGAAACAAACTGCAAGCAGCCTGAGGTCTCACCCGAGGCAAAGTTGAGGGGGTGGTTGCAGAAGCAGGTCTCCAAAACCAGGTGGTGCGATTGATTCAGTTGATTAATGCGTAGCACGGTGACAGATTGCGCAGATATGTTTAGTGGTTGCGTGGAGTCTCCTACTCCGCGTCGAATATCTTCAGGAACAAGGATATTTTCACCCTCAGTGCGTCCAGAGGCCGTGCAGTGGGATTTATGAGACTTAATCACTTCTACTCAACCTTATTCGACAGCCTTTAAGCATTCATCATTATTTTAGACTGATAAACATCATGATCTATGCAGATAAGTGAGAAACATAGTGTTGTGTGCTCGATACTGCGATTCATTCCTAACAACTAACTATGTGGTTATCTCATTGATCCATTCATTTGAAACTTATAGGGGCTTGCCTGCTATCATTCGTCCATACATGAGCTATTAACATCTTATTCCATCCCTTCCACGGAGAATATAGATAACAATAAACACATATAAGATAACAGTAACCTCATGCATGCACTGTAAGTAATTTAAATAACAAATTAATAATAATCATGCACAACAATCACATAACACAATGGTTTGACGTGGTTCACCCCCCTGGATGGGAACCTATGTCCACAAGAACTATTGTTATTATTTAGGAAAGGGTACAATAGTTCTTTCGTATACGCACTCAGCTGCTTATGCTCTTCCTTCTTTCTCTCAAAATTAGGTCTCTGCTCACTCAGGTGTAGATCTTTTACAATGCTTTTATCCAACGAATCTTACAATATTCAATAATATTAACCAAAATGAGAGTTAATCCTTTTCCTTTACAAAATTGCCTTATATATAGATCAAGACCTGTAGGTCATGTCTTTACATTTTACAAAGGCAGAACCCTTAGGTTTACAAAACTGTTGCGGTTTTCCAAAAATCGGACTACTGATATCTGGCAGTGGATCTTCTGTTATATGCGTGCGAATAGGTTTCTTCCGTCGATCTATTCCTTCTTTTTCGGCCTTAGATGACTGGCTCGAGTAGTAGTAGTCATTAGAGAAATTTTGAGGTCAAAAAATGGCCTCAAAACAAAGAAAATGTACTATAAAAAACAACCAATCACATTCTAGTAGATGACATCATCCCCCTTGGTTGAGGTGGCATTGCATGAGTTAAGAATGCTTATTTGTCAAATTTTCTAGGGTGGATGAAAACACATAGTTAACCAAGGTAGTGGTGTAAGTACTTTTAAGTCATAAAGTAAAGTACTCATAATGATAGTCTTTTCATAAAATAATATTATTGTCATTTTCAAGTAAAGTACTCATAATGAATATATTTTCACACTTTCTCATAAAATAATATTATTGTCATTTTCAAGTGAAGTACTCTTAATTCATAAAGAAAGTCCTTTCACATTTGTTTATAAAATAATATATTATCATTTTTATGTTTTTAATTTTAAATTATATATTCACTCCACTTTATTTAATAACATAATGTGAAACTAATAAAGAATAATAATAGATTTAATAAATAATAATAATAATAATAATAATGCAATGTGGATTATAATAATATTATTAACATTTTACATGTAAATAAATTCTCAATTAAATTACATTATATTAAATTCATGAGAAAAGTACTAAATATAAAAAGTCAACATAGAATTAAAAAAATAGTCCTTAAAAATGATTTTTATTATTTAATTTCATTTGCAAGTTCAAGACAAATAAATGCTAAAGGACAATCAATTTTTGGGAATTTACAATGAATCTTAGTCACATCAATGTAAACTTATTTTATTAATTTTATTTCTAGTAAATTTTGAAAAGTAACTCAACCGTGGTTATTTATATTTTCAATAGAAAATAGTGTGGGAGGTAACTTGTCATATATACCTACCCCATAAAACCCCAAATTCCTAATATTTTAATATATCTCATATTTTTTTAGTACATCTCTTAGGAGGCCATTTTTTGACCTCAAAATCTCTCTAATGCTTCTTCCCGTTGTGATCAGTCACCTACCTCTGATATGCACCTACCCACTGCTTGGTAGTTATCGACGATCTTTGCCAAAAATAGGTCTTCTGTGACCTAACCAAAATAACTGCCTTCATCCGTTGATGTTGTGCTTAGCTAGATCTTCGTTGATGTGGCACATCACGGCGCTGTACTCCTCGCAGCACCATCCTCGCAGCTCCTATGACACTATGTTGCACGCAACTTCACAGTATACCAAAACTTATCCCAAAATTGTTCAAACTTAACAGCGCTTAGCTCTGCAGTTCTCACAATACTTCCTGTTCAAAATTGACCCATCTGGGCTAGGCCAAAAAGGCCCCTAACACTTACTTGTGGCTCTCCCCCGAGCCACCTAGAAATCCTTGAAGGTGTTCCGCTGATTGTGGGATGATTTTCGCAGCGAATTCCTTGAATGTGTGAGTCAACTTTTCTACTATGGCCTTCGTATCTTGTTCAATTTGCCCAACTGTTTCCACCATCTCTATTGTTATCTCCTGGCCAATCTGGCCTTCCACCTTCTCTTGATTCTTGTTCAGCTCCCTCAACTTTTCTTCGATCTCCTCTGAGATCATGTCGACGTCTTCTAATAATGGTTGTGACTTATCTCGCATTTCTGTCTCCTTCTCCCGCAACGATTTAACTTCCTTCTTGAGGTTGTTGATTTCCCTGTACTTGAGGAGTTTCTTCCTTGCTGGCAGCGCCTTAACCTGCTCACCCATCTTCTCTAGTACTTCTTGTTTTTCCTTCACTTCCTTCTTTGCTTCCTGTAATTGTTGCTCTTCTTCAAGGGTACTAAATGCCTTCAGTGCTGCTTCCAGTAGACTTTGGCACTTAGTGTCTTCGATAGCAATATTCTGTGCCGTGGTCTTCACTACTCCTTGTCTCAACTGCTATTCATTTGGTGGAGTCTGTGGATTGATCTGCGCTTTCAAGGTAGCAATTTCAGATTCATGGAGAATATCCATGTCTTCCTTCTTAGTCCTTAGGCTATTGACCAAATCGCCAATCTTGACAATGCTATCTACTGGTTCTGTTTGAATTTCAAACTCATCTATATTACCGGCAACGGCAGTGATCGTGTTCTCCAATATCAGTCGACGATCTGTTTCATCTTGTAATTGCATAGTATTTCATGACCTCTCTTCTTCAAGTTGCCTTTGTAACTTTGCTTGTCCTTTCAGTGCTTCTATGGTTCTGTCATGCATTTCTTCACCTAGTTTCATTTGTAAGTAATGGAGTCCTGGCAATGGTATGGCTGTAAGATCAAGCTCCATGCGCTCTACATTCTTTATATCTAGTATTGCTTGATCTTGTAATGGCAATCTAATAGATAGTGGCTGCAAATGGACAATACGGGACCTTGTGGGAACCATTATTTGCTGCTGCGAAGTCCCTGCAGACCCTTTTCCAGCTGCTGACTCATGGTGCAATGGTAATATTTTGCTGACTTCATCAAATTTTTGGGATATCCCTTGTAGTGTAGTTAGGTTCTGCTTTAAGTTGTCTTGAATTTCGTTTTCCTTCTTTTATTTGTCTGTCAAAAGTTCCTCCATTTGTTCAGTTACCCTTGCGGAAATCATTAAATAATCATCTTCGCGAAGCACTATGTCTAATTGGTCTTTGTTTGCTTTCTACTTCTTCCTTTTTTCCTTGTGCCCCAAAGGACTTCCAACCTCCTTCCTTTTTCTTGACTCTTTATCTTCTACAATGGGACATGGGATAGGCTTATCCTCTCCAGAATCACTTTCAATATCCACGACCTCAACTCAAAATTCAGCTGGCCATTCTTTCATTAAGTTCTCAATATCTTCCTCGTACATATGGTAGTTTCTAGGGTACCAATCAGCATTCTTCTTCTGCGCTTTGGGTGAAATGGATATGCATTTCATCGCAGCATAAAAATTTATAATGCAGATATATTTGCTTGTCACTTGCTTTGGTATGCGAGGTATAAGCATGATGGCCCCGCACAGCTAGTCATAATATGTGTAAAACACCAGCGTTGTTTCATGCTGTCTTTCTAGATTCAGGCTCGCCCATAGATTCTAAAATCTAGCACCTCTGCAGTCCAAAGTGTTTGTGACCACTCCAACATAGTGCTTTGGTTCCCTCCACCCCAGGAAGCTGATCAATATGATTAGCTAGATAAAATAAAAATATACACCATTGATTTGTGTATCATTGAGTTCTTCAAGGAATTCATTTAATAGAAATTGGGACCAATTGAATTCTTGTCCCTTGGTAGCTGTAGCACAAAGCAGTACTGCGCCTGCATTTACTTCTAAAGGTCTGCACTTCCTTAAGATTTTTCCTGCTAATAGCTGCGTTACAAACCATATTGCATCATCCTTTGTGTCATCCATTTGGAAGCCTCGCTTCCCTTTGACCACAGATTGTGTTTGCTTCATTAATGCTGCTACCTCTTTATCCTTTGTCTTTCCCTGGAAGAACTTCCTTGGGTCTTCTCCCCTTTTGCTTAATCCAGTTATACGGTGGATTAAGTCAATTGTTATGTCGATATTTTGGTCTAGCCATAAATATCCCTGGTGGATGCAAGCCATAAGAGTTCGCACCACCGCATTGAGCTCCGGTGATCTGTCGAAACGTGGAAGCCTTAGCAGGTTGAGCAGCCCCGACTTGGCTACTCCTGACAACCAGCTCTCGGTGACCAAGGTTGGGTCACCCTTTGCATTCTTCTTCCAGCACATGTATTTGTCGAGCTAGAACTATGGGAAATTTGGTTCAGTTGGCTTCTCCTTCTGCATTGCTAGCAGATCATAATCCTCCCATTTGCAATCTGGAATCTTTCCTAACAAAATTTTGTCCAACTCAACATGCTTCGATATAGGTGAGAGTGGTATCGCATACTTTGGGCTCTTCATCATTCTAATGGCCGGCGCATCCACTGCACGCGGCGATATGTAGTCTGGAGTCATAGTTAACGGTATCTCTTTATCAGCAAGGGGCTTTTTTTTCCCTACCGAACTTGTTTGCGGTAGTTTTGATCTGGGCACGGCTGGATTTTTCCCTTTGTCTTGCATTGAGGGGCTGTGTCTTGGTGATCTCCTTGGATTTTGTTCTGATTCCTTAATGATTTTCTTGTTTTGGGTTCTCATTAATTCGTCAATTCCTCCGTGTTGGAACAACCTCACAATCTCTTCAACCGTGAACTCTTCTTCAAATAAAAATTTCATGCAAACAGTTTCAACGGTTGTAGAAATATTATGAAAACTAGCTCAGACAAAAGTATTTGCAGAAAATTCTAAGTGTTTGATACGCCTGTGAGATGATAAGAAGTGTTATTTATAGGCGCGATGAATCCTCCTCCGCGCCCTTGAACGGCTAGATATGCATTTAATGGTGGTATCCATTGACCAAATCTGGTTGCCTTTGTTGTCTTGTCTTTCAAAATTATGATCAGAACGGCTATTTGTTCTTTATATGCCCGAGCGGTTGGTAGGAATTACTGTATAATGACTATATTCCCAACCGACACTTGTAACGACTATTTTCTGGATTCTTGCTTTGAACTGCGCGGCAGGTCATCGTTGGTTCTGCACAGTGATTTCGTGGCATATAATTTCTTTTCTTTCCAGTTGTTGCTTTTTGGATGTCACAACAGGCACATTGTTTCTTTTCTTTTTTTTTCTTTTTTTTTGTCAACGCAGGGCGCTGTATAGATCTATCTCTATCAGTCTACAGACTTTTTCACAGTTTCTAGTGCCCAATTCTGACCATACTTGGCACCTAGAAACTTTGCCTTCTTTTGATCATTAGGGATGCTGCGAAGTAGGACTATCACGATAAAGCTTTAGTCTACTCCCATTTATTAGATTGGGTAATGAATCACCAGCTAAAGTGGCTAACTGGACTGTGCCACCGTTAGTAACATCTATTACAGTATATGGTCCAAGCCAATGCATTTTAAATTTTCCAGGAAACTTCATAAATTTACTATCATACAGTAGGACTAGGTCACCTACCTAAAAAGACTTATTATTGATGTAGCGATTGTGCCATGCTTTTTCTCGTTCTTTCTACACTTGTTGGTGGAATCCTACGATGAAGCGCTCTTCTTCCAACCCAACGAAGTGTGACAGACTTTCTTCTAGTGTTGTGTGATCTGCCATCCCTATAAATGCAGCTATTCTCAAGATAGGTATAATGTACTCCATAGGAATTATTCCTTCTTGTCCGTAAGCCAATCTAAAAGGTGTATGTCCAGTTAATTTCTTGCATGTCGTTCTGTATGCCCATAATACTGAAGGAATGCGCAGGTCCCAGTCATCGCGGTTTACATTGCATACCTTGGTTAGCGCATTCTCAAGTACTTTATTAAATGCTTCAATAGTACCATTCACTTGTGGATGATAAGGCGTACTGCACTGATGATGGATGTGGAATTCTTTAGTCAAAGCTTCAATAGTTCTGTTCAAAAAATGAGTACCCTGATCACTTATCAAAATATTTGGGCATCCAAATCGTGTAAGAATATTCTCAAAAATAAATTGTGCAGCTGTAGCCACACTACAGTCCTTGACTGGTTTTGCTTTTGCCCATCTGGTGAGGTAGTCAGTTGCTGTAATATTATACCTCGCACCACTTCTTTTTCCCGGTGGGTTAATAGGTCCCACAAAATTAATTTCCCATTTCTCGAATGCCTGCAAAGTTAGTTGAGGATTCAATGGCATTTCATCTCTTCTTGATGGTTTCCCTGTCCTCTGACAGACATCGTAGTTCTGGCAATGTTATTTGGAGTCCTTATGGATTGTAGGCCACCATAGCCCTGCACACAGTACCTTCTATGCAGTAGCCCTTCCTGCATAATGACCTCCTACGGCTCCTGAATGTGCATCAGCTAATACAAGTGGCTTCTCATGTTCTAATACACATCTTTGTAGCACTTCATCAGGTCCTAACTTATAAATTTGTCCTGCAATAATGGTCAAGTCTGCGGCTCGTACTATTAGCTGCTTCTTTGCTGTGTAGTAAATTTAGTAGGTGCGAACCCGGTAGTTAGAATGTCAATGATATCCTAATAATAATCATCGGCGATCTGTATAGAAAACAATTGTGCATCAAGAAGATTGTCTTCTAGATTCTGTTAAGTCGGTAAATTTTTCTTCATTTTTTTAGTTATTTTCTCCAATTTTGGTTTGTTTTTGAATTTACCTTAGTTAATTTTTTGGTTTTCAGTTTTAGTTTTTATTTTCTTAGAAACTTTATGAGTGATTGATTAAGTTTTGAGCCAGTCTTTTTCAGATTTTATTTAATTTTGATGACTTTTATATTGTAAAAGGGGTCAATGAGAGTCATATGTTCAAAGGAAGAATCATTAATGTCTTTAGAGAATGGTTGACTTACCTTTTAAACCAAATAGCTACCAGAACCTCCAACAAATTAGCAAAAAGTTAGAAAATTGCTAAATTTTGGTCTAAAAGATATTCTTGTAGCGCTATACCAAAGTTTGATAAAGAGCGCGCTACAGGAATATCGTGGCTTGAGTTTTTTGCAATTTTCGATCTGTTTTCAATCATGATGCAGAATGGGAGTGTCTAATCGCCTTGTGTGAGTGTCTTAACACGTGTTTGCAGCAATTTAAGCATGATTTTTGTTAGTTGCTCATCACGAAGACAGACGAGTTCATCATTGCATGGTATACGGGATCAGTTGCACAGAAGCCAGGAAATTCCGGTTTAGCTGTCAGTTTTCTCTTGTTACACGCATCATTGCAGGAGAAGTAGTGTTGGTGAAGGAGAGTTCACTGTCGAACGGTGGATTGCGTTGCTGTGGAAAGGAGACAGGTGTGTTCCATCGCCAGCGAAAATTAGGGCTTTTTGATTCATTCACCAGTGGCTAAGGAATCAATATGAGGACACCTGTGCTCGAAGGAGAACATCATTGACACCCCAAATTGAAGACATTAAGCCACAATGGACGAGTAATTGACAGGTATTCCGTTATAACTCTTATAGCTGGAAAATTTGGGTTTTTTGTCGCTGCACGATTTTCTGGAAAAATTGGTTGCTGAGGAGGATATAATAGATCGTAAAATGAGGAATTCACCACAGCAATAGTTATCTGAAGCCCGTTAAGAGAAATGTGCATGAATGTCTCTCTCATGACCTAATATCATTAAACATCAGAATATATAGAATAGGGCATCGAAAAGACTCACAGAGCTATCTTTAGCACTCAGTTTTTACAGAGAAGGGAGTTTGCTAGTTGGTACAGGTGTTACACAGAAGGGGTCTGTTAGTTTGTGCAAGTGATTTAAATATCACTGAAAATTGTTATAACCTGTAAAATTACTTGCTCAGAAAACATTGATTTAAAGGACTGTCCAGGAGTGTGTAGCAGAGTTTAAAAGAGCTCAAAGCATCAGAAAAACAGCTTACAAAACATTTTTGGAACTTGAAACTAGACTGTTCCTGTTCCCTGAAAAGAAAGATATGGGAAAAAGTAGCAAAAGTGGTAAGGTTAACAGGGCTGAGCCCACAAACTTGACATGGATTCAGAAACTTCCAGATTGTGCAGAGTTGTTCCAACAGGCAGGCTGGTTGAAATTTTTCAAAAGGATAGATGGTTTTAATGCTCAAGTGTCCTGCAATTTTGCTAAAGGACTTAAAAATGAGATGATTATAATGGATCCTTTGAGATTCAAGTTGACTGTGGAATTAATATCAGAAGCCACTGAGATTAGTAATGAGGGTGAGCACTGGTTTAAGAAGTCACCTTTCGAGTTTGATCCTTAAAGATACTTATTACCTAATGTTATTCCTGACTGGAACAAAGGTATTCTCATACATAATTTCAGGAAGGAATGGATTGAACCTATAAGGATTCTTCAGAGTTATGTGACTTGTGAAGGAAGATATTCATTAGTGTTCAAATATCATCTCAGGTTCCTACAGCACATGGCAGGGGTTTCTAAAATGAATTTTCCATTCTTTTTCTTTAAAAGCCTGCAGAAAATGTCAAGCAAAATAAAACAGCATGATGATCACACTTCTCTATCACTATTTCATCATGGTCTCATTAAGCTAATCATCACTACAGTGTTGCAGCATGAGGGAAAAACTTGGGACTTCTTTTTGTTTTGGTCAGGGGTTCATCCTAAAGGAGGAGACCAACAACCCAAAAGACAGACTGACAAGGGAAAGGTAATGATACAAAAGTTAGGTCATTCAGTCAAACTTGCAAATAAAAAAGACATTAAAGTTAAGAAGGGGACAAAACAGGTAGCAGATGAAGGACAGAATGACAGTCAGCCTCAAGAAATTCCAGATCACAGTAAAGTCAAGTTCTCATTATTTGAAGACAAAAAGAAATTGCTTGAAAAGAAGCCACCACCTATAGCAGATTCTCAAGAAGAGAAGAAAGTTGATGTCGAAGTGATTCCTGTAGCTAAAGAAGAAGTCCATAATCAACCAAGAAGCCCCATCACAGTCCTCTCAGATGATGAGGGGTATATGTTGGAAGAAGAGCAGTTTATTCCTGAGATTGAGGTTAAAACTGAGATTAAAGAAAATCAAGTTATAGAGGATAAAACCACAAAGCCTAAGAAGAAAATCAAAAAGATGGAAGTGGTAGAGTTAGCATCTATACAACACCAAGGGAAGGAATTAAAAATGATGGGAGAGGTAGCTACTTTCTGGAGACCTAAAACTAGGTCGAAAAAAAAATTAAGGTTAAATATGAAAAAGCTGTTAGATCCAAAATTGAAGGCTGATAAGGTGACTATCTCTGATGAAGAGTCCATGGAGGAGGAGAAATCAAAGAAAGACGAATTGCAGTCAGATAAAAGAGAGGAGATTAGGTCAGTAAAAGTAACAGGTGAAGAAAGCTCTAAGTCCATCATTGAAGACAATTCTGGAAAATTGTTGACAGAGGAGATTAGATCAATACAGGTAACAAATGTTTCAAACCCCATCATTGAAGATAATGCTGAGAAACCATTGACAGAGGAAGTAATATTTAAGAAGTTTGACATGTTTTGGAAACCAAATGAAGAGCAAGATGCTGCATTAGAAAAACTGGTTAATTCTGACAAGGAGAATTTGAAGAAGACTGTCAAACAGTATAAGCATCAAATGAATTACATGCAGGAAGTTAATGATGGTTTAATGATGGCAAATAGAAGATTAAGAGAAGATCTTCAAGATGCTCATGAAAATTTTCAGGAGTTAGTGGTTGATGCAAAGGAAGCACTCAGAAGGAAAAGGACTGCTGATAGGCACTGTTCAGAACTGGAAAAGACAATTGAAACTTTGCAGCATGAAAATGAACACCTTCAGAAAAGGATAGCTGAGCTGGAGAAGAAGCACAAAAGAATGAAGAAAAGATCCTCAAGTCCAGATGGCATATCTTTGCTTGTGGAGGCATCAAAAGAGATATGAGGCAGTTAGGTTCATTTAAGACATTTTGTTAAAGAATTTGCTATTTTTAGCAAAGTTGTAATTTTGTAAAAATGTAATTGTTACTTTACCTAGTCTAGTCATTCGATAGAGAGTTAGTAGGAAAAACCCTAACTGTTTTTTTTTTTTAGAAAGAAAACTATTTAGAGATGAAAGAAAGACATTGTAAGGGTTCTGATTTTGGAGAGCTAAAGGAGGTCTGCTAAGCTGTTTATACTTCCAGACTTGTTCAGTGATAGGTACTGTGAACTCTCATATGTATTTTTTGATGAAACTATGAATATATGACTCATTACCCTATATTTGATCTGTGTTGGATTCATTTTGAGCTTATTTAGTTTCATAAATGATAAATTCATTTCTGGTTTATGTGTAATTTTCTAGTGATGCTTGTCCTTTATGTATGAATGTCATTTCAGTCTTTTGTTGGGATATGGTGATATATATACATCTTTATTGAGTTATGTGTATGATTTAGTTGTTGCCTATTTACTGAATGTATTCCCTTTATGCCTTTGAAGTCAATGACCAAAAACATATGAAACAGAAACCTAAAACCTAGTTTGATTTGATTTTTATTTTGAGATTGTGTTGGCTTGTTACCTTAGCCTTAGTAACAATTTCTGACACAAACATATTTGGCGCCGTTGCCGGGGACGAAGCTGAAGCATATCTTCCCTGGGATACTCATCATTTTCCTGGTTTAAGAGGTGGACTTGAACCAGCAGTTTTTGAAGGCTATTTTCACCAGAAAATTGTCACACTGGCTTCTAACAGAATTGGAACCAGGAGCAGACCTACATCTCCATTACAGTTGGGTGTGACAGACCCTGAAAAGATTATAAAAACAGCAAGAAAGCTCAGCAGGTCTCAATCTTTACCAGTCTTTTGTGACTCTCACCAGTTGAATGAACCATTAGACCCAGCTGAAACTTTACCCTGTGTAAAACCTATCATTCCTGATAGCACTTTCCAGGTTTTCACAAATCCTCGAAGCTTTTTGAAAGCTAAAACATCTTCTCCTGATAAAATACCCATCTTTCAGTTGAAAGTAGGAAGGAGTCCTTTTCACAAAAGTTCCAGTCAAATTTCTTCCTCCTCAAAACCTCAGTCTAAACCTCAGTCCACAATGGCAGCCCAAAATCCACCTATGGATATGATGGACAGAATGGTAGCAGCTAGGTATGCGCCATTAGTACTACCTCAGCCTTTACATGCCTTGCCTACACATGATTACCAAAAATATATGCCTCGATTCAATGGACAAGGTGAAATAACTGCAGAAGAACATTGGGAAGCTTTTGAGAGTTATGCAGATAATCAGAACATTGAAATTAAAGATGTATGGATGAGGGTATTTGTACAAAGTCTTGATGGGGATGTGAGAAAATGGTTCAGAGGACTTCCTGCTAATTCCATTACCATAATTGAAGAACTAAAAGATGTTTTTCTGAGACAGTGGGGAGACACCAAGGATCACACTTATTACATAACTGAGTTTGGGGCTTTGAGAAGAAAGAAGGATGAGACTATTTCTGACTTTTCCAAAAGATTTAATAAGATGTATACTAGGATTCCTGCAGAAATCAAACCTACTGAAACATCAGCCAAGTTGACCTATGCAAACGCTTTTGATCATGAATTCTCTTTATTACTTAGAGAGATAAGACCTATCACCTTGATGAACATGCAAGAGGCAGCATTAGAAGTAGAGTCAAATTTGTTGGCTTCTAATAGGCTCAAGAAAGAAACACCTCAGCAGCAGTATGAAAGAAAAGGAAAAAAGGAAGCTGTTTCTACAAGTGCTGCCCCTCAGTCTGCTGAAGCTAAAATAGATGAAATGGCTAAGCTTGTAAAGATTCTCACTGCCAAGCTGAATAAACTAGAATTTGAAAAGAACTCTGCTAAACCTGCCCCTGAAGCTGATCGAAATCCAAATAACCAAAATCAGTTCAGGAGACAATTTGCTCCTAGATTCTTGCCAAGAGAGCGCAGAAATAATGATATTCAGCGAGAAAGAAGGGAGAATGAGGATCAAAAAGTACCCCCACCTTTTCAAAATAATTTGGTGGATGAAGAAGAAATTGATCAACAATTATTGTTTGAAGAAACTGAGACAGATCAGGATATGAATCATTTTGGAGATGGCTTATCTGGAAGTTTTGTAACAGAAGAAGATTTTCTAAATGCTGAATATTATGATGCAGATTTGTATGAAGTTGAAGATGAATTGGAGTTTGAAAAAACTGCTATAAATGATGCTGCTAATCAAAATGGAATTAAAAAGACTCTTAATCTCAGATCTGGCCCAAAACAAGTAGTCCAAGCTCCTAAGAAGAAAGCTGCTGTTCCTGCTCCAGTTATTCCTGATAAACCAGTTGCTGATCCTATAGCAGAAAAGAAACAAGCTGCAGAAAGGTCCAGGAAGAATACAGAAATTGAAGAGGTAAATAAATCAGGTCAAAATTTCAGTTTGGAAAATGAGTTAGGTAAACTAAAAATTCCTGTACCATTTTCTGAGCTTATCAAAAATCCATCATACAAGAATACAGTTTTGAAAGTGATGAATATACCCAATAATCAGCCAGTTTCAGATACAGTGAATCTGCAGGAAGAAAGCCCTAGAATCTTTATTGGATCAGCTTTGGCTGAAAAGACTGAAAACAAAGCTGGTGCTTCTCCTCCCTTCTATATAACTTTGACTGTGCATGAGCAGATGATTCATAATTGTCTGCTAGATTCAGGAGCATCCCATAATTTGATGCCAAAAGCTGTGATGGAAGCCTTGGGACTTAATGTCACAAAACCTTATCATGATCTATATGCCTTTGATTCTCAAGCTGTAAAGTGTCTAGGAGTGATAAAAGACATGGTTGTTAACCTTACTCAGTTGCCAATGAAAAGTGTAATAATGGATGTTGTGGTAGCTGACATCACACCAAAATTTGGCTTGCTTCTGTCTAGGTCATGGGCTAAGAAGGTTGGAGGAACATTACAGATGGACCTCTCTTATGCCACTATTCCTGTTTTTGGTGGAGAAAACAGGAGACTTTACAGAGAACTACAGCTTGCTTATATTGTCACAGATGATAAGAACCCTACTAATCACCCAGTTTACTCTGTAGACAAAGACCTTGGTTCATGCATACTACAGTTTAGTGAAGAAGAAAGTTCTGTTGGTTTGTTACAAGTACAAAAAGAACAGCCTGTAAAACACAGCAAAGAAGAACAGGATGTATTGTGGCAGTTGTATTTTGATGGGTCTTCATGCAAAGAAGGTGCTGGAGTTGGAGTTTTATTGATTTCTCCTAGGGGTGAAATGGTAAAACTCATGTATAAGTTAGAATTTACTACCACCAACAAGACTGCTGAGTACGAGGCCCTGCTATTGGGACTGAAGGATGCTAAAGATTTGGGAATTCAGCAGATTTCTGCATTTGGCGACTTCGAACTAGTTGTTCAACAAGTGAAGAACAAATATCAAGTAAAGCAGGGTTTGCTGAAAGTATATCGAAATGAGGTATGGGATATGCTTGAGAACTATTTTATAGCATTTAATATCACTCATATTCCCAGAAATCATAATGAAACTGCAGATTCCTTAGCCCTGACTGCCACACATTTTAGAATTCCAAAAACCACCCAATTAAGGTATCCAATAGAAGTGAGATATAGACCATGTGTTCCAGATAATGTGAAGCATTGGAGGGTTTTTGAAGATGACATTGAAATAAAAAAAATTCTTGAGCTCATAGATGAATTTTCAAACAATCAAATTGATCAAGAAGTAGAAGAAAGGGATGAACAGTTAGATGAATTTGCTGCAGAAGAGATAGCAGGCCACAAGATTATTGAATTGAAGAGCAATTTCATTCCAAAAGGTCTAGTACCTTTAGAAAGAATATTCACCAAAGATGATACACCTACCAGACCAGTAATTCAATCTTCAGAAGACAATGTAGAGGATTACAATATTGGTTCAGCAGAACACCCCAGAATGGTAAAACTGTCAAAAAACCTAACAGCTGAGCAAAGAAGTAGATATATTAAACTGTTGAGAAAGTATATAGATGCATTTGCCTGGTCTTACAAGGAACTAAAAACTTATGATACAGCAGTTATTCAGCACAAGGTTCCTTTGAAGCCTAATGTTAAACCTTTCAGGCAGAAATTAAGGAGAATCAATCCAGCATTGTTTCCTGTAATTGAAAAAGAATTAAAGAAGTTGTTGGATGCAAAAATAATAGTGCCTCTCAGGTATTCTTCTTGGGTGGCTAATTTGGTTCTTGTTAGAAAGAAGAATGGAGAGATTCGGTTATGTGTTGACTTCATAAATTTGAATCGATCATCATTAAAAGACAACTATCCTCTCCCAAAGATTGAACAGGTTTTGCAGCAGGTGGTTCGAGCTCAAAGGATTTCTATGCTAGATGGTTTCTCAGGGTACAATCAGATTGCCATGCACCCTGATGACAAAGAAAAGACAGCTTTTACAACCCCCTGGGGGACATTTATGTATGACAAGATGCCTTTTGGTTTGATGAATGCTGGAGCAACCTTTCAGAGAGCCATGGACATTGCATTCGTGGGTGAAAAAGATAAGTTTGTAGTTATCTATCTAGATGATATCACTGTCTTCTCAAAGTCTGATGATGAACATTTGAAGCATTTAGAACAAACTTTCATAAAATGCAGAAAATTTGGTTTATCATTGAACCCTAAAAAATCACATTTTGCTATGCAAGAAGGTAAGTTACTTGGCCACTTGGTATCAGCTGATGGTATCAGAATTGACCCTGAGAGAGTCAAAGCAATACTGAAGATTAGCTTGCCCAGGAGTAAAAAGGATGTGCAATCTTTTATTGGCAAAATCAATTTTCTACGGTGGTTTATTCCTAATTTTGCTGAAACCATTAAGCAAATTACAACCATGTTAAAAAAGGACCAAGAAGTCAGGTGGACTGTTGAATCAAAGGCAGCTTTCGAAAAAATTAAAGTAGCTCTAACTGAAGCACCTGTTCTGGTAAGTCCTAATTTTGCCAAAGAATTTCTTACATTTTATTTTGCTTCAGAAGATACCATTGCTGCTGTCCTACTTCAGAAGAATGAGGAGGGATTGGAACAACCAATTGCCTTTTTTAGCAAAACACTTAGAGATTCAGAGCTGAAATACAGTATCTTGGAGAAACAAGCCTATGCTCTGGTAAAGGCTTTAAAATTTTTCAGAATTTATATTTTACACTCCAAGGTTGTTTCTTTTGTTCCAAATGCTGCAGTGAAGGATGTTTTGACACAGCCTGATAGTGAAGGAAAGAGGGGAAAGTGGATTGCCAAAATTATGGAATATGAAGTGGAAATCAGACCTACTAAGCTGGTCAAAGGGCAAGGATTGGCCAAACTGCTAGCTGACTCAAATTGTCAAGCCTTAGGATTACATGTTATGACAGAAGAATCATCACCTGAAGAAAAGCAAGTAATCCTGGAAAAAGAAAGAATCATGGATTCTTATTCATCTTCAGATTGGTATGCTGACATTGTCCATTTTCTGTTATTTTTGCAATGTCTAGAACACTTAGACAGAAAAGCTGCCAGGTCTCTGAAATTGAAAACTACTAAATACTGTCTGATAGAAGATCAATTGTTTTGGAAAGATCCAGCAGGAATCTTGTTAAGGTGTTTGGATCAGGCTGAAATAAAGGAAGTAATTGCAGAATCTCATGAAGGAGCCTGTGGAGGACATAAATACTGGAAAACAACAGCCTATAAAATTTTAAGAGCTGGTTACTATTGGCCTTCCCTCTTTTCAAATGTTTACCAACAGGTAAGAGCTTGCATACCTTGCCAAAAATTTGCAGGTAAACAAAAATTACTATCTTTACCTTTGAAGCCTATTGTAGTCAATGCCCCTTTTCAGCAGTGGGGTCTGGATTTTATTGGAGAAATTAATCCAGCATCTTCAGGCCAGCATCATTGGATTTTGACTGCCACAGATTTCTTTACAAAATGGGTAGAAGCTATCCTGACAAGGAATGCTACAGATAAGGTGATTATGGATTTCATTGAAAATAATATTCTGAGCAGATTTGGTTGTCCACAAAGATTGATCACTGATAATGCCAAAGCATTCAAATCCAAGGCAATGGTGGCCTTTTGTGAGAAAAATGGTATTGAACTCAAACATTCAACTCCCTATTATCCTCAGGGAAATGGTCAGGCGGAATCATCTAATAAAAATATCATTCAGTGCATCAAGAAATTGCTCAAACAAAATAAAAAATCTTGGGATTCAATGTTGAAATATGCATTGTGGGCAGATAGGATCACTGTAAAACAAGCCATTGGTACTTCTCCCTTTCAGTTGGTTTATGGAACAGAAGCGGTATTTCCAGTACAATTGGGAATTCCAGTAATGAAGTTCCTTCAAAATTCTCAAGAGGAATCAGATGATTTGCAAAGGAGAATCTTTGAAATGATTGAGTTGCAGCAGAATAGAGAGAAGGTTGATAAAGAAGCACAGCTGTATAGAGCTAAAATAAAAACCAGGTTTGACAGAAATATCAAAGATCACATTTTTTCAGAAGGTGAGATGGTTTTAAGATGGGATGCAAGGAAAGAACAGAAAGGGAAGCATGGCAAATTTGATAATTTATGGTTTGGCCCTTTTCTGATAGCCAAAGTCTTGGAAAATAATACATTCATATTGCAGTCCTTGGAAGGAGAGGAATTGCCCAGCCCTGTCAATGGGCGATTCCTCAAACATTTCTACAGTTAAAATGAGGATCATGGTTACTTCTCATTGTATATACCAGTGTGAGTGAGATTGAATAAAGACTCCATAGCCCAATGGAAGACTGAAGGCACTAGTCTACAGGTTCTTGAAGCCTCACAGGGAGGACTTCATCCCGCAGCTGGAGCCAGATGTTAAGTCAGTAAATGTTTCTTCATTTTTTTAGTTATTTTCTCCAATTTTGGTTTGTTTTTGAATTTACCTTAGTTAATTTTTTGGTTTTCAGTTTTAGTTTTTATCTTCTTAGAAACTTTATGAGTGATTGATTAAGTTTTGAGCCAGTCTTTTTCATATTTTATTTAATTTTGATGACTTTTATATTGTAAAAGGGGTCAATGAGAGTCATATGTTCAAAGGAAGAATCATTAATGTCTTTAGAGAATGGTTGACTTACCTTTTAAACCAAATAGATACCAGAACCTCCAACAAATTAGCAAAAAGTTAGAAAATTGCTAAATTTTGGTCTAAAAGATATTCTTGTAGCGCTATACCAAAGTTTGATAAAGAGCGCGCTACAGGAATATCGTGGCTTGAGTTTTTTGCAATTTTCGATTTGTTTTCAATCATGATTCAGAATGGGAGTGTCTAATCGCCTTGTGTGAGTGTCTTAACACGTGTTTGCAGCAATTTAAGCATGATTTTTGTTAGTTGCTCATCACGAAGACAGACGAGTTCATCATTGCATGGTATGCGGGATCAGTTGCACAGAAGCCAGGAAATTCCGGTTTAGCTGTCAGTTTTCTCTTGTTACACGCATCATTGCAGGAGAAGTAGTGTTGGTGAAGGAGAGTTCACTGTCGAACGGTGGATTGCGTTGCTGTGGAAAGGAGACAGGTGTGTTCCATCGCTAGCGAAAATTAGGGCTTTTTGATTCATTCACCAATGGCTAAGGAATCAATATGAGGACACCTGTGCTCGAAGGAGAACATGATTGACACCCCAAATTGAAGACATTAAGCCACAATGGACGAGTAATTGACAGGTATTCCGTTATAACTCTTATAGCTGGAAAATTTGGGTTTTTTGTCGCTGCACGATTTTCTAGAAAAATTGGTTGCTGAGGAGGATATAATAGATCGTAAAATGAGGAATTCACCACAGCAATAGTTATCTGAAGCCCGTTAAGAGAAATGTGCATGAATGTCTCTCTCATGACCTAATATCATTAAACATCAAAATATATAGAATAGGGCATCGAAAAGACTCACAGAGCTATCTTTAGCACTCAGTTTTTACAGAGAAGGGAGTTTGCTAGTTGGTACAGGTGTTACACAGAAGGGATCTGTTAGTTTGTGCAAGTGATTTAAATATCACTGAAAATTGTTATAACCTGTAAAATTACTTGCTCAGAAAACATTGATTTAAAGGACTGTCCAGGAGTGTGTAGCAGAGTTTAAAAGAGCTCAAAGCATCAGAAAAACAGCTTACAAAACATTTTTGGAACCTGAAACTAGACTGTTCCTGTTCCCTGAAAAGAAAGATATGGGAAAAAGTAGCAAAAGTGGTAAGGTTAATAGGGCTGAGCCCACAGACTTGACATGGATTCAGAAACTTCCAGATTGTGCAGAGTTGTTCCAACAGGTAGGCTGGTTGAAATTTTTCAAAAGGATAGATGGTTTTAATGCTCAAGTGTCCTGCAATTTTGCTAAAGGACTTAAAAATGAGATGATTATAATGGATCCTTTGAGATTCAAGTTGACTGTGGAATTAATATCAGAAGCCACTGAGATTAGTAATGAGGATGAGCACTGGTTTAAGAAGTCTCCTTTCGAGTTTGATCCTCAAAGATACTTATTACCTAATGTTATTCCTGACTGGAACAAAGGTATTCTCATACATAATTTCAGGAAGGAATGGATTGAACCTATAAGGATTCTTCAGAGTTATGTGACTTGTGAAGGAAGATATTCATTAGTGTTCAAATATCATCTCAGGTTCCTACAGCACATGGCAGGGGTTTCTAAAATGAATTTGCCATTCTTTTTTTTTAAAAGCCTGCAGAAAATGTCAAGCAAAATAAAACAGTATGATGATCACACTTCTCTATCACTATTTCATCATGGTCTCATTAAGCTAATCATCACTACAGTGTTGCAGCATGAGGGAAAAACTTGGGACTTCTTTTTGTTTTGGTCAGGGGTTCATCCTAAAGGAGGAGACCAACAACCCAAAAGACATACTGACAAGGGAAAGGTAATGATACAAAAGTTAGGTCATTCAGTCAAACCTGCAAATAAAAAAGACATTAAAGTTAAGAAGGGGACAAAACAGGTAGCAGATGAAGGACAGAATGACAGTCAGCCTCAAGAAATTCCAGATCACAGTAAAGTCAAGTTCTCATTATTTGAAGACAAAAAGAAATTGCTTGAAAAGAAGCCACCACCTATAGCAGATTCTCAAGAAGAGAAGAAAGTTGATGTCAAAGTGATTCCTGTAGCTAAAGAAGAAGTCCATAATCAACCAAGAAGCCCCATCACAGTCCTCTCAGATGATGAGGGGTATATGTTGGAAGAAGAGCAGTTTATTCCTGAGATTGAGGTTAAAACTGAGATTAAAGAAAATCAAGTTATAGAGGATAAAACCACAAAGCCTAAGAAGAAAATCAAAAAGATGGAAGTGGTAGAGTTAGCATCTATACAACACCAAGGGAAGGAATTAAAAATGATGGGAGAGGCAGCTACTTTCAGGAGACCTAAAACTAGGTCGAAAAACAAATTAAGGTTAAATATGAAAAAGCTGTTAGATCCAAAATTGAAGGCTGATAAGGTGACTATCTCTGATGAAGAGTCCATGGAGGAGGAGAAATCAAAGAAAGATGAATTGCAGTTAGATAAAAGAGAGGAGATTAGGTCAGTAAAAGTAACAGGTGAAGAAAGCTCTAAGTCCATCATTGAAGACAATTCTGGAAAATTGTTGACAGAGGAGATTAGATCAATACAGGTAACAAATGTTTCAAACCCCATCATTGAAGATAATGCTGAGAAACCATTGACAGAGGAAGTAATATTTAAGAAGTTTGACATGTTTTGGAAACCAAATGAAGAGCAAGATGCTGCATTAGAAAAACTGGTTAATTCTGACAAGGAGAATTTGAAGAAGACTGTCAAACAGTATAAGCATCAAATGAATTACATGTAGGAAGTTAATGATGGTTTAATGATGGCAAATAGAAGATTAAGAGAAGATCTTCAAGATGCTCATGACAATTTTCAAGAGTTAGTGGTTGATGCAAAGGAAGCACTTAGAAGGAAAAGGACTGCTGATAGGCACTGTTCAGAACTGGAAAAGACAGTTGAAACTTTGCAGCATGAAAATGAACACCTTCAGAAAAGGATAGCTGAGCTGGAGAAGAAGCATAAAAGAATGAAGAAAAGATCCTCAAGTCCAGATGGCATATCTTTGCTTGTGGAGGCATCGAAAGAGATATGAGGCAGTTAGGTTCATTTAAGACATTTTGTTAAAGAATTTGCTATTTTTAGCAAAGTTGTAATTTTGTAAAAATGTAATTGTTACTTTACCTAGTCTAGTCATTCGATAGAGAGTTAGTAGGAAAAACCCTAACTTTTTTTTTTTTGAGAAAGAAAACTATTTAGAGATGAAAGAAAGACATTGTAAGGGTTCTGATTTTGGAGAGCTAAAGGAGGTCTGCTAAGCTGTTTATACTTCCAGACTTGTTCAGTGATAGGTACTGTGAACTCTCATATGCATTTTTTGATGAAACTATGAATATATGACTCATTACCCTATATTTGATCTGTGTTGGATTCATTTTGAGCTTATTTAGTTTCATAAATGATAAATTCATTTCTGGTTTATGTGTAATTTTTCAGTGATGCTTGTCCTTTATGTATGAATGTCATTTCAGTCTTTTGTTGGGATATGGTGATATATATACATCTTTATTGAGTTATGTGTATGATTTAGTTGTTGCCTATTTACTGAATGTATTCCCTTTATGCCTTTGAAGTCAATGACCAAAAACATATGAAACAGAAACCTAAAACCTAGTTTGATTTGATTTTTATTTTGAGATTGTGTTGGCTTGTTACCTTAGCCTTAGTAACAATTTCTGACACAAACAGATTCATTGGTTCCTCTCATGACTCGATCCTTGATAGATGATCAGGGCCTAAATTTAATCTGCCTGGTTTAACTATTATTTCAAAATCATACTCTTGGAAGAGTAAGAGCCATCTACATATTCGTCCCCCTAGCACTGCCTTATTGACCAGGTATTTCAATGCATAATGGTCAGTAAACATTGAAAAGTGCACACCAAGCAAATAGTGTCTGAGTTTCTGTAGTGCATATACCATTGCAAGTCCTTCCCTTTCAGTAGTGTTATAGTTCTTCTCAGTAGATGATAGCTTTCTGCTCGAAAATGCAATGGGATGATCAATTCCTCCTTCTCCTGGCTACGCAAGAATGATACCCAATGCTATACATGAAGCATCAACATGTACGTGAAATGGATTTTCCCAGTCTGGAAAAACTAGGATCGGCGTGGTGACCATTTTTTCTTTCAATGTGTCAAATCCTTTCTCGCCGTCCTCATTCCAAATGAATGGTGCATCCTTTTTCAAAAGCTTCTCCATTGCTGCGGTTATCTGTGCATACCCCTTTATGAATTTCCTGTAGTATCCAGTATGCCCTAGTGTAGTGCGCAATTGTTTAACTGAATTTGGTGTAGGTAAATTTACAATAACTGCGATGTTCGTTGGATCAACCATTAACCCTTTCTTACACACGATGTGTCCCAGTATAATCCCATAAGGAACACAGAAAATACATTTCTTTAAATTCAATGAAATCTGATGTTGTCTACATTTCTCCAGCATCATTCTGAATTTCATGGCATGGTTCTTCAATAAGCCAAAAATGGTCCAATCATCAAAGTAAACTTCTAAAAACTTGTGGATGAAGTCTTTGAATGTTGTGATCACTACTCTTGAAAATATGGTTGGTGCATTTTTCAAGCCAAAAGGAATCACTGTATACTGAAATTGTTAAGATTTAATATGCTAAGATAGAAAATAGCAGCATTATATTCCATTTCACAATAATAGCATATACAGGATCACTGAAGAAATAACAAGCACAGCATAAACACAAGAGACACAGATTTATCCTGGGAAACCCTCATGGGGTAGAAAACCCAGTAAAGCTTCCTCAATATAGATGACCAGCAATATACAAAGATGTAACCCTGAGCATAAGCTCCTCCTTCTCCATAGCAGACCTCTCCTCCACAAGTGCGCCACTCTCAAGTGAGTGAGTGTGTGTCAAATGAGGAATACACCTCCACTATTTATACACTACTCCAACTTGTCTTTTACACAAAACATGTAGGCTCATATTGAACGAATGGGTTAAATACCCCAATACAACTGACTGGGCCGACCCCTCTAGGGTGGTCTAATAACCCTTTGACCCACATAACACATACAGGGCCGACCCCCACTAGGGAAGTCTAATAACCCAAGTTATCACATTCCGACCGAGGAATAAACATCTCCGGATATACAATAAGATCTTCACGGAGGAATGAATCATCTCCAGAATAATAAAGTACAAATATAATATTCTTTGAAGTTACAATATCTCAACAGAAATGACCCCCATTCTATTGCAAAAGTGGTTTTGTGCCTATCGACTGGATCAATTTTTATCTGATGGTATCCAGAAAATACATCAGTAAAAGAGTATGCTTCATTCCCTCCAACGTTATCGAGAACTTCATAGGTAAAAGGTGTAGGAAATGGATCATGCATAGAGGCATCATTCAACTTTCTGAGGTCAACACAGATTCTAATCTCACCCTTTGTTTTCTTGTCTTGGATTACCATTGGGATTATCCATTCAGATTCTTCAACCGGCTCAATAATTCCTACATCGAGCATCTTATCGAGTTCTTCCTTAACTCACTCTTTGTAGCATGGATTGGGTCTATATGGCCTTTGTTTAACAGGTTTCGCTCCGGGATTAAGGGGAATTCTCATGACTCCTAAGTCTCCTAGAATACCTTTCATCTCTGTGAACTTTGTTGGGAATACTTCCTGATATTCCTGTAATATAGCTGTGATTTTTGCAACTGTTTCATCATCCCAGTAGTCTCCTATTGCTGTGAACTTCAGCTCTTCACTAGTACCGATGTTCACTTTCTTTGTCTTGACCGGTCCACTTACATTAGGAATCTCTAATGGAGGCCCTTCTACCATGTGTATTCCTTCTGATTCAGGGATTTTTATATTGCGCGGATCCTCCTCATCGTTGTCTTCCTTATCTTCATCTTTTCTAGCTAAGTTATAACAACCCATGACTTGTTCTGTTTGTTCTGTCCAATCTGGTTGGAGACTCGCAAGTACATTGCTTGTGTCAAAAAACTCTTCTAGTGTTATATTTTCTTCTTTGCGATGTGGGCTAAATATATTTCACTTGATCAGTTGCAGCGTGTCATGTATAGTTGGTTGGTCATCTTGGAAACTAAAATCCTTCTGGAAGGTCGCAATAAGGATGGACCAATCCACGGTTCCTATGTGCATCTCCTCCTGTAGGTACCAATTTTTTAGAATAGGCTCCTGCAATGTATGCACAAAGAGATGTACCCATTTTGTCTACGGTCTTTCCTTCCAAGCTTGTATACAAGATGGGATATGATATCCTGGATCCCTCTGGCCATTATATTTCTCAAATGGTAGTGTGACCTTATCAACACTTCTAATCTATAGTTTTATTCTGCACTGGTCTCAAGTTGTCATTGTCTTTTTGTGTGTAGCCCACCATCTGGAAGGTGTTTCTCTGATTGCCATGTCTAATGCTAAGACACGATGTTCATCTGCCACTGCTGTAGTGTATTCTTTGATAAATGAATAGACATTAGCTGTACCATCATAAGTGGGGATTGGACTTACCCGCTTTCCAATCTAGCGGAGTGACTTTGTAATTGTCGCACATCTCTTGGAAGCTACTTCATGCATCCTGTGTTGCTAGTTTTCTAATCCTGCATCTGATTCTTAGATGCAAGAGCTATCACAGCACCAGCTGAGCATTCCATCCATAGTAGGATCAATATAATCCGCAGCATTTGTTGTCATTTGATAGATACGTTCAAGGTCTTGGGCTCTGTACTCTTCTTGAATAGGTTCAACATATCACTCCCCCTGTGAAGGATCCAATGGTGCAATGACCCTTATGTCATTGCCTTCAAATATCATTTTCATTGTTTTCATATTGATGACAGTGGAGTTCAGCATTGCCCAATTAATGCCTAGTAGTGCTGGATAAGGATTGCTATCATCCACAATTTCAATTACTTCGAAGTCTGCATAACTTCGCACTCCATCAATGTTGACAATGGTGTTGGTTAACCTTCCTAGCGGTATAACTATGCCCCGGTTAACCATTCTTAGCTGTATATGTGACCACTGTAACTTTGGTTTTCCCATTGCCTACTATGTCTGCTTGGTTAAGACATTCACTTCAGATCCGAGATCAAGAATGATCTCGTCCATCTCACAGTCTCCTATATGTGCAATGAACCACATCTCCCTGCCGGTTCTTTTGGGACTTCTAATGTTATGTACTGGCCCATGTGCTATTCCTTTCTTATTGCATGATTTGTACTGATTTATCAGTTTTTCAAATTCCATAAGAGTGTCCTTGTTTTTTAATAACTTGATGCAGCTTTGTAGAAACTGCACAACAAAATTAGAGGTATCTGGTGCAGTGCGTGTCTGATCATATGCCAGTGGCATGTCTTGTATTTGTGGTTCTTGACTTTGCAGCGGAATCCTTGGTGAAGTAGGTGGTGGTTATTTAAACATGTCCCGCGCTTCCTTGAATATTTCTTTGTTTTTTTGTAAGTTCATTGGAGGTGCTTTCCCAGGTGCTATTCTTATCGCTACTATTTCTCCAGGGTTTTTCTTAGGTTCAATTGTTCCAAAAGTCGAGGCTTCTGTGTTGTTGTCTTTTCCTATATCAGTGCCACTTCGCATTACTATGTTGACACTCTGACCTGTAGGTCTATTCTTTGATGCGATCAACTGGATATTAGGGTTCGGTGATTCTGTTCTTCTCCTCTTCTAGATTTCTACCTCAAGCACCAGACAATCTTCGATCACATGATCAAATGATTTACAGTAGTTTCATGTGGTGCATGGATTAGTACATTCTCTGGATACATGACCTGGCTGGCCACAGTTATAGCATATTACCTGGCCTCGTCCTCTTCCTTGATTTTGACTAGTATTTCTTCCTCTCCCACGATATCCACCACCGCGGCCTCTATATCCTCCTTGATCATAGTGGGTGTTCTCTTGATTTGGCTGATTTTCCTGTTGAACGCGGTACATTCCAGCATCTCGCATTGCTTCCATATCTCGCTTTCTTTTGTTCATCAGTTCATAAGTGTGACAGTTGGACTCATCATGTCCAACTGACTTACATAAATTGCAGTATAAGTTTTTAGGTGTTTTTACATATTTTTGTATCAGGTAGCAATCCTCAGGTCTGTGTCCTCTGCTTCTACAAATTTCACACCATGGTGCCTGGTTCTGATTCATATTCATTGGGTTTGGTGTGCCACTGTTATGGTATTCTTGAAATAAGGGGCAATGTTCTCTGGTGTGGCCCTCTCCTTTGCATCCTATGCACCAAACTTCATGTCATTGTTCATGTCTCTGCTCTTTTCCATTCTTCATACCTTGTAACTCTAATGTCAAGGTAGCCAATTGGTTATGGATCTGTAGCATCCCCGAACTACTTTCTCCAATTGGTGAAGCTTCCAACTTCATTGCGATCTCCAAGGCCTCAGCTTGAGATACAACCTTCTGTTGCATTAGTGGTTGTCTAATGTGGGGCAACAGCGCAATAATGAACCATTCTTGATGATGTTGTGGAGCTATAACAAAGCTCACTTGGTCCAACAATGTTTTGAATTTTTGGTCGAATTCCTAGACCGATTCAATAGGTTTCTGCTTGATTTCTTTCAACTCCGTTATACACTGTGATTCTGATTTGGGTTTCTTAAACTCGGCTGCAATCGCGGTCTTGATATCTGCTAAGGTTCTTGGATATGCTTGAGAATACTTCATAAACTAATGCAGCACTCTGTCTCTGAAAGTAGTTATGAGCTGCGCTCTCTTGATAGCATCATCTGTCACTTGCTTAACACTCCACATGGCTTCACATAGAAACTAGTGTTGATTATGGTCTTCCTGACCCGTTCCTTTGAATATCGACAGTTTTATATCATTATCTGTTATTCTGCTTCCGGATTTTGTACTATTCTGAGACTGATTCCCTGTGACAAAAGTGGATTTAGGTTGCTAGATCGTGCTACGGATAGTATTCTGGGGAATGGGCTGAGATGTAGTGTTGTGAGTACTTGGTCCTGTGGTGTCAGTAGTATTACTGAGCTGTGGGATGGGCTGCGCGATGCTAGTAGCGGATGTGTTCTAGACTGATTGATTATGAGGTATAATGCGCTAGATTGTGGTTGATAATTGAATGTTCTTACTATTGATGCCACATGGAATTTCGGTATCTATACGATTTCTAGAGGATGTGGGTTTCTTCTCGTTAGTAAGCTTGTATCTCTTTCCACTTCTCAACGTATGGTTTTCTTCGTCAGAATCAATGTATGTGTTCTCTACCATGACAGATTTTGAACTATTGCTGCATTCTTAAAACACCTTTCTCAAATAAAAGAATCTTAATGTATAGGGTTAGGTTTTTCAATAACTTACCTTTGAATCCTTCGAAAAAGTATGCTTCAGCTTGGCTGTATGATTTCAGCATATCTACAGCGAACTCGATCACAAAACCTTCTAGTATGCTATCAACCTAGAAGTCGACTGCTTGTGACAGTTGGCTGTCGATTTCTTTGAGTTGTTC
Organism: Larix kaempferi; assembly: GCA_027924585.1. NCBI lineage: Eukaryota > Viridiplantae > Streptophyta > Pinopsida > Pinales > Pinaceae > Larix > Larix kaempferi. Next base: position 4,316,979 of record BSBM01000511.1, read on the forward strand.
AGTAAGCTCCAGACTCCACTCTGTAGGTACTCCACCTTGGGAGCAATTCTTTATTTCTTCTAGGCGCGATATCCACTCATCTACCTCGTTTGGAAATGACACCCAAAAAATTTCGTGGATGTCTTTTTTCTTTCTTTGCAAAGTCTCTTTCGATCTTATCGCACCAGGCCCATATTTCTTTCTTTTCTGAATTCCAAATGTCGGACATTACGTTTCTAAATACACTATCGCATCACCGGTCTTAGCGTGGCAATGGAACCATTTGTTGGTCTCAGCATTGTTCTAGAGGTTTTCCAATGTAGACCTAGGTACTTCGCAATACAAAATACCAACAAAACCCCTATTCACCGGCCCTTTCGGCAATAGATTGCAAGCAGCCTGAGGTCTCACCTGAGACAAAGTTGAGGGAGTGGTTGCAGAAGTAGGTTTCCAAAACCAGGTGGTACGATTGATTCAGCTGATTAATGCACAACGCGGTGACGGACTGCGCAGCTACGTTTAATGGTTGCACGGAGTCTCCTACTCTGTGTCGAATATCTTCAGGAACAAGGATATTTGCACCCTCAGCGCGTCCAGAGGCCGCGCAGTGGGGTTTATGAGACTTAATCACTTCTACTCAACCTTATTCGACAGCCTTTAAGCATTCACCATTATTTTAGACTGCTAAACATCATGACCTATGCAGATGAGTGAGATACACAATGTTCCGTGCTCGATACCATGATTCATTCCTAACAATTAACTGTTTGGTTATCTCATTGATCCATTCATTTGAAACTTATAAGGGCTTTCCTACTATCATTCGTCCATACATGAGCTATTAACATCTTATTCCATCCCTTCCGTGGAGAATATAGATAAAAATAAACACATATAAGATAACAATAACCTCATGCATGCACTGTAAGTAATTTAAATAACAAATTAATAATAATCATGCACAGCAATCACATAACACAATGGTTTAACGTGGTTCACCCCCCCGAATGGAAAGCTAAGTCCACAAGAACTGTTGTTATTATTTAGGAAAGGGTACAACAGTTCTTTCGTCTACACACTCAGCTACAGACACTCTTCCTTCTTTCTCTCAAAATTAGGTCTCTGCGCATTCAGCTGCAGAGCCTTTACAATGATTTTATCCAACAGATCTTACAATATTCAATAATATTAACCAAAATGAGAGTTAACCCGTTTCCTTTACAAATTTTCCTAATATATAGATCAAGACCTGTAGGTCATGTCTTTACATTTTACGAAGGAAAAACCCTTAGGTTTACAAAATTGTTGCGGTTTTCCCAAAACCGGACTACTGATATCTGGTAGTGGATCTTCTATTATATGCGTTCCAATAGGTTGCTTCCGCCAATCTATTCCTTCTTTTCCGGCCTTAGATGACTAGTTCTAGTAGTAGTAGTTTTCTTCCCATTATGATCAGTTCCTACCTCCGATCTGCACCTACCCACTGCTTGGTAGTTATCGACGATCTTTGCCAAAAATAGGTCTTCTGTGACCTAACCAAAATAATTTCCTTCATCCGTCGATGTTGTGCTTAGCTAGATCTTCGTTGACGTGGCACATCGCAGCGTTGTACTCCTCACAGCACCAACCTCGCAGCTCCTCTGACACTGTGCTATGCGCAACTTCGCAGTATAACAAAATTTATCCCAAAATTGTTCAAACTTAACTGCGCGAACCATTTGTTGGTCACATCAATGTTCTAGAGGTTTTCCAATGTAGACCCAGGTACTTCACAGTACAAAATACCAACAAAACCCCTACTCACCGGCCCTTTCGGCAACAGACTGCAAGCAGCATGAGGTCTCACCCGAGGCAAAGTTGAGAGGGTGGTTGCAGAAGCAGGTTTCCACAACCAGGTGGTGGGATTGATTCAGCTGGTTAATGCGTAGCGTGGTGATGGACTGTTCAGCTACGTTTTGTGGTTGCGCGGAGTCTCCTACTCCGTGTCGAATATCTTCAGGAACAAGGATATTTGCACCCTCGGCGCATCCAGAGGCCACGCAGTGGGGTTTATGAGACTTAATCACTTCTAGTTAACCTTATTCGATAGCCTTTAAGCATTCATCATTATTTTAGACTGATAAACATCATGATCTACATAGATGAGTGAGATACGCAGTGTTGTGTGCTCGATACCGCGATTCATTCCTAACAATTAATTGTGTGGTTATCTCATTGATCCATTCATTTGAAACTTATAGGGCCTTTCCTGCTATCATTCGTCCATACATGAGCTATTAACATCTTATTCCATCCCTTCCGTGGAGAATATAGATAAAAATAAACACATATAAGATAACAGTAACCTCATGCATGCACTGTAAGTAATTTAAATAACAAATTAATAATAATCATGCACAGCAATCACATAACACAATGGTTAAACGTGGTTCACCCCCCCGGATGGGAACCTACGTCCACAAGAACTGTTGTTATTATTTAGGAAAGGGTACAACAGTTCTTTCGTTTGCGCACTCAGCTGTAGACGCTCTTCCTTCTTTCTCTCAAAATTAGGTTTCTTCGCACTCAGCTGTAGAGCCTTTACAATGCTTTTATCCAACAGATCTTACGATATTCAATAATATTAACCAAAATGAGAGTTAGCCCTTTTCCTTTACAAAATTTCCTTATATATAGATCAAGACCTGTAGGTCATGTCTTTACATTTTATGAAGGCAGAACCCTTAAGTTTACAAAACTGTCGCGGTTTTCCCAAAACTGGACTACTGATATCTGGCAGCAGATCTTCTGTTATATGCGCGCCAATAAGTTTCTTTCGCCGATCTATTCCTTATTTTCCGGCCTTAGATGACTGGTTCGAGTAGTAGTAGTCTGCTGCTCGTTGTGATTAGTCACCAACCTCCGATCCACACCTACCCACTGCTTGGTAGTTATCGACGATCTTTGCCAAAAATAGGTCTTATGTGACCTAACCAAAATAACTGCCTTCATCCGTTGATGCTGTGCTTAGCTGGATCTTTGTTGGTGTGGCACATCGCGGCGCTGTACTCCTTGCAGCACCAACCTCGCAGCTCCTCTGACACTATGTTGCGCACAACTTCACAGTATACCAAAACTTATCCCAAAATTATTCAAACTTAACTCCGCTTAGCTCTGCAGTTCTCACAATACTTCCTGTTCAAAATTGACCCATATGGGCCAGACCCAACAAAGCATTATCAACATTGCAATTTTTACAACACGTTCTTGCCCAGGACCCCCTCTAGGGTAAATGATTAATATCGGGTTTAAGTATGGGGTTCGATTCTTCTAATGTGCTTTGAATGAGTTTTACTTTCATTATTTTGACCCTGGTTTCATGTGCACTAGGATATAATGTCATGGAAATGGACTAATTTAGTATATTGAGCCATTGAACTTTTAATTTAGTAGATGAGGTTTTTTTTGGGTGGGTGCCTTGGTATTAAAGTTGGTCTAATGGAGCTCTGCCTATAGGTGATATTTTTTCCTAATTTATGTTTGGGGTCATATTTTTAAGGGCATTGTAAATATTTGTGATGAAATTTGCATTCTTTATATTGGTTTTTGGGTTCATAATTACTAGAATTATTGATTTTTTATGTCATTGTTTAGCAAGGCACTAAATTGATGTATGGGATCCTTGTTTGTAGGACAAGGGACTCCCTCCCAAATATTTCAAGCTTAATTTAATGAGGTGTACATATTTTAGCACACAAATAATTTTCAAGGAAACACATGTTGTTAATGGTTAAACCCATTCATTTACCATTGAATACATTTAAGACATGACTATACCAATAAATATAGGAATGACAATTTCTAATTATTAAGAACCATAGACTAGTTAGGCGAGGGAAAATGTTCTTTATGAAATTATTGAAAGGTGGTAAGATGTCTTGTTCATCATCACAATGTGGTTGACATGATTGACTATGACCACAATGATATATGACCACAGGCGGGTGAGTTGGTAGTCAATATGCTATCACGTCCATTCATATTGGGGAATAAATTATGATACATAAATGAGAAAATATATTTCCCCGTATTAAGGGGCCAAGGGAGGGTTAATTATGTTATATGGCAATACAAATATTTAGGGTATATTTTATTACATTTCATGTAGAATCAGTGGAGGGGAGGCATAGAGAAAATTAGGGGACAAGGGAGCAAGGTATTGAGTTTGATGGACAAGGGATAGTCAATCGCAATGTAAGATGATTGATGCTTGTGCTCTATTAAAGGGTTTTCATGTTGTTCATGTGCTTAGTTGGTTTATGGATCTTCAAATTGTTAATGGAATTGAGGTAATGATGAATTAGTATTTCTATCTTTTATGTGATTGTTATCAATTGGAAATGTAGTTTAGGTGCATATTTCATGTCTAGAAATCATGTGTTTTTTTATGCCTTTAATGTAGCTTTCCTCAAGTCCATTTGATTTATTTTTTTCTCTAGAAATTTCCTTTTGTGTTATCTCTAAAATTATCCCATCCCCTAGAGAGCACCTGGTTTTGTGCATTGCGACCTTGTCCCTTTTTAATCTTCCTAAATAAAGCCTCATGCAATCCTTGGTTGACCCCATTTGCCCATTGTATAAAACACTAGTCTCCAATTCCTTCATGACTCTTATATTTTACAAAAACCAAAACACTTTGTTTTTCTAAAGTTACGTCTTTTCATTTTCACCTTGTACTCCATTGTTAAACTCTAGTAATCCTACCCTAGGGACTCCACCTTTGAGCTAGAGAAGAGATAGCCTAAAGAGACAGAAAAGGTTAGGTGTGGTGACGTTGCCCTCCCTCTTAGTTGTCCATAAGCTATCATTGATTTTAGGAATTCAATCTTAAGATGCTAGTTTCTGTGCTAACATGGAAGTTCAAGCATCTCTAAGATGACATATATATTCTTAGTGGTAGAAAAATTGGTGGAGGAGGTTGAAAGATACAACTATTGGGTAGGAAACAATGGGCTTCTCCACATGGGGCTTGGCTTTGACTTGATACTTAACTTGGCTCTTAGCTAGAATGTGGTAATGCAATTGGGTCCAACCAAGGGAATATGGAAATACAAGTCAAGAGAGATTATGCATTTTCATAATATCTTAGCAAATCCCAAAGGATGCATACCATCTAGTTGCCAAGTTATCATGTATTAGAGTAATTTATTATATCTCAAATGGAAAATAATTATTGAAAATCCCAATAATAATGCTCAAATATCATAGAAGAATAAAAAATTTATAATGGCCATTCATTGGGTGACTAAGCCCATTTGTGACATACATAATTCTAATTACACTTTTACATCCATCAAGCATGAAGACACATCAAGCTCTTCAACAATAGGGCATGACACTATGGAAGATGCAATTCCAGATCACTTAAGTGACAAAGTTTCTAGTAGATTATGGCATCCCATATCCTTAAGGTAACTTAGAAACCCATGGAAAATTTGTATCTCTTGATGACTCCTTATATCTAAAGTAGATACAATGATTAACAACTAGTTTGAGTTAGGAAACTAAGAAAATGGCTATAAAAATGTCACTTGCAATTCCCTAATCAATAGTTAGTTTTTTGGAAAGAGTTTGAGACCACGTGTTATAAATTTTTATCTTCTCAATGTTTTGGGATTAGTGTATTAGCCCATCCTCAAGAGAAAATGGTTAACACCTTAATATTCCTCAAAGCATGCAATGATTCATGGAAAGGATTATCCAAAATAAAATCTAGAAGATCTAGTTTTACAACTTCTATATACCATGGACTATGCCTTTCATCTGCAAGCCTACAATTCATCTATTTCACACAAGGTTGAAATACCACATGTTCTATGAAACTAAGCTAGCATCTCTTTATATGATTAAAATTACGCCTTTGTATCCACATGTGTGGCCTAAGGTAGGGCTTGTCCACATGGGACTTGGCCTTGACTTGATACTTAACTTGGCTCTTAGCTAGAATATGGTAATACAATTGGGTTCAACCAAGGGAATATGGAAATACAAGTAAAGAGAGATTATGCATTTTCATAATATCTTAGCAAAGACAAAAGGCTACATATCATCTAGTTGCCAAGTTAGCATGTCCTAGAGTGATTTATTATAGCTCAAATGAAAAAAGAATTATTCAAAATCCAATAATAGTGCTCAAATATCATAGAAGAATAAAAAAATTATAATGGCAAGCCCATTTGTGACATACATAATTCTAAGTACACTTTTACATATATCAAAATAAATGTTAATCATGATCACTTCTCATCAAATTATAATTATACAAACCGATACACCTCAAGTACAAAACTACCATTTATCCATTGTTATTAGAAAATCATCTTGCAATTAAACCTTAATTCATGAGACATAAAGAATTAAACCTTAATTCATGGGACTCGAGAACCTTGCGTGAGATAAAAGACATAGATTTAATTTAGAGGATGAGATCTTGGTATTAGGACTCAATTAGTGCTATAAATATATTAGGTGAAAATTTTCTAAATTATAGGGCATCATCACACAAAATTCAGATAAAAAAATTGTGAGGCACCAAATTTGACTGAACTTGTTGGGTTCAGATATCGGCCCTCACATGATGTCCAAGAAGATGATCTGGAGAAACTTGTTAGGAAGATGATCTATAGAAACTTGGGAACAAGGTTGAGACATACTTAGGATAAATTTGAGGCATCCCTCGTATCTTGATGAAAGAAGTCATCTCTTTCCGTCGGGTACAACTCTTGGCATCATGAAGCGCCCATCGGCCAATCAAGTGGGTAACATAGGTATTCCAGTTGTTAGGAGCAAGGTATATTTGGTTGGTGTGGCTGGAATGATTACCCAATGTGCAGTCCTATGACCAACTCATGCTCAGGTCATTGTCTACAGGTGTGGCAAGACATTGTGCTATGGTAGTATAATGGGGTTCACCTCTAGCATGACTGGGGGATTGAGCAATAGGCAGGAACCACGCTTGGATGAATATATGTAAATCCCTGTTTGAATGAATCTCTGTAACAAGTATCTACTAGGGTTTTTCTTCTAGGAGAAAAAGGTAAAGGAAAGCTTTGGGAGATTTCTTCATGCTGGGATTCACCAATCCGCAGCAAGTGAGGGCATCAAACTTGCAGGATTGCCACCATGGAACAAACCTTCTACTTTTCCCAAGGTGAAACTCAACAAGGGTTGTCGAATTCCCAACGAAAAACAATAGAATGAAATCAGATTCAGGTAACAGGATCTCTCAATTTAATATTTAAGAGTCATAGTAGTTCAAATTGCTGAGAATGATGTATACATTGATATCTTTCTATACAGAATCCCATGGACTCCAAGATATTTTATTTCATTGACCCTATATGAGCTAAACTACTTTGTATTTATAAATATATTTTGACTACGCTCACCACAAATGCATCTCTATTGTAAACCCCTGTAATCAATCTACATTATTTCCCTTGCCCTGAACTATTTTGAATGTATCAACAAGTAATAATGAGATTTGTACTAACTTCTAAACCTGAAAATTCAAAATTATCCAAGGATGTAGGCCAAATGACAGAATGCATAATCTTTCCAATATTGTTGTGGAAGGATTGGCTTGTAAATGCACGCAACTTCTCTTACATGTGTTTTTATCTCAGATTGCTCTAGTCATCAACATCGCTTGTTTCATATTCAATGATTACTCGATTCAATTCTATAATATGCATAGTGCAAGATGATTACCAACTTAGCAGTTTTTCATGTAGTCCTATATTCTATACCAAATCATACAGATAACTTAGATGATGATAGAGCAATCAACATTTCCTCAGAATATCCACTTTCTACAATACTGAAACATATATCCCTTTTCCTTAGATGGCACAAAGCAATAACAGTTCTTGGTTTTACTATTAGCTCTATTTTAAACATCAAATTTTTGCTTGGATTTACTAAAGAGTTAAGACATTCCACACTGTAGCTTTGAGAGACCTGAAAAAACTAGAAACTCCAACATTGGAATTTTTCAATTTTATGCTTGTAAGCCATGTGTTTATGGTTGGATAGTCACATTCTCTTAACTATTATGTCCCTCACAAGCCATCCTGTATGAAGGATTCAAGGATGCCTTTTCATTGAGAACTTGGTCAAAATATATGTACTATTGTTCAACATCCAATTTTATTTTGATTTATATTTGAAGGATATATTCCTTAGATAAATCTACGTTAATGAACATACCAAATTATGCAGTTGCTTGATTTATATCAAGGAGGAAGCACTATCTCTAGTGAACTAGGAAAGCTTATACAGTCTATTATAGACTATGTATAGGATAAATAATTTGCTCGTTAGCTGACAGGAAAGAATGATACATGATACAATAATCTGGTGATATTTGATCCATAATATCTCCTTTCTGAAGGTTCACATTAATTCTTGACATTGACATGTAAGCACTTTTGAATACATTTTGGTAGACCAACACCAATAATGACAATAAAATAAGTTTTTTGAGTACATTTGAAAATCCAAGAGATCAAGATGAAGATCATACCTAGAGCCATTTCAAATATTTGAGGCGCATGCTTTTCATATCCAACTTCTAACGATATTATGAGTGCATTATACTTGGTCAGAATAATACAAGGAGCAGCATTGCAAGTAGAGAAATGATACGAACAAGAAGTCATATGATCACATAAAAGCATATATTAAGTTAGAAACCAATGAACATCCATAACATTTTACACTTACAAATGGTTGTAGCCTAATCAATTATGTCATGATGATCAAGATGTAGTCTAAATAGGATATTTTCATGTCTGATCTGCATGTAGTGAATTAACCATGTTGACTACTTAATTAAATTCCTAAGCAGTTCAAGGATTAAAAGTTCAAGGTAGAAGGGAGAAAAACTTATAATAAATACTGCACCTTTTTCCAGGTTTCCAATCTAAGCCAAACTTCCTCTTTAATTCTCTTTGGGTGCAAGTAATGGGAATATGAGAAGCTCCAACATCAACATCTATGAGGATCTAAATGCAGAGAATTTATAGGGTTTAGATATTTAATATATTTCTTTTAGTGTGCATAGTACTTACTTTCACCCTTGCAGGATGAAAATGTTGTTTGCCATTGCTGAATAACTCATTAGTTGTGCCTACACTTCAGTGTCTCTTCTAACATAATTATTTTCGTCAAATGCTTAAATTTCTACCTTTGTAGTTTCTTAAGATATCCATTGTTTAACATGCAGGTGTGACAAGGCTTATCTATCCAGAATTATGTTGAACTAATGGTTACACCATTTGGGATTTAATCTATTTGATCAGCAACCTATTATTGCTCAAGTTTGAATTCATGACATGGTGGTTTGACCATCCTATCTGATTTTTAGAAGATCATTATGTCACTATTTCACAAGAGATGAATCCTTTTAGAAGATTCAAAGAATCCAACCATGTGGAGCTTTGCATCAAATGCTATATCTGGAACGATGGGATTTAAGGGCAGACAATCTTCTGTATGCTCAGATGATGAAGTTTCTTCCAGGAAAAGTGTAGAAGAAAGATTTGAGTGTCCTATATGATAGGATTCCTTCAATATTGTAGAGAATGTACCATATGTCCTATGCTGTGGTCATACACTCTGCAAAAATTGTGTTCTTGGTCTTCAGTGGGAAACTGTGAAATTTCCTACACTACCTGTTCAGCTTCCTCTGTTCATTTCTTGCCCATGGTGCCAGCTCTTATCCTTTAGGTTGGTTTGGAAAGGCAACCTTAAATTTCCACGCAAGAATTTTTTTTTACTTTGGATGGTAGAAAGCATGAATGATGAAAGAAAGACTGCATGGATCTATTGGAGGGGATCAGGGAGTTTTGCCTACAAATGCTGGTCTCGATTCTGGAAGTGCATATATCTTGCTAGCTAATCACAGACCTTGTGCACATGTGGAGCATACTTCTCAAAGGTAAAATGGTATAATGGATGTGGTTCGCAATTATATGAATGAAAATATGTTGCATGCCTCATTCCGCAAGTCATTGGTTATCTTTGTGCAAATGACAACAAAATTTCCTCTAATCATTATATTCCTTTTGATCGTCTTATATGTAATACCTGTGACTGCAACAATTCTGGCTCTATACTGTCTGATAACTATTATATTTGTCTTTCCATCCTTTCTCATTTTGCACTCTGCTTATCCTAGTCTTGATTGGCTTGTCCGCGAAATAGTGACATGAACACAAGTAATCTTTTGCCGCAGTTTCAGCATGTTCGATAGAATAGGCTAGTTGCAATGCTCTGATTATTTATGGACATTGCATCAGTTTTTTAAGGTCTCTGGAAGTCATTGAGCAATGTAGGTCTTAGAATATTATGCTTTGAGTTATAGCAGGTATCACATCAGTGGTTCCCTATTTGGACACAGAGTGTTAAGTTCCATTTCTGGACTTATGCATTTGGGAACTTGAATCCTGTCAATATATTTGATAAACATGATGTTGGGTGCTTTTCAAAATTGTACATATTTATTAAAGTTAATATAGATATATACTGTAATAGGTACTTTATCTACTTTTAAATTAATAGGCATTCATTTTTGCATTTTTTTAAAATTTAGTCCTTGGGAGAATCGACAACTACAATCCTGGTCAAACTAGTGTCCATTACAAACCATGAGGTTGATTTCTGCAGATACCACTATATAACCCACCTTGCCTTGGTTAGAATTGGCCCGGAGGACCAAGTTTACCTCTAGGGTTTGAACCTGGGACCACAAGCTGGAAAGCACTCAGTGGAGTCCATCAGGATGTGTGCTCTGCTCCCAGTGGCTTTATTCTTGCATTTCTTACTCCACAGGGAGACATAGGAGCTTTCTGTCTTAATAGCCAATAGCAATCTACTTGACCCATCTAAAGAGGATCTTATATGAATGTCATTCACAATTATGAGCTGCTAATGCTCTAGAAGTTCTAGACAAGTATTTGTGTCCTTTCCTCTCTTGGTGAAAACGTACAGTTTAAAAGAGTGGTTATACAGGATTCCCTATAGAGTAAGAAGCCCACACTCTTATGATTGAATCTACCCAATTTTACAATAAAGATTCTCATTTTATTAAAATAGAACATTGAAGTAAACATAAAAAAATATGGATCCGCTAGTCTTGTAGTGAACTTCCCTCTGGTTGCCGGAATCTAGTGATAAAGGAAGTCACTTTTTATTGATCTAGAACTTTGATTGTATTTTCAATGATCTGGGTCATTTCAGAACTGGGAAAAATCTCTAGGGGCGTCATTTCATTGTATTTGGAACTTGAATCATGGTGCAACCCTGATCATGCTTGAAATTTTTGCTAGCTTCTTATCAGATTTGTGACTCGAAAGAAGATCCTTTTGCTAAAGATTATCTTCCTATGGTGGAACTCTGATCATGCCTAAAAATCATAACCCAGGTATGTCTCCTCTTCTGATAAGTCATGATTGACTGGGTCCACTTGGCTATATAGGCCTCCAAGCAAAATAAAACGTTGTTTCTTTTGTGCACTTACTATTATTGGCACTTTGAAATTTGTAGGTGGATTCAAGTATTCAAGTTGTATCTTGTGTATTATTATTTTGTACTTTGTTTCCATACTTTTTCGTTTCAGGTACTTAAAATAAAAAATATTTCCAGAAAATATGCAAAATATCATTATGGACGGATTGTGACTTGATAGTTGGAAATTGAACTGTGTAGCCTTGTTGGCACTTGTGTGTAATTTTCCCAGTTGTAAAATGCTATCATTACAATAAGTAAAATGAATAGAAAATGGAGCTTCAATTAAAATTTAAAAACTAGTTGAAGTGGTTTAAATGGTCTCGAATGTAATCAGTTAGTATTATCTGATAAGTAGTTTATTTGATAAAGTAGTGAACATACGAGTTTGAGGTATGCTGAATTATTGAGCATCACTAGAATTTCGTGTGGCTTTTTTCACCATATCCCACACTTGTCCTTGGTTTGAATGTGTGGGATGAGGAGGCTTAAAGGAGGGTGAGGAATGCTAGTAGAAACGAGTTCAGTCTTGCCACTCCCATATTCTGACAAGAGGACCTTAAGCTTGTAAGAGTTGTATGTGGGGGCGGAGATAGTTGCTAAGGAGAATGTGGGAAGCTGCCATGTATGGAAGCATCTGTGGCTCCCATAAATGAGAGGATTGTATTTGAGCTAAGGGTGGCTTCAGTAGAAGAAAAAATGGTCTTTTAAAGCCCTTGTGATGCAATTTCAAGCTAGCCCACAGATATGGAATTGTTTTCTAGATAACTAAAGATTATTTCTCCTAGAATCCTTTCACCATATGTATAATGACCTATCTGATACTTGAGAAATGCATATTGTTAAAATTCAAGCAGCATGATCTTCACCCCCCCCCCCCCGGAATGATCCCTGGCACTAGCATCAGGAATATCATGCTATGTATGTGATTGGAATATATAATATTTGTCCAATTAAAGCTTCACTTAGCTATAGAGAGAATATTTCTCTGCTAGAGCTGCCAACTTATTAGTGTGGCATGAAATTAATCATATTATGCATTCCTGTTCACAAGGTAAGGTCTAATAGTCCATGAGCTTTGCTCTTATCTTTATGGGGATCCTATTGTCAGAGGACCTCGATCCCTATAGCTTAGGGGTTGTTGGCTAAACCTATTGTTTTAAAACTTTTCTTATATTGGTGATTTGTCGGTAAGTATTGGTCATTTGTAGGTAAGAAGGAAATCAATATTTACAAAAGACCAAATTATGTGAATGGGGTTCAAAAGTACATAAAGTGATAAAATGGAAATGTGGTAGTGCCAAGGCATCTCTTGAGAAGGAACGACAAAAGACATAGCATATTATACCCTAGTCAATGAATTAGATATCTCTCCCATATAAGAGGAGAGGGAGAACTCCTGTAGCATAGAAGATTGGTCAAATCATGAGCAGATGCCAAGAAAAGAATTAGATCCTAATCTGTGTTAGAGTAGGATCCCACAACCCCATCAACCAATGTAAAAGTAATGTTGAACCTTTTGATGTCTATGCTGAATGGCTTGAGCTAAGAGGGCCAGGCTAGACTAATTGTTCAAGTAATTGAGAGCTAAAAGTAACTGAGAGGAATTGTTCAAGTATTTTGCATGATTAAATGGGACTGGAAAGCAATATATTCATCCAAATTCCAATGCACTTATAAAAAGTATAGAACAAACAGTAGGTCTAAAACATATGCTTCACCATTTCCTGCTTTTGCAGACACTACAAAGTCTATTTGAGCATCCTGTTGAATGGGATCAATCCTTGAATTCTATGCTTGCAACCTTAAACCATCATACTATGTCATAAAGCACTAATTTCCTATCAGAAAAATAGATTTATATAAAGTAGAGTTATATAAAGTCCCACAGTGTAAAAAGTAGATTTAAGACATAGTAAGTGGGACTGTTTGATCTACTATGTCTTAAACCATCTTACTATGTCCTAAAGCACTTTTCTCAACTGATTCAAAGCAAAGAATCATTTCAGCTCCTGTTGAGTAGAGACTGATCAAACAGTCCCTCAGCACTGCAAAATATCCTAAGACAGTTCTATGGTAGATTTATATGTTATTGTATTGCTCAACATGCACTCCACAATGAACAAGGATGCTGTCATTTAGGAATCTTAAATACAAAGATTCCTTTTTTTGGCCATATTGACATTACATCTCATTCACCTAGGAAACTTCTCAACTGGTTCAAAGCAAATAAATATTTCACCCCATCCTTTCAAAACAAATCTTTTTCCCGGACAGTTACAATAAGTGTATTATGATATAATACCTTAGTCACCTTTCTACTTTGCATAGAGGCTTCTATCTATGCTAATAGCCATAGATTGTTATGGCTATCATAGGATTTAATGCTCAACCAAATGATTGCTCTTTTTGAAATTGGATTTATCTTCTTGTTTACAGCTTAGTGGTATTCATTTCCTGGATTTTGCATTAGACTTTATAGTGATGGTTTCTAATACCGAAAGGAATCATACTTCACAAATTACAAGGTTTGACACAAAACATATTCATTCTACATACCCATCCCATATCCATTTTAGGGACAAATTTATTTAGGGTATGTTTCCTAGTTGATTGTTGTCTGTACCTAGAGCTGATATAGCTCCAGGCCATTCCAAGAAGAGAATTTAGTGATTCGTATGAAAAGTCCTTAACAAAAATTAATTGTAAAATGCAATCAACTGAGCTTGACAATATAATGCTGGCCACATTTTGAAAGCCTAATGTGTAGTTGTCCAGTATTACTTGTATGTTCAATAATTAAAGTTAGTATTTGATCATGTATGTGATTTATCTACTAGTTTGAGATGAAAGGGTGCTTGATCGGTATATATTCATTTCCTTGTATTTACCAATATATGTTTCCTACTGACTTGGGCAGATAATTTAATTTTCACCGTAACAATTTTTGTCTCCTATAAAAGTTGGGCCTTCCATTCCACATTCATTTTGCCATTCCCTGTACTTGTTTTCACTGCAACTAAACGATGCACAAACTTGATCATATTTACTAAGCTTAAACTGTAGTGGTGCACTTAACATAGTAGCTTCTATTTTTCAACTCTTTCCTATATGTACCATATATGTTTATGGTAGAACTCTTAAGCATATTATTGATTAGAATATTTTAAAGAGCTTGATAGCCTCCTTTTCCATATCATTAAATCACTGCATGGATTTTTGACATTTGGAAGAGCTCGATGATGATGACCTTGTAATCCTCACATTAGTGAATTTCTCTATAAAGGTGTTGAGATAGGATGCTGGGCTATATTATAAAAACTAAGTGGCATTATAAATTTTTCTGGAAATATTTATTTTTCAATTAATATTTTTTTCAGCAAAACTATTGCAAAACAAATAAAATGTCAATTCACAAGTACTTACCAAGAAAAAAAATTAAAAATCTAATTTTAAAAACGGAAGCGCCTGTAATTATTATAATGGCCTATTACGGGGTTTAAGGATATACACGCAGAATTAGTACTACACCGTTACCAATACACATAGCACTACTATCAAGAGTTACTTGAACTGATATATTACCTGTAACAGCTAGACTTTACTCACATATCGAGATCACTTTGATTACTACACATAGGTTATTAGTACGTAGATTAATAAATACTAGGCTGAGGCATTGTATCACAAGTTAGCTAAATCCTGGTAATGTAATACAGAGCAGAGTTATGTTAGGATTTTCCTATACTCTATCCTAGTCCTACTAGCTTTCCAGTCATTTTCATTTTCAGTCTTTTAGGTTTTGCATTCACTTTTAGGGTTTGCATGCATTCTAGGGTTTGCATGCATCCCAGTCATCAGTCCCAGCACCTAACCCTCAGTTAGCTAACCCCCGGAGCTTCTTCCTTATCAGTTTCAGCCCTCCTAGTGCCTAGTGCGCCCTCCTTTCACCTGCTGCATGAGAGAGGCGCACTTCTTCACCTCCCAGTCCAGTTATGTTCAGTTAACAAGAGTTCTCTCCCTTATTTTAGGCTTGACTCACTCCTAACTGACCTTATCACTCCAATGGACCTCCATTGTTAAGTTTAAACCAAATAGACTAGCAAGATCACTGAAAGAAACATAATCACAAGATAGACACAGAATATACCCTGGGAAACCCTCATGGGGTAGAAAACCCAGCAAAGCTTTCCTCAATAAGATGATCAACCAAAATACAAGATGTGCTCCCTCCTTCTCTACCTCCTTAGCAGATCTCCCAGACAAGTGCGCTACTTTTCAGTATTGTGCAAGTGTATCTAATGAGGAGTTCACCTCCTCTATTTATACTAACTCCCGACTGACCAAAATACCTAATGGGGCCGACCTCTCCTGGAGAAGTCTAATAACCCCAAAAATATAAGAACAGGGCCGACCCCCACATGGTGGGTCTAATATCCCTAGTTCCCACAAATCCCCGGAGGAATAATCATCTCCGAATACATGATAGGGTTACCTCGGAGGGATGAAACATCTCCGGAATAATAATGTACAAATTATAATATTCTTAGAAGTTACAATATTCAACACTCCCCCTTAACGAGAAGGATATTATAACAACATCTGCAGGAGCAAGGAGTCATCGACTACAAATCATCAGAAGCTTTATTCAATTCATCATCATCAGTAACTCAACCAGTTACTGGAACACTAACATCATCAGCATCGTCGTCACACGATCATCAGCATCGTCATCACATGATCATCAGCATCGTCATCAGCATCGTCATCACACAATCATCAGCATCATCATCACACGATCATCAGCATCGTCATCACATGATCATCAGCATCATCATCACACGATCATCAGCATCGTCATCACACGATCATCAGCATCGTCATCACATGATCATCAGCATCGTCACACGATCATCAGCATCATCATCACACGATCATCAGCATCGTCACACGATCATCAGCATCATCATCACACGATCATCAGCATCATCATCACACGATCATAAGCATCATCATCACATGATCATCAGCATCGTCATCAAACGATCATCAGCATCATCACACGATCATCAGCATCGTCATCACACGATCATCAGCATCGTCATCACATGATCATCAACATCGTCATCACACGATCATCATCATCATCACACGGTCATCAGCATCGTAATCACACGATCATCAACATCGTCATCACAGGATCATCAGCATCGTCACACGATCATCAGCATCATCATCACACGATTATATTACAGGATGATCAATCCTGCTCTCTTTAGGACATAGGTCCATGGATGATACAATCCGATCTTTAGTTTTCGGAGACATCAGTCTACGGATCAATTCTGGGACTAATGTCCGGGGAAGATACAATCCCCTACCTGTTCATTCAGGACTTTATTATCGGAGACCCAGTCTACGGCTCAATTATAGGACCTCCATCCGGGGAAGATACAATCCCCTACCTGTTCATTCAGGACTTAATTATCGGAGACCTAGTCTACAGCTCAATTTTGGGACCTCAGTCAGGGGAAGATACAATCCCCTACCTGTTCATTTAGGACTTCATTATCGGAGACCCAGTCTATGGCTCAATTCTGGGACCTCAGTCCGGGGAAGATACAATCCCCTACCTGTTCATTCAGGACTTCATTATCGGAGACCCAGTCTACGGCTCAATTCTGGGACCTCAGTCCGAGGAAGATACAATCCCCTACATGTTCATTCAGGACTTCATTATCGGAGACATCATGTCTACGACTCAATTCTGGGACCTCAGTCCGGGGAAGATACAATCCCCTACCTGTTCATTCAGGACTTCATTATCGGAGACATCATGTCTACAGCTCACTTTAGAACATGTGTTCAAGGATGATACAATCCCTCTTCTTTCTCGGAGACACCTGTCTACGGCTCACTTTAGAACATGTGTTCAAGGATGATATAATCCCTCTTCTTTCTCGGAGACACCTGTCTATGGCTCACTTTAGAACATGTGTTCAAGGATGATACAATCCCTCTTCTTTCTCGGAGACATCTGTCTATGGATCACTTTAGAACATATGTTCAAGGATGATGCAATCCCTACATGTATTCTTATCAATACAAGTACAAGTATCCTTCATTATACAAGTGCACACATGTATCATCAAAAGCATGTATTCTCATCAATACATCTATCATCAAAAGCATGTATTCTCACCAATACATCTATCATCAAAAGCATGTATTCTCACCAATACATCTATCATCAAAAAGCATGTATTCTCACCAATACATCTATCATCAAAAGCATGTATTCTCACTAATACATCTAACATCAAAAGCATGTATTCTCACTAATACATCTATCATCAAAAGCATGTATTCTCACTAATACATCTAACATCAAAAGCATGTATTCTCACTAATACATCTATCATCAAAAGCATGTATTCTCACTAATACATCTATCATCAAAAGCATGTATTCTCACTAATACATCTAACATCAAAAGCATGTATTCTCACTAGTACATCTAACATCAAAAGCATGTCTAAGTAAAACTGAGTATTCTAAGTATAAGAGTCCTAAATCTAAATATTTCTAAGTAACTAGGTGTAGTAACTAGGTAACCTCATCATTGATGAGACAAACTTGCCATCAGAGATCATACTACTCCCCCTTTCGAGGAGGGTCCTTTTGAACTACACCAAGCTTGTCTCGGAAGTATTCAAATTTCACTCGAGACAGAGGTTTGGTCAAGATATCAGCAATTTGATCCTCAGTGCTCACATACTCGAGCTTGATAGCTCCTCTCTGCACCATATCTCGTATATAAAAGTATCGGATCTCTATGTGTTTTGACTTATCATGGAACACAGGATTTTCTGTCATCTTGATGCAGCTTTGATTATCACACATAATCACAGTGGGATCCATTTCTAAGTCAAACACTTTAGATAATAGTTTTCGAAGCCATACTGCTTCACAACTAGCAGAGCAGGCAGCTATATATTCTGCTTTAGCAGTACTGAGAGCCACACTAGTTTGTTTCTTGCTGAACCATGAGATCATGGCAGATCCAAGACCATAACATCCACCTGATGTACTCTTTCTGTCTGAGACACTTCCTGCCCAATCAGAATCTGAGTAACCATGTAATCTAAGTTCATGACCTCCAAGATAATATAGACCAAAATCTAATGTACCTTTTAGGTACCTCATTACATGCTTTGCAGCTATTAAATGAACCTTTATGGGTTCTACAAGATACTGACTTAGGGTATTTACAGCAAAGCATATATCTGGACTAGTATTTGTCAAATACATCAATGACCAATGATTTGTCTATATAGAGTTAGGTCCACTAGATCCGATGAATCATTAGCAATAACTTTAAGTTGGATTCCATGGGAGTGGCCATGGATTTACACTCCAACATATCAAACCTTTTTAAAATTTGCACAACATACTTTCCTTGATTTAAAAAGATTCCTTTTGGTTCTTGCCATACTTCTAGACCTAAGAAGTAGTGCATTAATCCGAGATCTTTCATCTCGAATTCTGAAGAAAGCTTCTTCTTGCTTTCAATAATCTGTTTCTCATTTTCGGTTAGAAATAGATCGTCTACATATAACAACAGTATAACTGGTTCATCATCCATTACATTGAGATAAATATTTGGATCAGCTTTACTCTTGGTAAAACCCATGCTAGTTAAGAATTTGTCAATCCTTCTGTACGAAGCCTTGGGAGCTTGATTCAACCCATATAATGCCTTTTCAGTTTGCATACATGAGTTCTTCTGTCTTTAACCTCAAACCCTTGTGGTTGTTCTATGTATACTTCTTCTTCAATTACACCATTCAGAAAAGTTGTCTTAACATCCATTTGGTGTAATTTCCACTTCATCATAGATGCAAGTGCCATGATAGTTCTTATTGAAGTATATCTAGCAACTGGTGCAAATGTTTCTTCATAGTCAATTTCCTCCTTCTGAGAGAATCCTCTGGCTACAAATATTGCCTTATATTTTTCAATGCTACCATCTGCAGCATGTTTTATCTTGAAAATCCATTTGGAAGAAACCACACTTTTATCTTTTGGTTTGGGAACTATATCCCAAACATCATTTTTCATTATTGACTGATATTCTTCTGTCATTGCTTCTACCCATTCTTTCTTCTGAGATGCCTCTTCATAGCTAGTAGGTTGTTGATCCACAATATCACACATGAAGGCCATATAGTTGGATACTAGCTTTGGTTTCTTTCTTTCTCTAGTGGAACCTTCAGGAGCTCCATATCTTTCAGCTCGTTGAATAATATCTCTAGCCCATGCTCGCCTTCTTTTCTTAGATAAATTTGTGATAGGAAGTTCTTGTGGTTCCAACATGTCATGATCCTCTGCTGAATCATCTTCAGGGATGTGCACAGCCTCTGTGGTCCTAGGAGATGTATCTTCTTCATAAATTTCTTCAAGTTGGCACTTCCTGGATTTCTTGAGAGCTGATTCTTCATCAAATGATACATCTATACTCATTTCTATATGATGAAAACCAGGTATGTAGATTATGAAGGCTTTGGATGATTCACAATAACCAACAAATATTCCCTTCTTACCAGAAGGATCCAACTTGGTTCTCTTTTCTTTTGGAATGTGGATGTACACAGGACACCCAAATATTTTAAGATGACTTACCTCGGGCTTCTTTCCCGTAAACACCTCTTCTGGAGTTTTAAAATCAAGAGCACTATGAGATAGTCTATTTTGCACATATACTGCTGTTTTAGCTGCTTCAGCCCATAGATACATGGGAAGATCTTGGTCATGTATCATAGTCTTCACAGCTTCCATGATAGTTCTATTTTTCCTCTCAGCCACCCCATTTTGTTGGGGATTGTAGGGAGTGGTTAGTTCTCTCTTAATTCCAGCTTCTTTATAAAAGTCTTCAAAGTCCTTTGAAGTGTATTCTCCACCATTATCTGTTTTGAGAATCTTGATTCTCTTTTCTGAGATATTTTCTATTAGAGCCCTGAACTCTTTGAATTTTCCAAAGACTTCATTCTTACCTTTTAGGAAGTATATCCAAGTTTTCCTTGAATAGTCATCAATGAATGAAAGATAGTATTCAAACCCACTTAGAGAAGTGGTGGGCATTGGTCCACATACATCTGAGTGTATTAGCTCCAAAATGTTCTTAGTCTTTGTTTCACTCTTTGGAAAGGGGTTCTTGACATTCTTCCCTTTCTTACATCCTTTGCATGAGCCATCATGATCAGCCTTCAAATTTGGTAATCCTATGACCACCTTGCTTACATATGGTAAGGCTTTGTAGTTAATGTGAGCTAATATTCTATGCCATAATTCATTGGGGCTAGAAACTTCATGAGCAAGTGCATCTTCTGGATGACCCTTGAGTTTATAGAGACCTCCTTCTTCTTCACCAATGATAACTGCATCTTTAATTGATTTTCCTTTGGACCACATGAGTACTTGTCCATCTATGAAAGCCACTCTAAAACCTTTCTTATCTAGTTCTGAGATAGAGAGTAGGTTCTTCTTTAAACCTGGTACATATAAAATTTCTTTCATTTTCAAGGGTGTGCCAGAATCAAGCTTGTAGCTTGCTTCACCAATTCCCTTGATGGGATATTGATAATCATCTCCTAGAGATACCTTTTGAGGTGAAGACTTTTCTTCGATCCTGGAGAGAGTTTCCTTATGACCCGTCATGTGCTTTGAAGCACCACTGTCAATGAGACATGTGCCTTCACCAGGAGACACAGATGCAGAGAGTGCAGAAAATAGGACATATTCTTCTGGATCTTCTTTCTTCACTTTAGATCTTTTCTTTTGAGGTCTTTCCTCTACTTCTTCTTCTTCTTCTTCACTATCATCTTCTGCCATATGTGCATGATGTCTTTTGTGGACAAACCTTTTCTTCTTCTTTTCTGGTAGGGTACAGTCTCTAGCATAGTGTCCTAGCTTAAGACAATTAAAACATTGGATTGTGGAGATGTCTCTTTCTGAGTTTGATCCTCCTTTCCTTTTGAATCTATGAGAGGGTTGAGGCCTTTTGTGGTTCACTTTCCTGAAGTGACCCCTTTTTCCTCTTTTGGTGTGGGTGGCCAAAGCTTGGTCATCCTCTTTGAGAAGATCTTCTCTGTTGGCTACCCTAGCTTCTTCTTGAACACAATCCTCCCATACTATATCAAACTTCATGCTTTCTTTTCTGGCACACATGGTTTGTATGAATGATTCCCAAGGTCTAGTGAGACCATTTAGAGTAGTCATCACAAGTTCATCTTCATCAAGAGTATCACCAATGGCATCTAGTTGCTCCTTGATTAGAGAGACCCTTGAGAAGTAGTCTTGAATGGACTCTCCTTTGTGCATCTTGGTGTTCTTCAACTGAGTCCTTAGATTCATCTTCCTATTGATATTCTTTCCTTCATACATTCTTCCTAGGGCATCATACATTTCCTTTGGAGTCTTCTTGGAGGCCACTTGGGGAATCAAGTGGTCTTTAATAGAATCAGCTATGATTCTCTTTTCCCTAATCAAATCCTTCCTATGCTTCTCTTTGGCTTCATCTCCTTCCGGTTCTGCAACTTCATCCTTGATATAATGAGCAAGATCATTCTCTTCAAGTATGAGACCAATTCTGTATTTCCATGCCTGGAAATTATTTATACCTTCTAGCTTGTCTTCAAGCTTAGTATTTGGAGCCATCTTCTCTTGGGGGATTCCAAGAGACAGAGTAGTACTTACCTGAAAATATTACCATTTTACTTTTTCGAATCCTGGGACAGAATTTCTGGTTTATCGCACTTTTGGTAGAATTAGGGTTTGACTTTCCCGGAGTTCTACCCAACCAAAAAGTTCAATCTAGGGCTCAAAAGATTGGTCTTGAGAAGGGATATCCATCCATGTAATTAGATTTCAACAATACCAACTTTTTGCTAAAACCAATTTCTGACTTATCACACTTTTGGTAGAATTAGGGTTTGACTTTCCTGGAGTTCTACCCAACCAAAAAGTTTGATCTAGGGCTCAAAAGAATGGTCTTGAGAAGGGCTATCCAGCCATGTAATCAGAATTTAACAATACCAAATTTTTGTTGAAACCCTAAACTTCACCGGAGAGAGAGAGAGAGAGAGAGAGAGATTCTTACCTTGTGAAAGATGTCCTATTTAGTCTAGCTCTGATACCATGTTAAGTTTAAACCAAATAGACTAGCAAGATCACTGAAAGAAACATAATCACAAGATAGACACAGAATATACCCTGGGAAACCCTCATGGGGTAGAAAACCCAGCAAAGCTTTCCTCAATAAGATGATCAACCAAAATACAAGATGTGATCCCTCCTTCTCTACCTCCTTAGCAGATCTCCCAGACAAGTGCGCTACTTTTCAGTATTGTGCAAGTGTATCTAATGAGGAGTTCACCTCCTCTATTTATACTAACTCCTGACTGACCAAAATACCTAATGGGGCCGACCTCTCCTAGAGAAGTCTAATAACCCCAAAAATATAAGAACAGGGTCGACCCCCACATGGTGGGTCTAATAATCCTAGATCCCAAAAACCCCCGGAGGAATAATCATCTCCAGATACATGATAGGGTTACCTCGGAGGGATGAAACATCTTCGGAATAATAATGTACAAATTATAATATTCTTAGAAGTTGCAATATTCAACATCCATTGTGACTAGATAGCCTGTTCTGACTCTAGTTAGCTCCATGAGCGCCCTCCACTGAGACTCCTTCACTACATTAGTGCGTCCATGTGCTAGTTACACCTACCACATTCAGTTAGACTCATTTTGACTTCTAGTTGACTATTACTTGTTCATTGATGACTTCATTGATGATGAGTTGGACTCCTAGTTATGACTTGATGACAATCCACTGATTATGGATCTATCCATGTAGGCTAATTCGAATCACACCTAGTGTATTCGAATCTTGAGCATTGTATATTTACCTTTTTACTATTCGGATTAATGTAACATGTGTGATTATTCTGCTTCTATCTGAGCTCCTTTGGATCTATGTTCTTCTGCTCTATTCTTCTTCTGTCATTTCTAACTTCTTTCATTGTGAGGTTTACATCATCTCTTTGGATCTACTGTGAGCATTTTCACATGGTATCAGAGCCATTTGAGAGTATATTCTACCTCCATTCTTGAGAGTTTTTTTCAGGTATTTCGAAGTTCCAACAGCAGATTCAACAGTTTCTTTTGCACTCGTTAAAACAGTCAAAATGAGCAATTCGAATGCTCCTTCCTCTCTTATGATCCTCACTCCTTTCAATTATTTTGAATGGAAGAGTGACATGAAAGTACACTTGAAGTCGAGAGGGTTTTCTAGAATGGTTGATGAAAAAGACACCATACCACATTCAGCTGTAGAGAGAATCAAGCATCTAAATAAAATGGATGAAGCTTTTGGATTCATATGCCTTCATATGTCTAAAGATCTATTGTTTCATGTTGAAGGATTGAAGTCTCCAAATGATTTATGGACAAAATTGGAGAGTCTCTTTGGCAAACAAGATAGGCTAAGAGGTCACATTCTCGAAAATGAATTGGTTTCCCTACAAATTAGCAATTTCGAAAGCATTCAAGAATTCTTCTCCAAATTTTAGAAATTGGTTTTACAATGCAAGCATTGTGCATCACTAAAAGTGATGAGCAATTGGTACTCTCCATCTTGAGCAAACTACGATCTCAATTTTCTGTCTATGTTTCTACCTTCCATTCTGGGAGAATGTCAATCCCTGGATGGAAGTTTCCCACCTTAACAGTCTTTGCTAAAGCTCTCATTCAAGAAGAGGACAAATTGATTCAAATGGGTGCCATCAAGGCCTCCAAAGATCTAGCTCTTCTAGCTGGAGAAGCAAGTGGAGTGAATGCAAAAGGGAGGCAAAAAGACAAGGACAAGAAGCCATCTAAATCCAAAAATGACAAACACAAGAAACCAAATTGCTCCTACTGCAAGAGAGGAAACCATCTTGAGAAAGCTTGCATGCACAAGAAAATAGACCTACTAACCAAGCTTCTTGAACAAAACAAAATTGTTGTTCCAAAAGAAGCAAAGATGTCTGATTCTGGAAGTGGATCTGATGATTGCCATGCATTGATGGCTGGTTTTTCAAAGTCAAAATCCCTCCTCATAGATTCTAGAGCCTCCAACTACATGGTTTCCTCTGAAGAATATTTTTCCTCTTTAGATCTCCAAGATGGGCCTACTATTCACATGGGAGACAACTCTCAGATTTCTGCCAAAGGATTGGGTACAGTACATATGGAGCATGGTAAGTTCAAAAATGTTTTATTTGTTCCTTCTCTAACAGCTAATTTGTTGTCAGTATATCAGATGAGTCATACAAGATCACCAAAGCAAGTAACTTTTGGTCCAAACATAGTAGAGATTACAGAGATCTCCACTGGAAATATTGTAGCGAATGGGGTTGCTAATCATGCCTCTAAGGCATATGAGTTCTCACACTTCATGCCCTTCTCTCTGACTATTCCTTCAAATTCTGATCAAGATCAAAGTGACTCCTCTTCTAATGAAGAAGAAGATCAAGATTTTGATGTTGAGATCATAGTTCAAGAAGATTCAGATCTAGAACCAACACATATTCTCAGTCCAGATTCAAGGTCAATATGGGCTCACACAGTCCTTGCTACTACTGAGAACAAAGTTGAGGATTCATCTATTCACAGAACTACCAAACTTCAGCATCATGCCAACCTTGCATTATGCCATCTACCTCTCCATGAGAGATGCAGCATGATGATGGGGTTCTCTCTTCCATCACTTGGGAAGACTCCTCATGTTCCATTCGCTCCAGTTGCAGAAAGAATTCCTGAAAGACTTGCTTGGTCCAATACATCCTCCACATAGTGGAAGGCACATCATAAGAGTAGATCCACATCTGGCACCTGTTTTGGCATCCTACAGGGGATCAACTTGTCAAGTTTTTTGCAAAAGTTTTCACTAATGAAAGCTTCCTTATTTTCTGCTTAGTATGATGGTTCTTTGAGTTATTTACTGTTCTTTTGAGGGGGGGTATTTTTCCCATGAGGTTTTCCCCATTTCCTCAGTTTATGGACAATTCTTTATTTTTCTATCATTATTTGATTGTATGGGTGACCTTTGGTCCTAGTTACTAGGGCCTAGGATGGATTAAGGGGGGGGTGTTAGGATTTTCCTATACTCCATCCTAGTCCTACTAGCTTTCCAGTCATTTTCATTTTCATTTTCAGTATTTTAGGGTTTGCATGCACTTTTAGGGTTTGCATGCATTCTAGGGTTTGCATGCATCCCAGTCATCAGTCCCAGCACCTAGCCCTCAGTTAGCTAGCCCCAAGAGCTTCTTCCTGATCAATTTTAGCCCTCCTAGTGCCTAGTGTGCCCTCCTTTCACCTACTGCATGAGAGAGGCACACTTCTTCACCTACCAGTCCAGTTATGTTCAGTTAACAAGAGTTCTCTCCCTGATTTTAGGCTTGACTCACTCTTAACTGACCTTATCACTCCAATGGACCTCCAGTGTGACTAGATAGCCTGTTCTGATTCCAGTTAGCTCCATGAGTGCCCTCCACTGAGCCTCCTTCACTACATTAGTGCTTCCATGTGCCAGTTACACCTACCACATTCAGTTTGACTCAGTTTGACTTTTGGTTGACTATTACTTGTGCATTGATGACTTCACTGATGATGAGTTGGACTCCTAGTTATGACTTGATGACACTCCACTGATTATGGATCTATCCATGCAGGCTAATTCGAATCACACCTAGTGTATTCGAATCCTGAGCATTGAATATTTGCCTTTCTACTATTTAGATTAATGTAACATGTGTGATTATTCTGTCTCTATCTGAGCTCCTTTGGGTCTATGTTCTTCTGCTCTATTATTCTTCTTTCATTCCCAAATTCTTTCATTATGAGGTTTACATCATCTCTTTGGATCTACTGTGAGCATTTTCACAAGTTATCCTAGTTCATATACCTGAACCTACTTAACTTCCTAGTGCTATTCAATATGATCATGGAGAGTTATAACATTAACTATCAGTGATATTGAAATTAAGAAGAATAAATATAATACTAATAATATCTATATAGGGGTTTCACAACAAATCAACTACAGGGAAATATTCAGTAGCAGTAATAGCAACCCTACTAACAGTAGTAATAGTAACAATAAAATCACCAATTGAAAACTAGTTTGTAACCCTAGCCAACAACACATAACTAACATCCAATAGCATTACTATTCGTAACCCAACCCCTAGCCCTTTCCTCCTTTGAATTATTATAGAGATATTGGAAAGAAGAGAATCCTAAACAACTATATTATATGCTACTTTATTATAGAGGGTCATTTCTGGGACATTACAAAATAAATTATTAAGAATGTTCCTTATGCGATCCACAACGTGCAAAATAGAGGATCATTTTATGTCCTAAAACTCAAGGCAGAGTCTTACCAAACCCATGACATTGAGTCAAAAATCACAATACAATTGTTCTTCAAGAAAAACTTGAACCCTCCAATGTATAACTTAGTGTACACCTATGTCTTAAAGACATTCCACATCTCTATAACCTATACAGGAATCTCTCATTACTAGCTTGGCTCCAACCTTGCAGGCTTATTTATTCGTCCTAGGGCATCTTCATTGTCTTAGTTCCGCTCATACCTTGGGCCTATAAACCCTACAACCTCAAGCGAGGTATCATACCCTTGATGGCACTATGGTTTATAAACTCTGCATTGTCAGTAATTTTCTTTACAGTAGTAGATCTAATGTTAATTGATTATATATCGATACATATCTTTTATTAAAGATCGGGTCAACGTCTTAGCTTGCAATGAAGAATAGAACAAACTGTAGTGGTGCACTTAACAGAGTAGCTTCTATTTTGCAACTCTTTCCTGTATGTACCATGTAGGGACCCCCATCTCGGGTTCCCCAAAAATACTTCCAGTACAATTTTTCAGAAGAAGATATAAAAGCAACAACATCTAGATCTATCTATTATAGTACATGAATGTCAATATATAAAATGTATATACTCAAATTAAGTCATTCTAAAAAAATGATTTAGCAAAATAAATAAAATAAAAATACTTCAAGCCTGTTTTCGACAGTTGGTCCAGTGAATCGATGGA
This sequence comes from Larix kaempferi, assembly GCA_027924585.1. Lineage (NCBI taxonomy): Eukaryota > Viridiplantae > Streptophyta > Pinopsida > Pinales > Pinaceae > Larix > Larix kaempferi. The sequence goes on from BSBM01000511.1 coordinate 4,344,684, forward strand.
GTCCTCAAAGTGGTTTCCGCACGATCCAATCCAATCTCCTGACGAAGTACCGAGTGACCCCTCGGTTGACCACCCTACCGTATCGAGGTTACTCTTCTTCGCCTTGAACCCCAGAGCTCATGGGATCGTAAGAACACACACAATAGCCTCCCGAAAGGATCTCCCAATCCCCGTTCCGGCTAATCCCAACTCCAAGGATCATAACATAATCTGAGATTATGATGACTATCCAGCATTATGAAGCAAGAGATCCTTCTCTCCTTCTCCTCCCTCATTATATAGCAAAAGCCTATGTTCCATGTGTCTGTCCATGCACATATTTAATTTAATTTAATATTTTAATTTCCAATATTCTCAAATACATGTGTCATCTTAATGTCTTTAATGTGCACCTAAATCCCTAGATCAGTGGAAGTTAGGTGTAGAAAAGTTCTACTTCTCTTTTGGTTCTCATTTAGTTTACTTAACAATATTTTAGTTAGACTTATTGCTTTCTTCTTTTCTTTCTTTTCCTAATATTAAGATTGAATTAAAAGATGATTCATTTTACTAAAAGTATAATCTATTTTAAATTTCCTCTTTATAAAATACTTTAAATGAATAATAAAATTAATTAAAGTAAAATCTTGAATAATAATGAAAGAAAAACAATTCTTTTATTAATGACCTATTTCAATTCTTTCTCAAAATAATGAAGTCAATTAAATAGAATCTTTAATAGAATGATTTAAAATAATAAAATCCATAAAATTAAAATCTTTGAATAAAAATAACTTTCTTATTATTAGTTTTTTTCAATCAGCATAATTAATCAAATTTAATATTGAATAAAATCAGTCTCTTCAATTCTTTTTCAAGTTAATAAAATCAATTAAAATGAATAATTCAAAGTAATGAAATCAATTAAAAATAAAATCTTGAATAGAATTATTCAAATTAATAAAATAGAACAAAATGAAATAAAGTATTTCTTAGATCTTATGTGAAATTTTCATTTATACCATTGATTAATTTTCTTCTTCTAGTTCTTGTCTAGGTACCTCTTCGGCGGGCCCTTCTGACAGTTTCATTTCTTCCTTCTTATGGGGAGTACTGCGTAGCGACCAGGAATCATTACCGCGATCTCTCAACTACGTTCCTTGGAGACTAAGGGATGTTGAGGGATGAGGCTCTATTTATTGCGCGCTCCTCAACTCATCGTACACGACCAAATCATTATGGCCTTGCCCGTACGGCATACGCTTCCCCAGGTTAGCTGAAATGGCTTCACCCATGTGTGGATTGCTAGTACAGGGTCGATAGGCAGTCATCGTACCCCTATGTGTTCTTTCCATTCTTACGACCCCTATAATTCCATTGTGGGTCAGTCGATAAATCATCTTACCTTCCACTACACACACACACACTCATGCGCACATTAGTACTGCTGCACTATGAAATATTCATCATCCATCATAATATCTTAGTCAATCGAGCATATATTTCATTCATCATTTTCTCTCAATTAGTACATCATGTCTATCATTCATCATTCTATCTCAATTAGTTGAGCATATGTAACATCAGTCATCCTATCTCAATCAATCGAGTATATCTAACATTTAGTCATTCTATCTCAATCAGTCGAGCATATCTAACATTCAGTCGTTCTACCTCAATCAGTCGAGCATATGTAACATTCAGTCATCCTATCTCAATCAGTCGAGCATATCTAACATTTAGTCATTCTATCTCAATCAGTCGAGCATATCTAACATTTTATTAAGTAAAGTAATAGTTTCTATAACTGTCGTTCAAGCATTTTCAAAGTAAATTCAAATGGTTCGTGTTTTACTTAGCCGGTTCATTTCAAAACTAGTACCTCATTATTCTAAATAGTTAAGGTACCGAGGCGGGAATTACATACACCCTCTCTTATTAAAACTTTGTCCCGAAGTTAAGTCTCATGTGCTTCCATGGTGAGTTTTCACTTCCTTTTTACATTCATTTCTTCAATACATCCACAATTGATAATAAAATTTCATTTCTTCTTTTCTACCCTCATATAAGTATAAACCGCATAATTGGTAATATAACTAAATCGTACTTTTCATAGTGTTGCAATCCCCACAGCAATTCTCCCTTGACATCGCTAATTGTAACCGGGATTGAAATCGTCTACAACAAATTCCTTCCATTCAACAAAACTATTAAGTACATCATTTACAAAAAATCCTTAAAGCACTAACACATTTCAACATAAGGGATAAAATATTCAATCCCAATTCCTCCATTTTCTATAGTTATGTATAACTATCATATATTTTAAACAATATCTGAATTTCAAAATAAGAGTTAGCCCTTCCAAATTCTATTATGCAATACATAACTTAGCCATTCATAAACTAATCTTACATACAACCTCTCTCTTCTCATAATCCAAGGTACAATTAAATACTGGAGGGCCATTTAAAAAGTATAATCTCAAATTTTACAAACAAGGTTATGTAAGGCTTTCTTCTCTTCCTTACTCAAGATCCTATAATTCAACGTAAGTATAACTTCTCTCTTTTCACAATCCAAATCATGATTACAACTGGTAGTGCATACCCATGAAGTCATTGTATTGATTTACAAAATAAGCATTTACAACCAATTGATAAAATTCTTGACGCAAAACCCTTCATCAAAAGTATACAAACCCTGAATGCAATTCAATCTTACATACTAGCCAATTTAGAGGAGAATAATTCTAACCTGTTCAAGAAGCTGGGAGTATCCTTAACGAAGGAGAAGAATTAAAACCGTAGCTCTAAATTTTTTGCGTCAATCTCCATGCATCGCTCATCGTAAGTCACAATCTCTCATTATTAAACATTGTATATATTCATTCCTTCTTGATAGTAAATCATAAGCATCCCACCTTCAAAAATGATCTAAGCACTTCTTTCTTTAAATTTATATATGGTCATTATTTGTCATTTATCATTAAATACATCCACATAACCATGTTTTACATTCTATTTGAACATAATCTATTTAATTCAATAGTGTAAGAGTCATTCTCAAAAAGATTTAAAAAGACATTATATTGATACACAATACATGTATATAATAAAGAGATTCATACATCCCTATCGTCATTGAATTCTAGTTTTCTCCAATAATCAAGGCTATAAGCACAAGTGGTTAAATTCATTAGCTCCTATATCTTCTAGTATGGTTACAATACACCCTCAGGAACTTAATCGTAACTTCGTCTCATATCAATCCGATAATACATTTAGTAGTAATCAGTCCGAACTAGATTTCCTATATCTCTTATTCATTTACGAAGGTCTACAATGTCCAAATTATCAATAAATTGCATTGCGTCAATAGCCACCCAGTAGTTTATCAGATCATCATTCAACACAACAAATCCAAGCAAGGATTCAAATCTATTAGGTTATTCTCCCTTCAAAACGAAAAGGTAAACATCATAAAATATTCGGTAAGACATAATCACGGTTTTAACAAATCAAGAGAGACCCTCAAATAGTCCAAAGACCAAATTCCAAAATACTACTTCCAGTTACCGCCAAATGTTTTAATAATGTTGGTTCTCAGTAAGATAGGATCCGAGGCATCGAAATTTAGTGACTTAGTCGAACGTATTAAAATTTATCTCTTAGTCCTTTCATCAGTATCATCATGTCCAGATTAATGATCTTATCACATCCTTACCTCATTTCATCCTTTACGTTGTCAAATGACCCCTTCGGAAAACTTTGCCTGATTATATTTCCCCATTATCATGTCATAGTCGAGTCAAGTTTGTAATTTTTCATTTTCGTTAACAATATCATCATGATGCAAAATTGATGTCCTTGTGTTCGGAATATTACAATAGTCTTGTTGATACCTCGTTTTCCAACTTCTAAGTTCGTTTCCCCTCGTAACTATATGTCGAAGTCCCGGTAAGTATAAGCATTTGTCTTATGCTAGTTAAAATTACCATATCATTTCGTTCACTAAACACCCCTATTAATCTCTTGAGTTTTTTTTTTGTTTGTATAAAGTAAACCTTTTAAATACATAAATATTCCATAAGTGATATTCTCTCATACATATCATCCATTTAAATTTTCCTTTTAACATACTTATCTCAACATAAATAAATCAGTTACATAACATAAGTGGCATCATTCTACCTTATAGGCATTTTAGTTAACATATAAACAAAATACTACTTAAAAGAATTTAATTGAACACAAGTCATTTCTACCTTCTATCACTTCCTATTTAATATAATGTAATTATATTTCAAGATCACATCCCCAATAAATTAACTTCTCTTACTTTTATTCATGCATGCAATAAAGAACCACTCTTCCTACAAACTATGCTAGGTGAATTTTAACATCAATCAATCCATACATGATTATTGTAATACAACTACATGATATTAAACATAGCTTAGATCTAATGCATGTTGTCTAATCTATTTCTCATCGAGAATAACTTCTTTGTTTATTAATTTCTTAATAGAGCCCTTAGTCAATGTATTAAAAGGCTAAATACTTTTAAAACAAATAGGGTATACTTATATATATTCCTTTTCATGGTATAACTTAATTCATATATATATATATAATTTATTTAATATGGAATCTAAATTTCTTATTTCCTTATTTAATTTCCTTTGAACTTTTCTTAACCTTTCACTTTTAACTTTTTAATTAGCATGCCCCTTTTCATACAAGACCAAGTGTAAGTAACCGAATCTCTATTCAACCTTTTATGTTTTTCAATCGAATGCAGACTTAGTTATATTATGCTCATTTGCTACTTTTAACAAGAAAATAAACATACTCTAATAACTAAACAAACTTCCATAGATTATGACACTACCTAAAAGTGCTAAAACTGAAATAAGGAAATAATAGGTATCTCTCTAATACACCCGTACTAACAAAATGGGTCGTGATCTTTCACATGGCTATAATGACGATCCACTTTCTGCTCAGCATGAGTTACGCAGCGTATAACTCTAACAACTTACAATAACACAAAGCTTACTATGTGGATCCCCATCACCCACAATTATCGCATGGAGAGGAGTATCTCCTCGCCGAGTCACTTAGATAAGCTGGCCTCAAGGGACGCCGAATCACTTGTAGATGTTTTCAGATTAATTCAAAGATTTCGGTCTCAACAAGAAGTGGAGTTATGAGAGGTAGATACGAGTTAACTAGGACGATCGGTGATCATCTAGAGTCAAGGAAAGATGTTGCCCTGTAGATAGGTTGTTACTCTTTAAGTTTCGATCGAACTTGACTGCCCAGGCAATTTATTAATTATGCAGAGGCTGTTCAATACCAATCGGAGATATTAGGGTGTGGTAATTAAAGATATAAGTCTATACATTAAAATCTGGATCTAGATGTCGATTAACAGAAATTGAAAAGAAAAACAATACAAGATCCCCTGCAAGCCATTTATACTGGAAATCAAATGTTATGAACAAAGATCGGGGAGATGGCTGTCATTGTTCTTAAACTCGGAGATGGTTGTATAAATCAGTCATGAATCTTAAAGTTTGCAGAACAACCCTTCTTAAGAAGCGAATTAAATTGATGATTAGAAAAGGGTAAGGAAATAAATATAGAGTTTCGGAGATGAACAACGTGGTCAACGAGAGCATTCACTCAATACAGAAAATCCAAAGGTCGTGATATAAATCGCATATTAATTAAATCAGACAGGATCTGCACAAAATCTCACGTACCGGTAGACTCATAACAACTTAAAACATACCAGAAATTGATTGCACAACGTTCATCATAATCACAGGCATTATTTGAGCGATTTAACTACTCGTGAACATACATTCACGGAATATAGGTGATATTCGAATACTGGCTAAATATTAATTTGAACGTAACTTGTATGTTAACTAATTCAACAGGGTTTGCAGAAAAACACCACATGTTGGCAGGCTCATCATTCTTTTTAACACAAGAAAGGGATCGAACTATAATTGCTTCGATCCTAACTATTGTAACACTTAACACTTAACAGAACGAAATTCAACTACTCCGAGACAGATGTGTTCACAGCATGAGAGTGATAACAGGATAGGGCAGTTACGAATTGAATCTGCAACGCTGCGTACATCACAGGTTAACTCATCCATAAGTGTCACCGGCGTGATTACAGGACAATTGGTACCTGAGTATACACATATCTCAGCGTTGCACCAACTCTGTGTAAATTTTTGATCCAATACTCAAAGGTTTAGATGAACGCAGAACCCAAATTCAAATTATCATTCATAGTTTTACAGTGAGGAAGCTGTCGGTCTCCACTGTTCGTCAAACAGAACACAAGTAAAAAGAATAATAATTTCCCAACAAAAAGAGATGGATCGAAAATGGTTGTTAATTAACTCAAGTACTGAAGGGATAACTAACCTCTGAATCGGTAGGGTCTTAGTTTTATGATAAAGAAGACGGATAACCCAGATAAAGTATCTAGGTCGATCAACACAACCTCTTGAGGGGTTAACAATTACTAGAAGGATGATACTCAGTCGGGTAAGTGGGTGTCAATCCAATTAACTGATAGAGGGTTTGACGTCGTATCCATTACAGGAATGTGATACGAGCAGGTGAAGGTCAACTGGACTAAAAATAAAAGAAAATCGATCTTCTAGATAAGTGCAGCAATTCAATCTAAGCCCGTAAGAACTGATCCAGATAATACTAAGGGAACAATGAACACCGTATTTGGATTCAGGGATTTGATCTGAGCAGTCTGTTACAGGGTCAGAGATATGCCATCCAACGGAGAACAAGACCGAGCGATTAAAGTTTGATAGTAATTTGGATCCGAGTCGATCTACACTGGGGAAAATGAATTCCGATTTACTTTTAATAGGGAGTGCTGCAAACAAAGATACATACTCGACTGAACATTTCAGATCAATAGTAAATTCGTTCGGGAACCGATCTAATCCGTGAACCAAGCTCTGAAATTGAGATACAGAGTTGATCCAATTCTAATGTTTAATACTGAAAAACAATTATCAGGATAGGATGCAGTGTAGGGCTGACCTCGGCAATTATAATACTTCAAACATGTTTTCGACGGTTGGTCCAGCGAATCGATGGAGTCCTCGAAATGGTTTCCGCACGATCCAATCCAATCTCCTAACGAAGTACCGAGTGACCCTTCGGTTGACCACCCTACCGTATCGAGGTTACTCTTCTTTGCCTCGAACCCCCGGGCTCATGGGGTTGTAAAAACACACACAATAGCCTCCCGAAAGGATCTCCCAATCCCCGTTCCGGCTAATCCCAACTCCAAGGATCATAACATAATCCGAGATTATGATGATCATCCAGCATTAGGGAGCAAGAGATCCTTCTCTCCTTCTCCTCCCTCATTATATAGCAAAAGCCTGTGTGCCATGTGTATGTCCATGTACATATTTAATTTAATTTAATATTTTAATTTCCAATATTCTCAAATGCATGTGTCATCTTAATGTCTTTAATGTGCACCTAAATCCCTAAATCAGTGGGAGTTAGGTGTAGAAGAGTTCTACTTCTCTTTTGGTTCTCATTTAGTTTACTTAACAATCTTTTAGTTAAACTTATTGCTTTCTTCTTTCTTTCTTTTCCTAATATTAAGATTGAATTAAAAGATTATTCCTTTTATTAAAAGTATAATCTATTTTAAATTTCATCTTTATAAAATAATTTAAATGAATAATAAAATTAATTAAAGTAAAATCTTGAATAATAATGAAAGAAAAACAATTCTTTTATTAATGACCTATTTCAATTCTTTCTCAAAATAATGAAGTCAATTAAATAGAATCTTTAATAGAATGATTTAAAATAATAAAATCCATAAAATTAAAATATTTGAATAAAAACAATTTTCTTATTATTAATCTTTTTCAATCAGCATAATTAATCAAATTTAATATTAAATAAAATTAATCTCTTCATTTCTTTTTCAAGTTAATAAAATCAATTAAAATGAATAATTCAAAGTATTGAAATCAATTAAAAATTAAATCTTGAATAGAATTATTCAAATTAATAAAATAGAACAAAATGAAATAAAGTATTTCTTACATCTTATGTGAAATTTTCATTTATACCATTGATTAATTTTCTTTCTCTCGTTCTTGTCTAGGTACCTCTTTGGCGGGCCCTTCTGACAGTTTCATGTCTTCCTTCTTATGGGGAGTACTGCGTAGCAACTGGGAATCGTTACCGCGATCTCTCAACTATGCTCCTTGGTGACTAAGGGATGTTGAGGGATAAGGATCTCCTTATTGCGCGCCCCTCAACTCATCGTACGTCACCAAATCATTATGGCCTTGCCCGTACGGCATACGCTTCCCCGGGTGAGCTGAAACGGCTTCACCTGTGCGTGGATTGCTAATCCAGGGTCGACAGTCAGTCATCGTACCCCTATGTGTTCTTTCCGTTCTTACGACCCCTATAATTCCATTGTGGTTCAATCGGTAAATCATCTTACTTGCCACTGTACACACACACACTCATGCGCACATTAGTAGCGCTGCACTATAAAATATTCATCATCCATCATAATATCTTAGTCAGTCGAGCACATATTTCATTCATCATTTTCTCTCAATCAGTAAATCATATCTATCATTCATCATTCTATTTCAATCAGTCAAGCATATGTAACATTCAGTCATCCTATCTCAATCAATTGAGTATATCTAACATTTAGTCATTCTATCTCAATCAGTCGAGCATATCTAACATTCAGTCGTTCTACATCAATCAATCGAGCATATGTAACATTCAGTCATCCTATCTCAATCAGTCGAGCATATCTAACATTTAGTCATTCTATCTCAATCAGTCGAGCATATCTAACATTTTATTAAGTAAAGTAATAGTTTCTATAACTGTCGTTCAAGCATTTTCAAAGTAAATTCAAATGGTTCGTGTTTTACTTAGCTGGTTCATTTCAAAACTAGTACCTCATTATTCTAAATAGTTAAGGTACCGAGGCGGGCATTACATACCATATATGTTCATTGTAGAACTCTTAAGCATATTATTGCTTAGAATATTTTAAAGAGTTTGATAGCCTCCTTTTCCAGATCGTTAAATCACTGCATGGATTTTTGACATTTGGAAGAGCTGGATGATGATGACCTTGTAATCCTCACGTTAGTGAATTTATCTATAAAGGTGTTGAGATAGGATGTTGCGCTATATTATAAAAACTAAGTGGCATTATAACTTTTTCTGGAAATATTTATTTTTCAATTTTTTTTTAACAAAACCGTTGCAAAACAGATAAAATATCAATTCACAAGTACTTACCAAGAAAAAAAATTAAATATATAATTTTAAAAACGGAAGCGTCGGTAATTATTATAATGGCCTATTACGGGGTTTAAGGATATCCACACAGACTTAGTACTACATTGTTACCAATACACATAGTACTACTATGAAGAGTTGCTTGAATTAATATATTACCTATAAGAGCTAGACTTTACTCACATATCGAGATCACTCTAATTACTACACCTAGGTTATTAGTACGTAGATTAATAAATACTAGGCTAAGGCATTGTGTCACGAGTTAGCTAAATCTTGGTAATGTAATAGAGAGAAGAGTTAGCCTAGTTGATATACCTGAACCTGCTTCACTTCCTAGTGCTCTTCAGTATGATCATGGAGAGTTATAACATTAACTGTCAGTGATATTGAACTTAAGAAGCAGAAATATAATACTAATAAGATCTATACAAGGGTTTCACAACAACTCAACTATAGGGAAATATTCAGTAGCATCAATGGAAACCCTACTAATAGTAGTAATACTAACAATAAAATCACCAATTGAAAACCAGTTTGTAACCCCATCCAACAACACATAACTAACATCCAATATCATTGTTATTCGTAACCCAGCCAATGTGCCAATGTCCAACCCCTAGCCCTTTCCTCCTTTGAATTATTATAGAGATATTGGAAAGAAGAGAGTCCCAAACAACTTACCTTAGTTCTAGTATTTTGGGAGGACACATGTAGCTAAATCTTAGGAGATGTTGGCTCAAATCTAGAGAATAGTTTCCTCCACTTCCTTCATTTTTGGAATAGTATAAGACTATCTTTACACATGGATATTTCATAATCTTCTTAAGCCTTCCCCATTCGTCTCTCTAAGTTTCTATTTGCCCAGTAAGCCCTGGATATCTTTCTTTAAAAGAAAAAATGCTAATATTTACATATGTTAAAATATACCATAGTTATAACTATCTCATGGTGTATCACTTTCAATGTAATAAAAATGTTGTAAAGAAAAGAATTTTACATAATTATATGCTACTTTATTATAGAGGTTCAATTCTGGGACATTAAAAAATAAATTATTAATGATGTTCCTTATGCGATCCACAATGTGCAAAAAAAGGAGTCATTTTAGGTCCTAAAACTCAAGGTAGGGTCTTACCAAACCCATGACATTGAGTCAACAAGCACAATACAATTGTTCTTTAAGAAAGACTTGAACCCTCCAATGTATAACCTAGTGTACACCTATGCCTTAAAGTCATTCCCCATCTCTATAACCTATACAAGGATCTCTCATTACTAGCTTGGCTCCAACTTTGCAGGCTTCTTTATTCGTCCTATGGCATATTCATTTTCTTAGTTCCGCTCATACCTTGGACCTATAAACCCTCTTCTATTTTCAATTCATCCTATTTCATCTTTGCAATGGGTTGCCTATAATTTTCTTTCAACTAATCTATTCAGCCATTTGGAATAAAAAAATAAGTTCTTAGCTCTCGATCAGAAGAAAACATTGCACAAAATGGAGAGGCTGATCAAACTACATACATTGATTCATCTTCTGAAGAACCATACTTTATTAGGGATGAGCTTCATTGTGTTCTTCAAACACCACCATTGGAGCTATTTGAAATCCATTTAACTGCAAATAATAAGGTAACACAATCTTGTTGTGCATTAACTGAAAATTTTACTACAACAAAAAAATTGTTCAAGTTGGGTTTCAAAAGTTACTTTTGATATGCAGTAGGTTTGTCATTTATGTCTCTCATGTGTATTATCTTGTACATTTGTAGGTTCGGTATCTATTAGCATGGTCATTATTTTTTACTCGTCTTCAAGCAATGCCTTCTCTATCAGCAGTAAGGGAACGAATGGTACAATATGTACAAGATTTTGGAAGTCCTTCAACATTGTTGGATTTCCTGTTTCAGCATATACCATTAAAGCAAAGCTCATCACATGGTATAAAGAAGAAAGGTACTGCAGTTGTAATTGAAGCAACCAATGTTGCAGCTACTGCAAGACAATCATCTATGACAAACTCATTATCTTTTATTGTGGAGGCATTATGGCCAATAGGGATAGAGGAAATGGCTACACTTGCTGGTGCATTTTATGGACTGATGCTTTGTGTTCTACCAACATATGTTCATAATTGGTTCACCAGTTTACGGGATCGATCTATAGCATTTTCTATCGAGGCATTCACCACAACATGGTACAGGCTTCAACTTCTTGCTGATGATTTATCTCAGGTATGGTGATTTATTTAATGTTTTGCAAACACACTTTTATTTAATCGAAAAATAGATTTCATTAATTTCAAAAATATTTTACATATACTGCAATGAAAAACAACAATGCAATTACTTATATTTCATGATGAACCTTATAAAAAAACATAAAATTATGCCATTAACAATACTTATCAAATTTGGTGATTTCTAAAGTTGGAGTTATGTGAAACATCCAGCAACTTTTTCTTAGACAATCACTACAAGTGGTCCATGCATGTAGGATGGAAAGAAAAAGTGGTTACTTTAAATGGAAATAACGATATCTTCAATTCATAGTTACTTATTAGTTCATAGTGGTTATTAGAATTTTTCTTTACTTATTTTTTCTGTATCAATCTTCTTCATATTTGAATTGTACTCGAATATTGCTACTATGCTCAGAACTACTCATAACAGGCCCAATATGGCCCCAAACATTCAGATTGCTGCTCAGGTCCATATCTATGCCCATAACTCTTAAAATGATCCTCGCTCTGCTTGGAATATGCATTACCTCATTGATTACCTTATTTTAGGAAACTCTTGTCTGATGTTGTTGTTTATGCTATTTAATTGCCCAGAGTTGAAAACTAAGGGTTATTTCTGGTCTTTTGCTATTAGGGTATGCCCAGTAATCTCTCCTCTGTTGTTCACTGCTTCTGCTACAGGGAACCACACTCAAAATATGCCTATAATTGTGTTGCTACTGTTAATCACTGCTATGAGGTGAAAACATTCCCTTTCAATGCTTCTTACCGCTGCTTTTATGCACAGGATTACCCATAAATACTTTTGCAGAAAATAATTTAAATAAGCATGAGAATTGTTCTCAAAACCCAGACTGTTCAACAGATCCAACATTGTAGCAAACCCTTTCCAACACAAATCAAAATTTCCCTTGTCACCCCCTTTCTAAGTGGAGGGTGATAGAGTGCAATAGGAAATATATCTCATACATTCAAGAATATTTCCAATGACTCGTTCATTACCTTATTTTAATATGCCCTGTTCCTTTTATTCACAATTTTCCCAAACTAGGGTTTGATACCAAAATTAAAGGTAAGATCTCTCCCTTCCTAATAGAATTCTGAAGCTAAGATTGTTTATGCAAGTAGAATTCTGAAGCTAAGATTGTTTATGCAAGTAGATAACTTTTTCTTCAATCAGCAAAAATTCCACTTTATTTTCTTACCCCAATTGAAAGTTGTGATGATTTCCCCCTTTCTTCTAGGGATTTGAGGCTGAAAATGAACAACTTTTAGAGCTTGTAACTTTTTCCCTTCTCATTAAAATTGATCTAAATCTACTTTCCAACAAAAAAACACCTCATTCTGACACTCCAGTAGAGAGTTACGGTTAGTTGAAGATAGGGTACTTGAATCAGTAATATTTTCTAGCCATTCTATAACAGCAAATTGTGTCTGATGTAGCTCTCTTGTTATCGCTTAAAAAATTATCAGCAAGTACTCACCGGAATCACGTTTGAGTCTTGTTTTTAACAAAAAAAAAGCACCTCATTCGACTCTCCAATAGAAAACTATGATCTCTCAAACAGAGACTTCACTCTACCATATAGATCTAAAACCTGCTTTGATACCACCTGTAATGTCTCTATAACCAAAATGGACTTTGGCACTATACCAAACATTGATAATAACAAACATAAAGAGAAATAAAGACCAAGGGTTGAGGGAACCCGCAATTCCTAAAAGATGGAGAAAAACATCTCCAGAAATGGTGTACTCAAATGATGAACAATATTTCATTGATTGATAATAGAATGATGATATAAGAGAGAAAGTAGACCCTTATTTATACAAACAATGGATTAAATCCCTAACTTGTCGTCCAAATTGTCTTTGTGCGATAATTAGGTTCCTATTTAACTAATTCATTCTAAAATCTATACACAATAATTATCAATTTGAGGCCTTGTACAAAATATCAACTAACTAAAAACTAAAGCATTGTTACCAAGCTATGAGCTTACATGCAAAATAATGCATAAACGTAGAGTTACTCGCATACATAAAAATGTTATGATTTACAACACAATACTTTAGGGGTCTTATCGATGAGCATGGTTTCATTTTTTGGCTGGCCAAATTTTTGCCTCCTATATGATCTATTATGTAATGCATTACAATGTTTTTATGTTGTAAGGGAAGTACCGGGTTAGGTCGAGGATATGTTTATCAAGTTTTGTATGTGATTCTTTTGAATTTATTCTGTCTATATTATCACATTGGGTGGTTGATGGATTTCCTCAGGTCAAACCTTTTAGATTTTCTGATTTGTAGCAATATAACTTCTCCCAATAAAGGTGAACACTCTCATATATGTAGCTAATTTATCCAATAGAAAGGAACCCAACATTGCAATCTGATTTGACCTAATTAACATTTTATGATTTAATGCATGTAATGCATTGATTTTGTGAATGGAAATTTGGAGGATGTACATAATAATCATTATCAGCTGACCTCATTCTAACAGGCATTAGTATCTATATTGCAGGTGTGAGGTTGTGAAACTCATTTAAATTTGACTCCAAATGCATGAAAGGCTCTGGATGCCTTGTGTTTTTGTTGGAAATAGGTCAATAAACCCTTGCATAACCGAACAATAAAAGAGAGACAATGTGAATTATCCTTACTCGAGCACAGAGTGCACACATGAAAAATTGATCATAGTCACAAGTAGAATTGATTTTGAAATGATAAGTTCATTATTCTGATGCTAAACTGTGCATTTAGACACCCATTCCAACTCAGGGTCAATATGGGATTACCACGAGTGTTTGATTTTCAGGTTCCCTTTCCATTTTTCTATGTTGAAGAATTCTTAGTTAATTTCAGGTTAAGACCTTGATTACATGCTATGGTGGCGAAGTAACTCATGGGCAGTTATGGAGGGGGGATGCAATTTGTCATCTATCTATAGAGGGGGTATTATGAGAAGAGACCTTACAGAGGGGAAGAAGTGGAATACTTATCCTCGAGGTTACCCTTGAAAATATGTTAGTTATTATGAAGTTGGAAGATGAAGATAAGATTCTTGTAGCAATGCTTTACTTGCATAATTGTTAACTCAGTAGCATTGTTACTCTGACAAACATGTAGTGTGCTAACAAAAATTATCGTGAAATTAAGGTACCATTAAAAATGTGTTGCTTCTTCTACCCAAATATTTTACAAATATTTTAAACTTCTATAATCCTCAGTCTATTATGTTTATGGGTTATTGAAGTTGATCTTTACAGAATCCAGCTTGAGCCCAGATCTTCATATCCAAAGTTTAATCTGGCTTTGAATTTCATTGTATATTCGATGAACAAGTATGTTTGTTGAAGCTTCCAACGTTATAAGGATCTTTATACAGATATTTGTAAACTGGGTTGTGACCTTTGCTGAGTCTGCTAGACTCAACCATGACTGTTCCTTGGGATGCCTTGACTCGATCTATGGTCTTCTGACTGTTCTGAGGTCTTTTCTATGAGTGTGTTGTTGTTGGTGCCTACCATGACCTTTTCTAGGGTTGCTCTGGTTCTTGTTCATCCTGCTGCAGCATGGCAAGCTTGTTTAGACTTTATAGAGGTTTTTTGTGCTCCTTTTCATCCTCCTTGAGGTTGCTACTATGTATGGAAGTGTGCCGCAGTCTGACGGATGTGCTAGAGTGTGGGTTAAGGCTTCCTCTGCACATTTGAAAGGAGCTTCTATTTGCTTGATGTATGAATGTCCTAAAAGGTTGTCATTTATTGCAGCAATGGGATTGAAAGTTCATCCTCATTTCTAGACTGTTTTGATTAATACCTTGGGGTCTGAATTTGTCTCACTCTGCCCTACAACTACATATCTATCTCTATCTCAAGTATGTCAATTGTTTCCTTAGTGACTTGTCTACTAAGAGACAAAGTCTGATCATAATATATATCTGAGTATATAAAGGAAGGCCTAAACCACATTGTTTTCTTCTTGTTGTCCATTTATAATTTTATTGCATGTGCTTGACTAATTCTGTTGTACAGCTATGAGACTTTGCATCCAATAGATAGGTAGAGTATATTACTACTTTCATGTTTTCAATTTCTTTTTGTTTTGTTTAAACAGTGGCATTCCATGTGGGAATTTTGGACAAAGTTGAACAGTTGTGGGAGATTTGCTAGTTCTCTTTCGAGGTATATATGATAGTGGGATTGGCATAGTATATCTTTAACTTTTATTTTATTTTATTTATATATCAATATGAACATGGTTTCTTCCCTTGATTGCAGGTTAGTGGTTGTTTAAGTCACCTCTGAATAAAATGATTACATAAGTATTCATACTTCTTGTCAGCAAGCAAACTCGAAGCTATTGTTGCTAATATTTTATCTCATTTCATTTCCATTTATCTAGTGGCTAAGAGTACTTAGAGCTAATGCACATTCTTCTTGATGTGAAATGGAATTAGTAGTATATTTGTTTTTACTATTCTATATACATTTTGGGTAATGAGTTGCTCCATTGGATACTAAAGAAAATTACAAGGGATCCTATCTAGTTGATTCCAAAATTTCTATCTGATTTTTTAAAAATATTTTAGAGGTTACTTTGGGCATATACATCCTAGGAATGAACATCCAAATGTTATAAAAACTCTCCATATGTTGTCTAAAAATATGTCCATCCATTCTAATATCATGTAATAAGTAAATGATGTATTGGTTTATTAGATGTGGAGATTTTTTGTACATATATTTTAAATATTCCAAATTTACTAGTTCAAGTTTTGGTCCTTTGAAGTTAAGATGGACATCCAAATATGATTGAAACTATCTGAAGGTTGTGTAATATGTTCATAGAACCTGAGAGAAACATGCACCTGTGTTCATTTTATAGGGGATGGTGGCTTGGCCCACATTGGAGGAAGATGAGTTTGGGACACCATTTGCTCATCCTTTGCTTCTATATAAATTGAAATTCTCCTTTCCATGGCATCATCCACCATTATCTTAAAGTTACTTATGAATTTTTAGTCAAATTTAGATATCTTGGCATGATTCTAGATGACTCGATAGATAGTTTAACAATGGATGCATGCTTGTCATTTCTATAAATTTATGGGATTTTTGCATTTTGCATCATTCAAGCATACAAAATAATGATTACCAAGTTACTATAGATCGATAATGGCTTACCTTGTACTAGTCCTTCAAGTTCTGCAACTGATTTTATTAAGTGCAAAAATATATTTGCACTTAATAAATGTAGTTGAAAGACTTAAAAGACTAGTACAAGGTAAGCCATTATGGATCTCTAGTGACTTGGTAATCATTATTTTGTATGCTTGAATGATGCAAAATTTGTTTGAATATCATCATTGTCAAGCAATAACAACTTCTTAAAGGGTGCTAGCTCAATGGTAGAGCACCTGCCTAGTTATAGGCAGGAAATTGGTGGTTCGATTCCTCTGTACCCTATCATAAATTAGTGACTAAGAAAAGGATGAAATTCGCATATATGCGACTATTAGTAGCTAATTTCCAGTATCTTATAGTGTGACTAACGTTTAGTCGTATTTATCTTAATCATAAATATGTTATCATCTAGTAGTTTATTTAGTCGTATATTTGGTCATTAATTGTGGCAATCAATGACTAAATCAGTGACTATCAATGACTATCAATGACTGATAAGTCAACCAATTAATGACTAAGTGAAATATGACTAGCTATAAGATAGTGGAAATCGGCTACTATTAGTCACCGACTCAAAAATAGTCGTTTATAGCCGAATTTTAGTCATTAATTCCTCATTTTGTACTAGTGGGAGGTGTAAGGGGGAGGAGAAAGGGGTAGGGGAAGGGGGAGGGGGAGGGGGAGAGGGCACGAGGAGGGGGAAGGGGGAAAGGGAAGGAGGAGGAGGAAGGGAGGGTGTGGGAGGAGGGTGAAGGGTTAGAGGGGTAGGTTTTATTTTTTTGTAAATGTAGGTTTAATTTTTATTTTTTTAAATCCAAACTAAAATTTGTGGGATAGGGGGAAAGCCTTGCTTCAATTAAGCAGACATGAATTTTAAAAAAAAAACATTTTAAAAAATATATATATATAACTAACCCAGAAAGTGGTAGAGCCTCCTCTCTTGAAAGTGCTAGAAGCTCCTCTCTACAATCTTCTCATTCTTCTTGAAAGCCTTTCGTGAATTGTTCCAAAGTCTAAATAATAGTGTATTAATAAGATAGATTAGGTTTAAGTTTACCACTCTTAAGAATGTGAGATAAACAAAATGTTAAAAAAAAAATCAATAAAGCCATACAATAATCATTTCCAAATTCATAAAGCCATAAAATAATCATTGCCAAATTAACAATAAAACTAACAAATTTATTAAAAGCGGAAAAAGCACTAACCTTGAAAGTGTTACTAAATTTCTCCAAATTCAATGATGAAAAGTAGGAAATCTAAATTGTTTATGTAACCTAGATTAGGTTTAACATTACTTGTTTTATGAATGTGGGATTAAAAAAATGAAATTAGTTAATGCATTATTATTAAATTTATATAAGATGGGTTTACATGAAATATTACTAATGTTATGAATGTGGGAGTTAAACAAATGCAAATATCCATTACTTTATTACAAATTGTATATAAAAAAATTTACAAGAAAATTTACTAGTCTTATATGTCTGGTGTAGAAATATTTAATTAGTTAATACATTATTTCAAAGTTTTTTATATCATAAATTTGTTTTTTTTACTAGTTTTATAATGTGCTGGAAATGTGTGCTTTATTTTTGTAGGGAAATTTTGGAGGGAAAATTTTGAATGAAAATTTTGGAGGAAAACTTTGGAGGGAAGTTTTGGAGGGAAAATTTCATTCTCATAGCTATAAGATTGTTGGTTGACAGTTGCACCATTTTACTTTTTGGTGAGGACTACGGTAAAATTTCGTTGTCTTATCTATTAAGATTTTTCTATAATTCTATCTTTTAGTGAGAAGTCATGGACTCAGCTGAATTAAATTCTAATGTCAATGAAGAGTTGTATTGTTCATCTAGCCAAGATACCAGTAGTCCAAGCAATGTAATCAAGCATGTTCTTCAAGAACTTCCTAATTATGAAGATTTTGAAGACACTAGTAATGAAGGGCAAGAATGTGATGGTGATGATGATGATGATGATGATGAAGATCTTCCTCCAAGTGGGGATCCTAAAGACAGTAAGCAAGATGATGACAATTTTCCTCCCAGCGAGGATTTTCAAGGCACCAATGATGATTTCCCTGAAAGCGAGGATTTTGATGGGATTAATGATGCTCTTGCTGAGCATGCATGTACAAATAATGTTGATGATTTTCTTCATAGAAAGGATTCTAATGGGACAAATGATGATTTTCCTTCAAGCAAGGATTTTAATGGAACCAATGATAATTCTCCTCCTAGATCCAACGCTTTTAATGGGAAAAATGATGATTTTCCTCCCAGTGAGGATTTTTATGGGACTGATGATGATTTTCCTCCAAGTGAGGATTTTAATGGGACAAACGATGATTTTGGTGAGGACGAAGACATCAATAATGGTGAAGGTGATTTTCCTCCAAGCGAGGATTTCAATGGCACTGATGAAGAGTTTCCTCTAAGTGAGGATTTCTATGGCATTGATGATGAGTTACCTCCAAGCAAGGATTTCAATGGCACCAATGATGATTTTCCTCCAAGCGAGCATTCTAATGGCATTGATGGTGACTTTCCTCCAAGCGAGGATTTCAATGGCATAGATGATGAATTTCCTCCAAATGAGGATTTCAATGGCACCGATGATGAATTTCCTCCAAGTGAATATTTCAATGGCACCGATGATGATTTTCCTTCGAGCGAGGATTTCAATGGCACCGATGATCATTTTGTTAATGATGAAGACAATGATTCTCCTCCAAGTAAGGATGTTACAGGAACCAAGGATGAAGACAATGATTCTCCTCCAAGTAAGGATTTTACAGGCACCAATGATGTCAATGTTGAATCTCAGGAGTTCCCTTTCAGTAAAGAATATAGTGGCACCAATAGTGTTGATAGTCATATTGATCTGTCAGCAATTGATCAACTTATTAGTGATCGTGATAATCATTTTCATACTGAATTTGGTGATGAGATTTTCAATGAAGGGGGTCATATGCCTCACAATGAAAACATTCATTCTAATGAGATGTTGTTGCAGAAATAATGGTCCAGGAAATGCAGTGACACAATCCAATAATGAGCAGGATTAAGTGTAGTACTAGACCTTTTTATGTCAATCCAAAGCATTCCAGTTACACAAGGTCTAGGAAATAATTTCTCACAATTCCAAGTTTCATTACTCATTTGATTTTGAGTGAGTGTTGCCACAAAATTTGTTTGAAAGGTATAGGATACAATTATGCCTTGGAGAAAAGGAAGATGTATTGAGCAATGAACAAAAGTATGCAAAATTCATATTTAGTGGGGTGCATGATTTCTACAAGGACCATCACCATAATTCACCATGTCCTTACTCATTGGCCTAGTGATATTCCTTAAGTTCTACATCTACAATTAGACAACACAAGCCGAGAAAACAAAAATCAGGTCGTGTTTAGTTATCTAAGCATGCTTGTTGAATTGAGATGAGAGGAACTACAACAATTAATTGATAAAATGCACAATATATGAGATCACATAATATTTTTATTGATCGCAGGCCACTTCGAGGGGGAAACCTCCTTTGAGCAAGCTCAATACAAATAACTTCACAGTCCTTCATTGGACTCAACACACACTTATATACTAATTCTATGCCCAATACTATGGGTCAATACCAAGGAACATGTAATACTACGGGACGACTTACAAAGCATATGTGTCCAATACTATGGGTCAATACCATGGGTTAATACAAACTATGGATAAACAAATACTACGAGACGACTTACAAAGCATATGCATCCAACAACAATATACTAACAAAGTAAAGAGAAGGGTTTACTTGGGTTCCTAACATCCCCTCTCCCTTAGAAAAATATTTGTCCTCAAAGCTTTAGATGTGGACATTGATGTGGAATCTGAAGGAGTGGTTCCCCTGTAGCATCCTTGGGTTTCATTATGTGCCACTGAATTAATACCTCTGTGATAGATTGAGAGAGAAGCAGAAGCCATTTGAGTTGCGGGGAGGATTGCATGGAAAGTTGTAGACAAAGAAGTACCATATCATCTGCTTGAAAAGTGCGCTCAGAACAGTGTTGATCGGCTTGTTGTTTCATTTGAATTCTTTCCATGTGAAGAGTGTCCTTCAAAATGAGAAGAATCTGATCACGGTCTCGAATAACAAAATCAATTGCCTGGACTACGAAACTGCTGAGGGTGTATGGAAGAAGAACTGGCGGTTCCTGTCCATAGATTGCTTCATATGGTGACATTTTAGAGGGGGTATTGTACCATCGAAGTGCTTCAAGGAAATCCATAGAAAGAGCTGTCCAAATCTGTGTAGGGATGGGAAAGGGTTTGAGCAGTCCTGGAAGGAGTGGCGTTTCACCCTTGTTGACCTGGAAAGTATCACAGTCAGCCACAATCTCTTGAATTGTCATTTTCAGTCCCTGCCAAAATAAGTTACATTGTGTCTAGTCATACGTTTGGAGGAACCCAGAGTGCCCTGTCGATGGAGAAGCATGGAGTTCATAGAAGACATAGCCCTGTTGAATAGATTGCAACAAATTTGGAACAAGCAAAGAAATAGCTGAAAGAGAAATTGGGGCATCAAATGTGCGAGAAGGAGCATCTACCACCAGATTGTCCTTACCCTTCTTGTAAGTAATCGCATAGGTATAACCCATGAATTGGATAACCCATTTCAGGTGTGCTGGGGAGGAGACCTGTTGTTCCAGGAAATTTTTCAGATTTTGGTGATCAGTCTTGATGCAGAAATAATTCCTTAATAGGTATGACTGCCACTTCGGTACTGCATGCAAAATAGCCATCATTTCCTCTCAGATGTAGATACAGCTAAATTGTTACTGGAAAGGTATTGTGAAGGAGGAAAGTCCACTGGTTCAGCAAGGACACCTACATATATATCCAAGGGACTTGTGGAGACCGTTGATGGGTGCATATGAATGGAATGGAGCTGAACGATGACACCATGTGAAATATTCTTAAGGATCTTTTCCATACGATGGGAACTGATGATACAGAGAGACACTGGTTGTAATCCCATAAATGTGTGTTGTTTTCCATTGACTGAAAACTACATCCAAATTTCAGCAAAACCCCATAAGATGGGTCTAAGTGTGCGTAACAATTAAGCGTCCAAAACCACATCACAACCGCCTAAGGACAAGGAAAACATGTCAGAGCGCGAGTTATAATCATCCATAGAGATACACACATTGCAACCCTTCCCCTTGCAAGGTAAGGTGCCCCCATTGGCAATCATGACTTCAAATTTCGAGCAACGATGGATAAAACAATCATCATGTTTGGCGATCTGAGGATCAATGAAGTTATGAGTGCTATCAGAATCAATGAGTATTGTAAGAGGGGTCTTTTTGAAGTAACCCCTGGTCCGCATTGTTTGTGGGGTGGTGACTCTAGATAAAGCATTGAGAGATATCTCTGGGTGGTCATCCAGAGACGCAGAGTCAACAGGAGGCTGTTGAATGTCGACAGGATCATCTAGTGTATCTGGAGCTTCTGCACCAAGTTCAGAGGTAGGAGGAGAATCCACATCTAAGAGATAGAGCTATTGCTCAGCACATCTATGTCCCCGAGTGAATTTCTCATCACAATTATAACAAAGCCATTTTTCTCGATGTGTCCACATCTCTGCTTCAGACAAATGCTTGATAGGAGTTGTGCGAGGAGATGGCATGATGGGAGGTGGTTGGGAAACCATAATTCTGAATGGAACAAAAGTGGATTTGGAGCATTTTTGGGCTTTGATCTTGTCTTATACCAACTTAGCCAACCCTAAGACTTCCATCATTGTGTTGGGATAGAACATTTTAACCTCTGAGCATATTTCATCCTTAAGGCCACTGATAAAACAACTCCTATAGAATTCATCAGACAATCCTTCCGTGTGATTGGCTAGTTTCTCAAATTCTGTCTGATACTCTTTCATAGTGTCAATTTGGCAAAGTCTAGTGAGTGCTCCTGTGAAGTCATCAAAAGCACTCAGACCAAATCGTTCCAAAAGGAGTTGGCAAAAATTTATCCATTTTGGCTCGCCATGAGCCTTGATGTACCAATGGTACCATTGAAGGGCTTCCTGTTCCAAATGAAAGGATGCAACTGGAACTTTTTGGACATCAAAAGTATTATACAGACTGAAACATTGTTCTGCTCAGTATATCCATCCAGTCGGATCATTACCATTGAAGCGAGGAAAATCAAATTTCGGCCCACGAAAATTGCTGGAAGAAGAGAACCCAATGTTCATGGCGGGATGCTGAAGATGGAGGCTGAGAAATTTTTCATCCAAATCTTGAAGTTTGGTTTTGAGGGCTACAAGTTCTTCCTCCATGATTTGTGCTTCTGTGTGGGTGACAACCATAACCAGGAGTTTTTTTTTTTTTAATGAATGAATGGGTAGAAAAACACAAACAAAAGCTTATTTAGTAAATGGAAATTTGGATTTGGGAAAAACTCTAATGAGCTATTGGGGTTTGATTAGGTTTTGAACACTTTCGAATAGACAGGGAAGCAAAAAATGAGGATTTCAGAAGCGGGGTGAAAGAATGGGAAAAATTGTCAGAGAGGGGCAAAGAAGCAAAAATAGGAAATGAACATGGTCGCAAAATTTGAAGGTGATTGGGTGAAAATCGAGGACGTTATGGCAAACCCTAAAAATATATAAATGTGAGATTTTTGTCTTTGGGAAGTTGAATTTGGGATAGGATCCTCAGGAATGAAATATGCAGAATGGGATTGCAGATATGTCAGTGAAGTTTTAAGGGAAATGGAGTGAAAACAAAGGAGATATGGCGAAAAAACAAGAATTTTTTTTTTTTTTTTTTTTTTTTTTTTTTTTTTTTTTTTTTTTTTTTTTTTTTTTTTTTTTTTTTCCAGAAAGGATCTGAAATGGATTTGAAACGGCGGGATCTGGGACGACGGGATCTGAAATGGCTCGGAAGGGATCGAAAACGGCTGGATCTGGAATAGCGCGGATGTGATCGACAATAGTTCAGCTGAAAATAGATATGGCCCCAAGTATGCTTGGCTTCCTAATGGTTCAAGGGTTTCACTCAGCCACGAATGTTGTCTGACAGCTTGCATATTGGAGCAATACCCCTCACTCCACAACTCAAGTAAAACTGATAACCACTTTTCCACAAACGAAATCTCTTGGTTTACCTCATGGGTGGGAACTAGTCAATCAAGTAGGGGTCGTTTCCCTTTTCGCTGGCAGGTCTTCTCAATGGGCCAGCTACTTCGGGGTTCCTGTGGTACTCCTCACAATGATTTTTATGGATTATTCCCAAGTACTTCCCACAGTTAAGCGGATAGGGATTATTCCTAGATCTAAACCTGCAACAGATGCGAAAAAAATTGGCAGAAATTCCACCCAACAAGCCCAAGAAAGTGCTCTGATACCAGATGAGAGGAACTTGCAACAATTAATTGATAAAATGCACAATATATGAGATCACATAATATTTTTATTGATCGCAGGCCACTTCGAGGGGGAAACCTCCTTTGAGCAAGCTCAATACAAATAACTTCACGGTCCTTCATTGGCCTTAACACACACTTATATACTAATTCTATGCCCAATACTATGGGTCAATACCATGGAACATATAATACTACAGAACAACTTACAAAGCATATGCATCCAATACTATGGGTCAATACCATGGGTTAATACAAACTATGGATCAACAAATGCTACGGGACAACTACAAAGCATATGCGTCCAACAATAATATACTAACAAAGTAAAGAAAATGGTTGACTTGGGTTCCTAACATGGGAATTTTCAAAAAGGTAAAAGTTGGTTTCCTTCTTGTTGGGCATACGCATGATCATATTGATCAAATGTTCATCCATTTTCCAAGGACATTGAGGAGGAAGAAAGTCGGGATCCTACCATCATTGATTGAAATTATAAGAAAAGCATACCATCCAGAGCCTGTTGTATAGAAATTGTTAGAAACTGTTTGTTTGGATCTCATGGTGAAGAAAGGTGCATTGAAAAAATTAATGACATTAGCTTTCAACATCAATTTTGTATAAAAAAGATTGATGGGAAAAAACTACTTTGGGGCAAGAAGTACTCAACTAGCACAGAATGGGAGCCTTCATCAGGTTTGGAATTTCTGAAATTCATCCCAGGTCGTCAAATGTATGCTTCATATTTATTGTTATTGCAATCCTCTGCAGAGATTCATAATGCAAGGCGACATAGTAGAGATGTTGATTCTTCTCAGTGCTTGGAAGAAATCAAAAAGTCTATCGAATATACATATGAGTGCTTTGATGTTGTTGATTCTGTATGGTGGGAGTCTTTTTTCATGGAGCAGAGTGACATAATTTCAAACTCTACAAATGGAGATATATATTTGAAGTCTCCATTTGCTTGGCCACAAAGTTTATCAAATGAAAACGAGGTAACAAATGTTGAACCTCGAGGTGTTGATTTTTCTCAAGTAGAGGAAAGAGAAATGTATATTGGATCTAGAAGATCATTCACAAAGCATCGAAAGATGGAAGACCTTTACAGGGGCTTAGTATAAGATATCAAGGAGGGTTGCATGATTGTAGTTTTGGCTATAGATGATGCATGTCATTATCCATTCTAGATTGCAAAATTTATGAAGGTCAATAACGAAAATGAAGAAGTAGTATCAGTAGAAGTACATTGGTATGCAATAGATACACACCCATTTGATTGTGTGTACAAGGCAGAGATGGTGGTTGAGAAAAAGGTTTGCAGAAAGAGAAAAATATAGGGTCAAAAAATAAATCACCGCCGCATTGACATCTTGAAATTAGAGAAAGTTGATATACTTGTTTATGATTTCAAGTTGACAAAGAAAGACACTCTTCACTCCAAGACTATAGAGATTATCAAGAGGTTGCTACCAAAACAAGAAGTTGCAAGATGGGAATCTGTTAAACCAGGCCGTAGATCCCGAATGAATATGACATCTGAAATGATGGGCATAGATGTAGACTTAGATGGTGCACCCATTGATAATAGAGAAGAACATGGGTCATCTACATCTTCATCCATTCCTTCATCTGCAGAAAATGTAGATTCTGATGGGGTATCAGAATCCATGGATGAATTTGAATAATTTCACATGAAGCATTTTATATGTTTTTTATTAGTATGATGTTTGTAATTGAAACTCTAAAGGAATTTTTGAATATTTATATGAATCATTTGTTCTTGTATGGTATAATATATTATTTCATTATGAATTGCCTCATACTTTCTTTGTTTTTATATAGTTAGAGTGGTGAAATTATTTATGAATTTTTTTTTTATTTAATATGCAAGTTTCAAAAAAGTTGTAATTATCTCTTGAAGAAAAAAAACTTTTTTCCAATTTAGGGGTTGATTTTACATTTTTTGTAAACAACAGTATGGGATGTTTAGGCCATGGCTCTATTTTTTACCCTAAAAAAAACATGTATACTGGTATCAACACTTTTCTATTTGGGGGGTGTTTTTGGTGTTTTGTTTTACAAAATTCATCGTTTTTATGGCTAGAGTTCTTGTTCATAGTATAAAGTTATAGTTTCATAGTATAAGTGGTTTACAAGAACAATGCCTAATATGGGTAAATTTTACAGTTTTGAAGGGCTATAATTTCCAACTCAAGAATCAAAATTGAGCATGAATATAACCATTGGAAAGCCTATTCAAAAGAGAATAGTGCTGGTAAGCCACTATGTAGAATTTATATCTCTGTGACAGTTTTAGGAAATTGACATAACACGGTTTTTGGGTTTGAATGATCAATACATCTGTTAATATGTATAGTATCCAAAGTACCCCAAACTTTGGGAAAACAAGTTATGATGATAAGTGAATATGATAGAGGTAAAATGAACTAAGTATGATTGTATGAACATCATAAGGGTACTCTCATAGTGGTGTGGGATCACAATGGAATGAGTTAAATATGGCTCAATGACATGATGAATAACAATGTGGATGATTGTCAAAGCCTTTTAAACCTAAGAAAAGAGTTCTATGCCAAGTATAGAAGCATGCTAGATGTAAAATTGAGTTGGATATCTGTAAACACATTCATGATAATGCTTGCATAGTTATATGAAGGTGTGATGAAAGAAGCAATGCATAGTAAAAGTGCTTGCTAACAAGTAGGTCAAAGAACTAATCCAAGGAGTCGGATGAAACTGATACTATGATGGTACCATTGTTCTACAGAAATACTCAATGAAGCAAGTAGAGAATCATTGTTTGTTAACCATGAGGAAGTAAGAGAAGTTTATGGTACCTCAACTTGAATTGGAATTCATTTATCATAATAAAATATGCCAAAAAGTAGTGCAAGAAGAGACATAAGAGATCTTGGGTGTTGAAGATAGAAAGAGATGAATCACAACATCGAAGAGTGTTATAAATGCTACAAATGGGGCATAAATAAGATTGAAAAGGATTCTTTATCCTGTGTAAGGGATGGAACATCCAAGAAGAATGTTAGATTATTTGAATAAGAAAGCAGATTGTCACCAAAAAAGTTGGATTGTAAAGTAATTAAGGATGTTATTTCATTGTCCAAGAATGCGTACAATATGTTGATCATAACTATCCTATGCAATCTAAATTTCAAGGAATAAATTGAAGTGAAGAGGTGTGGATATCTTGGCTATTGTAGTTGTTATTTGGTGCAATAACAGAAAGGCTAGAAGAGGTATGAGAAATACCAGTTTACATAAAATGACATTGCTATACATAAGAGAAGGGTGTAAATTATAAACCCTTGGGATATAAAAAGGAAACCATATAATACATGTTGTGGAGTATGAAAGACACAATATGTTCACAAGAAAAGGGTCATTAAAAAGGATTGGATGGTAGAGGAAATCCACCGGGATGAAAATTTATTGTACCCCATGGATGAGAAGGGTAAGCCACCTTAACATATAAGTTGTATGTGTGCCGAATATAGTTGAAGGATATGAACCAACAACTTATGCGTAAAGAATTTGAAATGAATGATAAGATTCAGTTCACTTGGGAGTTTCTATTTAGGGAGTGAAGCACTCCATTTGTAGATTTGTCTTGTGAAATAGGGTTGGTGATACAATGAACTAGGACAAGAAATTATCCAAGGATTGTAGAGGAAAATTCCAAAATTGGATAAGGTTAGAGGAAATTATGGATAAGGAGATATCATGGTGGGCTTGGCTAGGACTGTTCAAGATAATAAGAGTAGAAAATTTCATAATGTAGTGCAATGAAAAGGTGACCAAAGAATCAAAGAAGTTGTAAATATGCCAAGAATTGATTGCAATAGTAAATGGTGCATGTGGCTAACAAGGAAGACATACAAACAATGGATATTTCCTCACCCTAAATCTCTATTTTGTTTCTAGAATAGAGTTGTATAATTTTTAAGTATCAAGCATAGCTTATGTATTGATTAAATAATGCTACTTCAATGGTTGATAATATTGTAGCTAATGATTAGTTATGTAATTGGAAGAAAAGGCCATGGAAGAGATTAGTTAAGATATGAAATTCCATGCTATGAAGAGAAATGGAGAGCGAGAAATTCCTTGACTCTTCTTATTCATTGCTAATATTTCTTTATGTTAAGAAAGTATCTATGTGTATATAGATTTTATGGTATGACAACTAAGTATGGTTTTCGATTTGTGGTATAACAAGGAATAGTTGAGAACATGGTTGAAGAGGTTGATGATACAATTGCTCGGGGAGATCAATCTCACAATGAAAGTGGACAAGGAAATATATTTCCAACAGGTTGATGGAGGGAATCATGTGAGTTCCCATGAAACACTAGCTAATCAGGTAACATCAAAGGTGTGGATAGAAACCATACATGTATGGTATTGATCATCGCTATGTTGCATGAATGGTTGAAGGGAATTAGGTAAGAATTCCTTCAATTATGC
Source organism: Larix kaempferi (assembly GCA_027924585.1). Taxonomy (NCBI): domain Eukaryota; kingdom Viridiplantae; phylum Streptophyta; class Pinopsida; order Pinales; family Pinaceae; genus Larix; species Larix kaempferi. The sequence goes on from BSBM01000511.1 coordinate 4,373,395, forward strand.
TCGATATCCTCATTGATATGTTCATGATGGCATTTGAATACATGTGTGTGATTGATAAATGATTGGGATAAAGGCATAAAGACTTGGGTATGAAAATATATTAGAATTTTTTGATGCATTCATTAGTTAGTGTGTCATGATTGAAATGGTTAAAAGTTAATAACCATAGTAAATAAGCAAATTATACACTCATGCTTGGGAAATAGATGCCATGTGAGATAACCATGTGTGAGGCCATGTGTTGTTGAAAATTGGGAAATAAATAGCGTTGCACAAGTATCCAATTATTTATTTTCTTGTGTTTGATTTCTTGGACTACAATCTCTTTGCCAATACTGAAGAGCGCTAAAGAAGTATATTCTTAGTTTTGTGTTTGGGTTTAAGAGGAGGGTATACAAATGATAAAACAAGTAACTGTGAGTTGGATTGATACTGTGTCGAGGTGTTGTTTGAATCCTTCAACTTATCATGGAAGATCATATAAGTTGGAATTATCGAATTTTTTAATCAATGTAAGGATGCATTGAGTGCATGTGCATAAGTAGATTATGTGAATGTGCATGTTGGTACATATATTGATTGCATTATTAGAATGCTTGATGTGATAGTAGTGCATACATGGTAAATGATATTTCATTGCATGTAATATGTTGACAATTGAAAATGAATTAATTACTGCTATTATAAGTCTGAAATAACTCGGTAGGTTGTTATGAATGTTGCAATGAAATGAGTATATGAATAAGTACTCATGATTGTTTGGATTCTTTGAAAAAAATATTAAGGAAAACACATTGTAGGTAGAATTGTCTTTGACATACCCATTGATGTAAGGCCATAATGTAGACTGAATTATACCATATGCAAGGGCCAAACATTATGAGGAGGATCTCATAGTTGTGAATGTAGTTTCGATATGAAACATATTTAAAATTTAAATTGTAATGTATGATGACATCTCATGGTAACTGTATGTGTATGATATAGGTGAGATAATGGGTTTGTCCAATGATGACAGATGATGGTTATAAAATTTGAAAATATCGGAAAGAGGGCCAATGCAAGGACTCTAGAACCCTACAAGGTTGTGCTCTTCTCTTTCAAGAAATCCCTGGAAAATGATGGATCACCAAAGGGACTGTTAACTCGGAGAAGGGGATTCCTAAGCCCGGAGGCAAAGTGTTTGTAGAGAAGAGGCAACTTTAATGAATTTGATCTGAGAAATTCATGATATCTTTATATTCCTACGACAAAGAGTTCTTGGTTGGCCTATGTTGGAGCCCTGGAAGGGAATTAGGGAATTTCCCGAGGGAATGTTAACTTAGTGAAGGGAACTCAAGGGACTGTTAAATCACAGAAGGGGACCCCATTCCTTGGGTTGTGCAGGCTAATGGGGGAAGATTTATATGGACTAGGATAGTGATAAAGTTTGTGTGACGAGGAGTAACGAGTTTAATTGTTTCCCATGGAAAATTTGTGAAATAAAAGAAATATGCATGCAGATAAATATTGAATAGAGATTCATACTATTGGATTAAATGAATATATGTTTTACCTTTTTGGTATTGGAAAATTGTTATGGAAATTATGACTATTTTATGAGAATGAATATAAGATGCAAAGTTCTTCTTAATGAATGATATAGGTACATGTGGATGTGCCAAGCTTGGGTAGGAAGCTAGAGAAATGGACAATAAATGTTTGTGCATTGATGAAAAGTTTGAAAGTTATACTAGAAGGAAAGAACCAAGAATGTTGTAGAAAACATGGCTAAAGAGCAATGTGGGAACTAGAAGTAACAACTATTTTGAAATTTTAAAAAAAAAAATTGTAATGTATATAGTGTTGGTATGAACAAAGTACAATGCATAAAATAAGGGGGATGGGAATGCGACACCCCTAGTTTGACACTGTAATATAAATTGTATATTTTTTATATAAAGGATAGAAGCCAAGATTAAATGGTCAGGATGACCAAAACACTATAAATGTGTACATGTTTAATATTGATATAAAATCTTTGATGACCACAGAGGAAGAAGAGAAAGATAAGTTGGGGGGGCTATGAATCCACAAGAGGAGAAGTGTTGCTGGGATAAGGGGAAAGAAGCCCATGGTGGGATTAGCTCCTTACCCTTAGCCTTAATCATTAATTCAAATTCATAAAACTTGATTAAGGGTTATGTATTGGTCATGCCACGTTGCACTCAAAAGAATGCACATAAAATAGTTAAAGCTTAATTGGTGAAGGGTCTTTTGATTCATTCATACATGCATGCCTTCCACCCATGGTGGTTTGAAAATCACCAAGAATTGTTAATATTGGTACCTTAAAGTGGTATCAGAAGACTAGAGATACCATATACAAACTGTCCATGCCTTAAACCTATGAGACTAGTGCTAGAGTAGTGTATGCTTGGATAAGAGCATATCCTGCAGACATTATCCTAGGGTCCCAATTCAGAGACTTCCTATCTGACCTATGTTGGAGTGCTAGAAGGGAACTGGAGGCTTCCCAAGGGAATGTTAGCTCAGAGAAAGGAGCTTGTTCATGGAATTGTGAAGGTTGGTGAGGAAATAGAATTGATGCATGGTACAACTATGGTGGGGGCATCATGCACCAAGGGGTTGCATTAGATTTTGAGCTATGTAGAAGTTTAAGTAGTGTAAATAGAATTGATGAATGGGACAACTATGGTGGAGACATCATGCACCAAGGGGTTGCATTAGATTTTGAGCTATGTAGAAGTTTAAGTAGTGTATAGCTGGGAAGAAAATTTATCCCTTGTGGACTGATAGCCCCGACTCGAGGGTAGATATGTCAAAGAAAGATACAACTTGATAGAGCCTATGGCTGGGAGGAACATCCTTAATCTGTAACCGATTGGAGAACATTAAAGATAATTATCTTGTTGTGTATGAATTACAATGAGGTATATCTATCATGTTTTTTTTAAATACTATTACATGTTAATTGTTGGAATGCATGGAATTGCTTGGTAATATTTACATAAATGTTTCCTGCTTGAATTTCCTATATCTTGCTCTGAATGCATACATTAATTTGGGCGACGATTATAACTTTATTTCTATATGTAAATTGTTTGTTCCTCACTGTGAAATGAATGAATTAGATGTTAGAATGGAGTATAGATGACAGAATGGTAAGTGATCAAAGATTGAGGTTCATCATCATCCCAATCGTGCTATTGGGGTGCTATTGGGCCGGTCGGGGATGTGACATTTAGCCTCCAAGTGGAATATGGGTATCATTATGAGGACTTACATGGTAGGGATGGGACTTAAGGAATTGGCCATGGATGAGTGAGGAAAACAATTGTATTTTTCCCTAAATGAAACCTTTATAGATTAATTTCCATAAACATTTCTATAATCTAAACAACATGTACTCTCTGGGGGATCATTGTCCTTCAAGTATGATATTAGTACCATTATGATGTTATATGGAGCATGATGGGTCTTAAGTCATTAACTATGGTTGGGGGAGAAATCCTATTAAATAACACTAAATTAATGTTCTTGGGTTAGTGGGAAATGATCAAGGCCTTGAACTCCAACACATTCCCTCTAAAAGGAATATTTTTCATATGAGTGGGATAGGATCACAATTAGGAGTTTTGGTTCAGTATGGATGGGTATAACAAGGCCTTAATCATGATTGGTTGGGGGAAGATAAGGTCCTTAATCCCTAAATACATCTTACATGTATTATGGGACATAAAATATTATTCAAACCACCACAAAACCCTCTAGAAGGTAACAATGTCCTTGATTGAGATATGGATACCATTAGGAGGTTTTGAACATAAGAGACGACTCTAGGTCCTTTGGCCCAAAATGAAGCTTCTATGGTCGTATTCCCTAAAATAGGAATCAAACCCCCACATAGAGTTGAATCATTAGCCTCTTGGTGGGATATGGGCATCATTAAGAGATTTTCCAGAGAGGGATGGATATTGAGGCCTTGACTAGGGTCAATGAAGGAAAACAAGGGATGTAGGATATAAATTAATATTCCAGGGATCCTGATCCATTAATGACACCTTGAATCACCACATAAACTCTCTAGATAGAATCGTTGACCTCCAAATGAGATATAAGCACAATTACAATTTTTATACATAATGGATGGGTCTCAAGAACTTGACCATGGTTGTGGGGGAAAATAAAGTGTATTAGTACCTAAATGAATCTTTTAAGGCTCATGATCCATGAAAAAATCATTGAACCACTATATAGAATCCTTTTAGAAGGGATGTATTTCCTTCGATTAGGATGTGGGTACCATTGTGAGGTTTTGTGCACCAATGATGGGTATTTGTGTATTGACCATGGTAAGAGGAGGAAATAAATTGTTTCAAGTCCTATATAAATATTTTAAGGAATTTTCCATTAAAATGGGATGAAGGCAGAACGTAGGGCCTTTAAAATTGATCTTTGACTTCTAAGTGGCATATGAGTTTTTATAAGATATTTTATGTACTAAGGATGGATCTTGGGATCATGACTATAGTTGAGTCATGAAAAAATTGTCCATATGACCTAAATGAAGCTTCTAGGTCACATGGGACAAGCAAAGGACTTGAGCCACTACACGTGTTGTCTAGAAGGGTTCTTTACCACCAAATGAGATACATATTCTATTAGGATATTTTATTCACCAACAACAAGTCTCAAGGAATTTATCATTGTTATATGGGGACCATTACATGATTTTCCACACTAGATGGTTCTTGAAAAACAAACAATTGTCTAAGGATTAAAAAAATGCCTTTGGTACTAGAAGATGCTTCTATGGTCCATGGAGCATGGATAGGGTCTGGAGCCACCACATAATCCCTAAAAATGGAATAATTACTCCACAAGTATAATGTGGATGCCATTAAGAGGTTTTGCACACTATATATTGGTATCAAGGCCCTAACCATGTTTCAACGAAAACCACTAGTACCAAAAATATATTCTTAGGGTTCATGGTCATATGTCCCACCTCTAGATTCTATGTTATGATTCCATGTGATGAAATTGTTCTTAGAAAGCTACTCATAATTATGAATTGGTTACTCACAAAAATATTCACATTCTCTTTTCACAACAGATAGATATATTAAGGGATTAAAACTTTAGTTCCTAACTATAAAATCCTCATATCTATTGATAGTTTGATTAGTTTATCATTTTATTTACTTCATCTATTAAGAGAACTTTATGTGGATGTTCCCAATATTCTAATGGTTTTGCTTGGACCATGGTTAGGGACCTAATACTAATCCCTACCTTTGCAAATGTCATTTTAATGGTGTCCATATTATACTAATGGGATAAAGATTCCATTCACAGGGCTTGTGTTGTAGTTTTGGACCCTATGCATGGTCCAAGAACCATAAAGTTAGTCTCTAAGACATTTTATTTTATCCTTGGACCATGGGTAGTGTCTAGAACCTTATAATGTGGAAACCTCATAATGGTTTACATATGACCATGGATAAATCCTTGATACCCATCTCTGATTAAGAATTTTTCTAATGTTATATGTATCCCACTTGGTAGCTAAAGGGTTTGTGTAATGGTTCAAGACTTCTCTTTGTCCCATGAGCTTTGAAATCTTCATTCAGGTCATCCTCTCCTGTCCCTACTTGGCCATGGTAAAGACCCTAGGATCATTCCCTAGTATGAAACCCCCTATAGATGTCCAAATCCCACCTGGAGATCAAATATCCTTTTTAGAGGGTTTATATGGTACTTCGAGGGCATGTTGATAGACCATGTCCTTAAAATATTTATATAAAACTTAATCCCCTAAGTTATTTTCTCTTCTTACCATGGTTACTCGACCTAAAGATCCATCATTGGTGCATAAATTCTAGTAATGGAACCCATGTCCTAATCAAAAGGCAAAAGGTCCGCTCTAAAAGGCCTCTCTAGAGGTTTGAGGAGTCATTCATGGATCACGTGCCTTAAAAGATTCGCGTGTGTCCTAAAACCATTTACTTTCTCCCATGACCATTGTCAATATCTCCACACCCATTTACAATCTCTATAACTTTTTAATGCTTCCCATATCTCATAAGGAGGCCAAATTTTATGAGCCAAGCTAGAAGATTATATTTTTCATATAACCCTTGTTTCACTTCATCAACAATGGGAAATCCACCAAGAACCATGCTAAGTACACACAATATTTTAATGATGTGCATATCCCATGAACAGACCAATGACCTAGTTCTATATAGTGGTTTTATGCCTAATTCAGGGATCAAGTCCCTAAAGGATTAATTTGGGCCAATGTCCGAAAATCCATCTCCTATACATGCAAAACCTCATGATGGTACCATATCCCACTCAAGGTAGAAAGTAATTTCTAGAGGGATTTTGTGGCTGTTTTTAAGAAATAGTTCATGTACATTAAAGCTTGTAAGATTAATTTTAGGGATGAAGGACCTTAATTTTCTCCCTAAATCATGGCCAAGGCTTTGAAGCCCATCCTTACTATATAAGAAATCTTAATGATACCACTATCCCACACTTACACAAAAACATCCCTTTTAGAGGGCCCATGTTGTATTTTAAGGCCTTGACCATAGCCTATTTAGGATCTGATTCCTTGGATTCCTCCCAACCATATTTAACTCCTTATGACTCATCACTAATTCACAATATATCGTAATAGTACCAATATCTCACTAGAAGTACAATGATGCCCTATAGATGACATGTTATGTGGTTTACAACATTATTTATGGCCCTTGATCCTTGAATGCTTCATCAAGGACCCAAGGGACTTATTTTCTTCCCTTAACCATAACCAATGCCTTAACACACCAATCCCTAGTGCAAAAAGTATTTCATCATGATGCCCATATTCCACTTGCAAACCAAAGATTTCCCCAGAAGGTGCTATGTTGTGGTTTGAGGTCATGTTCATTACTAAACAACATTAGAGATCCATGTATGATTTAAAGCCCTTGTTTTCTTCCTATGACTCTAGTTAAGGTCTTGAGACCCATCCCATTGTGCAAAAACTCATGGTTTTGCTCATATGCAACTTATATGCCAAATATCCGATTTAAAGGATGTATATTAACATTCATGGCATTAATCATGTTCCATTAAATCAAGAATTTTATGTTATGTCCTAGCTCCCATAATTTATTCCCTAACAATGTTCTAAAACCCATCCATAGTGCACAAAACCTTATATTGTCACCCATGTCCCATTCTAAGCATAATGATCTCCTATATAGTGCATGTTCTTTGGATTGAGGCCTTGGTCATGGTCCTTAGTCCATAAACTATTCATCTTTTTCCTAAGGGCCTTATCCACCCCATGCCCATTGTTAAGGCCTTGAGACCCATCCTTACAATCCAATGCATTGTAAGATCTACCATATTCCACTTTGAGGCCAAATGTACCCTTTATAGGGCTCGCGTGATGGTTTGAAGCCTTGTTTGTGGCCCATGAGCCGTAGAAGCTTCATTTGGAGCCCAATTCCCTTATTTTCCTCCCCCTTACAATAACCAAGTCCTTAAAACCTATCCATGATTTAAAAATATCCTAAGAGCACCCAAGTTACTCTCTGACTGATGGTTTGAGGAATTGATCATGGCCTAAGCAATCATTTTATATTATTTAGAAAAATAAACAATTATTTTATATAAATAAAAAATATAACAAGATAAGCATGTATATATCATCAATACCTTTTCAACGAGCTAAAAAAACTCCAAAAGTTGATGTCTAGGTTGAAAATTACTGCAAAATTGCTACAATATATATTTTAATACTAAAATAACACGCGTGTAACCGGTGTGGTGATTTAGGAAGAACAAAGATATTGTAAAAAGAACCCACACCCATGAAGCATGAGCATGTTTCCAAACTTCCTATTACCGTTTCAAGTGATAATTCTTAAGCTTTCCTCTAACTACATCAAATTATATAGTAAATTCAAAACTTATATTTACACTAACAAAAAACGTTTTAATCTCTATGAAAACATGTGAATCCCTTTATAATTACCTACAACTTTATGTGCTTTTCACCTCAAAAATCACATCCTTCTCCCTTTCATCTTATTCATATTTTACAAATCACGATCAATCAAACCTAATGTGTAACCCAAATATAATCTTCTCAAATACAATTATAGCCATATTTATTGATTTCAAGAGTGATTTAAAGATATTAAATAGTCTTCCCATTCGTCTTCAAATCCACAACAATAAACTTATGTAACATCGTTCATATGCTCCCTTTCATAGTGCTACCATTTCACATCTTTTTCTTGGCATTTGAGTTCTCCTATGGAAAATGTTATTGTTGATGATGACTAGGATGTCCCTTATTCTTTTTAATGCCCATGCCTTTATTGCTGGATGAAAAAAATGTTGATTTCTCATGTGAAATTCTTACAATTGGACGCTTACTCAAAGGTCAATGTTACCATGGAACCTAGTCTCAACACTACAATGTTACCATGGAACCTAGTCTCAACACTACTTTCATTCGAAGTAGGCATACATCGAAGGAGTAACGATTACATCTTCATCAGAAACTTGAGCACCACATGTTACAAATTCAGTTCCAAGAGGGACTGAAATGTGTTATATATGCCTCCATGTTTTGATACTCCTGCATCTTAATTCAGAGAAACTTCTTTCTCAATCATTCTTAAAAAAAAGAGAAGTAAAATATAAAACTCCGAACCTCCTACCAAACCCAAACATTTAACTCTACTGTAATTCATTCGTTTGTGCAGTCTATGCCACCCATTTTTATGGGCCTTTACAGTCTAAATAGAGAAGTAAATATAAAACTCAAACGCTCATGAGGAACCCAAACATTTAACTCCTCTTTAAATTCATTGTCCTGTACAGTCTACGCTACCCAATTGGTTCACATCGTATCTAGAACCACTACCCGAGGCAAGTTATGTCGTTGGGGAATGGAAGCCCAACACAATGATCCTGGACTTTAGCATTCGTATTCTCGTCAAAGAAAAATAAGAAAATCAACATGAACCCAGTAAATTTCATCTGCGTTTCGCATATGATGCCATAAAATCCAGGATGCTCTGTATGAAACTTATATCAGTATCATACATTCATTCGGAAGAGTTTCACCTCTATCTACCATAAAGTAGGGTGGATTCTGGAGTGCACTCGATTCCATTGTCGCTAGAAGACCCGGCGCGACCAACGTCATTTGAATAGGAAGAAGTACGGGAAGAGTTAAGTGGGGCAATGGGTGGCAAAACGAGATATATAGCCAATGGCCTCGAAGAAGGAAGCAGCATCAATTGTTCATTGGGATTTATGAGAATTTGCAGCGCTTGTCTTATCGAAGGACGCATCTTGGGATCCGGATGCGAGCAGGCAAGTCCCAATATTAATGCGCGTTCCATCTGCTCTTCGTCATAATCACGATTCAATCTGGGATCTGCCGCCTCAATAACTCTTCCCTGGCCGTAAAAGCTCCATATCCATTCTATCAAATTCTCCTCTTCTAATTGCGGATTTCGCTCCACAGCCCGCCTGCCGCTGGCGACCTCCAACACAACGACCCCGAAACTGAAAACATCCGACTCTGTAGTAGCCTTGCCGGTGTAACCGCACTCTGGCGCCCAGTAGCCAGGCGTCCCTGCCAACTTAGTGGTGACAGCGGGAGATGTCTCGCCGTGTTCAATGAGCCGCGCGAGGCCGAAGTCACCCAGACGGGCATTGAATTCCCCGTCAAGCATAACATTGCTGGGCTTAACGTCCCGGTGGACGACCCTCTGCTCCCATTCTTCGTGAAGGTACAGCAACGCCGAAGCCAACCCGCATAAGATTCCGTGCCTCCGGGACCAATTCAGAAGTGGATGATTCTGATGTTCATCCCCTAGCTGCCTCCAGATAATGTTGTCGAGGCTCCCGTTGGGCATGTAATCGTAGACGAGCAGTAGCTCGTCGCGCTCGTGGCACCATCCCTGGAGCCGCACCAGGTTCCTGTGTCGAAGTCGGCCGATAGTGCTGATCTCCGACATGAATTCCCGCTTTCCCTGCCTCGACCCAGCGGAGATTCTTTTCACTGCGACAAGTGCCCTGGCCCGGTCCCGGCCTTCAAAGGTCCCCCTGTAAACGCTCCCAAAGCCGCCGGTTCCGAGCAGTTCCGTCTCGCTGAAGTTCTTTGTCACTTGCGACAGAATTTTGTAGGAGAACCCGTGAGGGGCGTAGTGTGTCGCTGCCGATTGGTTCTCTATCATCGCTAGTTCTCCGCTCAGCCCCTGGCCTGAAATTTGTCCGGCACCTCTTCTTCCTTTCGTAGTTCTACCAACGAACCACACCGATAACCCCAACAACACGCACCCGACGGCAATGGAACCGACAAGGAGGCTGATCTTCAGGCCTCTGCTTATCGATCCTCCCGCCGACCTCGGTACATTGACGGACCTTATATTCAGAGACGATTCAGGCAAGGTCACCGAACTGAAATTCCAGTCCAAAATACGGTGAGCCTCGTAACGACTCCCCGTTGCGGCGGAGAATCCAAAGTAGGCTGATTGCGGAACGGTGCTCGATAGGTTGATTGTTTGGTTCAAGATGCTCGCGTAAGGAATCGACCGGTCTGCATAGGCGGCGTATATCTGCAGGGTTTTGTTCCAGCCATCGTAATCGATTCGAACCCTTATAGGCCGCCCTGACTTGATGTCGATGTTGTGTTGTCCCAGATTGGCGGTCTTGTCGGATATCAGGCTCTTGACGTCTATGCCGACATGGTTATCGTCCGGATCTAAGATGCCGTTCATGTAGGTGTCGAATTCAATGGCCAGCTGATTCGTTGTGTTTAGGTATGTTGATCTATCGAATAAGCCGAGATATTGTCCAGAGCTGTTTCGGAGAAAGGGCTTGTCGTTGGGTACTATGATGAAGGCCAGACCGTCGCCATTGGAATTCATAGTGAGGTTGCGGACGAGGATGGTGAAGGTGGTCGTAAATGTGGCCGGCCAGACGGTGATCGGTTTACGGTAGAGAACCCTTCCGATGCAGTTCTGCAACTGAGAATATTGACCGTATGTATCGTTTGGCGATGGAGTGAGATCGATATAACCATCTAAAGGAGAAATCGAAGCATTTCCCATGTATAACAACTGATCGGTGTTATTGAATGTTGGGAAAGAGAAAGAGAAATCTACAGGACTTCCATGGGACTGTGCAAGGGAGACGGCAGCCAGGGCTGGAAAGAGGAGAACCAAAGCACCCACCATGATAATGAGAATAAAACCTAAAACAACAATCAAGGAGTCGAGGAGAATAGCTGGTTATTCGTCCCGGATCAGATTATTGAATGCCATCGATTAAAACAAGAAAATAAATGTGACATAAAATATATAATCCAAGAGACAGCACTGGACTCTACTCTTACAAAAAGATGTGATGGTGGTGGTGGGGACATCCCAAATATCATATTATCATATTGTTGTTGTGGAGACTACCAATAAGTAGTGATGATGATGACGATGATATCAGATTGTTGTTGTGCACACTAGATGATGATGATGCCATACTAAAGAATTGTTTGATTTGCTTTAAAAGTTTATTTCTACGAGGACGATGAGGAGATTTTCAAGCTGAAGGGAACTGGTACAAACACAAAGGCACAGCTTCCTGTGGAGCCGGTATAAACACAAAGGCAAAGCTCTTAGCTCTGTGGTATGGTGCTTGGTAGGTTTGCAGAATCTTTGGGTATCAACTCTTTAAATAGTTTTGGCAATTCATTGACTATAGTTAAATGGACTCAAAAAAAAAGTTGATTTTCCATTAAACTTCTTCACTAGTGTACTAGAACTGAGCAAATCCTTGATAGCTTCTATGATTGGGAGATTTTTCACATTTACAAGGAACATAAGACAACTATAGCTCAAATGTTGTTGGAAGGCATTCTATACTACGAATAATACATTGAAGACCAACTTGAATATGAGGGTTCTGCTACTTATTTTACATAATTTGATATTTTTTGTTTTGGGCTGGTTGTATTTTTTACACTTTATGGACTTTGTCATTTTAACTATATGCTATAGACACATGTTGTTTGATGTGGGATGTTTTTGTTTAATTTCTTGGAACATTTTGGTATAAGGCAGTATAAGAAATTGTCATCCCTGTTGGACAGTTTATGGTTGATAAATGTACTTTTTGATTCTTATGAATAGCAAGAGTACAATTATTTTCTACGTGAAAAGCATTCCTAACTCACTTTGATAGGTTGAAAGGTTAGGAAGGTTTTCATTCTCAATGCCTATAGTCTTACATAAATGACAAATCATTTCAGCCCATGTTATTTTAGGAATGATTTAAACTTAATGTAATAGTATTTTTAATATTATAGATATTTGCAAAGTGGCATTTTCATGAATTCCCCAAAGGTTTAATCTATGGTCTCTCATGTTATTTATCTTGTGCTTGTACATCAAGCACACTTCTATAAGGAGAATAGGATAGGGCGTATTATTTTTAATTTTGAGGTTATAAGTTATAAAACTCTTCTGGATTTGCTCAATCTTTCTCCGAGATTCCATAGAGATGTCACAACCCCAAACTTAACACCAGTTCAAGATTATGCCGATGAAAATAGTTTCAAAGAGGAACTTATATGTTTATCCACATCACACGATTTGTTGATTTACAATTGTTTTGGAGACCAAAATAAGCTTTCCACCCTTCATTGATAATATTTTTAATGTTATATTTCCAATTGAGGTTGTGATGGATATCGTTCAAGTATGAAGCCACTTCCTCCAAGTTGCTATTGTGATCTATGAAATTACCTTAAGTAATCTTCTTTGGATTTGATATATTCATAGATTCCTTCTTTGGATTTGATATATTCATAGCTTTTGTTTTGTCGGTGTTCATTCATACCCATATTATAACATAAATCATTAAGAGCTTTTAATTGCTTATCAAGATCAAAGGAACACCTTCACATAATAACGTTAGAAGAAGGATGATGACTATTCTTGTTAATGACGTGCCAATGCAACTTGCTTCTTCTAAACAATCTTATAACTTGTATATGTCAACAAATGTTAGAGGAGAGTAAGCAGCTTTGCTTAACTAAATAATATTACAATTAATATCTTTCCACCAATCTTGAACATTCTAAAACTTGGGAATAACAATCTTGTATAGCCTTATTGCAACCACTTTCAAGTTGAAAAGAAACTTTAACTATTTTAATATATTCAGTCAAAATGGTTCGTGATTTAACGATACCTTCTAAAACCTGACATGTTTACCTCCACTTTCTAGCCGATCTTCTTTTCCAAAATAACACTCTATAACTTTAGTAAGAAAAAATTGATCATGCTAATTGGATAAAGTTAAATAAATTAAGGATAATTATTTAAAAATCAATAAATTATATTTTTTTAATATTTTCAGTATAAAAATTATATTTTACATAGTTGTTTTCAAATTTCTTACCAATAATTCAAAGTGTTAGGTTGACTAATTCAAGAGAATATAAATATTTTAATATGAAACTAAAATATATTATTATAATCCCATTTATTTCCTTAAAATATGAAGTTTGGTTGACTAATTCATTAATATGAATATTTCAAGGTATGATTAAGCCTTAATCCAACAATTATTGCACTTGTTTCTTCACCCCCATAAAACTCTATAAAAAATTATCTATACACTTTTTTTTTAATAAGTAAATCTAGTAGTAATTGGATCTCATACTCCACTTCTTTTTTTTGTTGACCCACCCAATTTAAAGCTTAAAGGCCGGTCGTCTAGGCAGGATACCAGGGGCCCGTGGGATGATTGTGAGTTCACTGGATAACTTATTCCAGAAGCAACTTATATTTCCGGAGCGAAACGGCGTAGAAGAAACGTTAAGCTCTAGATGAAAAGACAGAAAATATAAAAATGAAAGCGGCTTAGACTTAATTTAACCCTTTTATTGCCTCTTTAATTAGCCCCTCTATTCTTTATATGTGAAAAAGCTTTAAAAAGGAAGAATTGGTGGGATTAGCACATGGGTTCTTTCTTAATAATCTCATTTATTCCCGGTTAGGTTGATTAATTAAAGAATATGAATATTGTAATATGAAACTAAAATATATTTTTATAATCCCATTTATTTCCTTGAAATATGAAGTTAGGTTGACTAATTCAATAATGTGAATATTTTATATTTTAATATAAAACTAAAATATATTTTAATAATCTCATTTATTTCTTTAAATATGACGTTGAAAAAGTGTTAGTTTGACTAACTCAAGAATACAAATATTTTAATATGAAACTAAAATATAATTTTATAATCCCATTATGATGTTAAAATATGAAGTTAGGTTCACTAATTCAATAATATGAATATTTTATAATTTAGTATGAAACTAAAATATATTTTAATAATCCCATTTATTTTCTTAAATATGATGTTGAAATATGAAGTGGTATGTTGACTAATTCAAGAATATTAAACTAATATATACTTTAATAATTACATATTTATTTCCTTAAATATGATCCTCAAATATGAGGTAAATTTAATTATTAAAAGAAATTTTGAAATACAAAGTGTTATGTTTATTAATTTAAGAATAAGAAACTAGCACTTTTAATAATTACATATTTATTTTCTTAATTATGATGTTGAAATTTGAAGTGCTATGTTAAATAATTTAATAATATGAAACTAAAAAATATTTTATTAATCATTTATTTATTTCTTTTAAATATGATGTTATTAAAATTTGAAATACAATTATTAAAAAAAATTAATAAATTAAAAAAAAAATTATTTGTAAATATAAATTAGTGATATAATACAACCAAAATGTAATAAAAATATTTAAAATTATATTTTAAAAATGTAATTTAAATAATAAAAACTTACTACATAATAACAAATTATATAATTAAACTTTATTATTAATAAAAAATTAAATTATATATTTAAAATGTCATACTAAAGAATCTTGTTTTATAATAACCTATTAAAACACCACATAAAACTATGTCAATCACTAAATTAATAAACATTCAAATATTCAATGATTAACGACCACTATTTACAAGTATTTTGAGAATTTTTATATTTAATTTTTAATATATATTTTTTTTTCAAATTCCTACATTCCCTTTCAATCAACGTTTATCGTTCATTAATTATTTTAGAAAACTATTTTTTTTTTTCATCCGAATTTTAGAAAACTATAATGACACATAAATTTAATTTAAATATTAATTAAAAATAATTGTTAAAATTTGGATAAAATTTTTGAAGGGTTAAATTTAGTTTACGGGGAATTTTCTAAAATTATTTCTAAAAAGAATTTGTTATTTTCCATTTTTTCAATAAGATTCATCCAAATTTTACAGAATTAATTTTTTTCTTTAAAAATAATCAAAATTATCAAAAACTATTTAAAACTCTTAGACATGAAAATATTTTTTAAAAATATATTGCCAAATCTTCTATCATTAAAATTTTAATAATTAATAAACTACATCAAAATTTACATAAATTAAAATGATCAATAACTAACATTCAATTATATTAATTATTAACCTTTGTTTGAAATGTCATAAAAAAAATTCATTATTTTAATGGACCATTGGACGAAGACAGATATTCAATCACTATACATTGAATTATTAATCCCTATTTATAATGTCAACTTGTCAGAACCTCACGGAATCTTTTTTCCAATAAAATAAAGATTAACGAGAGTGATGTTTATTTTCTACTCTCTTTGCATGTTCTGTGTCCTATCGAGTTCTATTGATTCGATTTTATCATTTTAAAATATTAAAATAAAATTAGGGCACAATTCTGTAGGTTTATTTTCTATTTTATATAGAATATTTTTATTAGATAGTTCTAAATATCAAATATTATATAGGTGGAACTTTTTAATGTATTATTATTTAACTATATTATTTTGAGAACATAAATAAATTTAAATATTATTTTTTTTTAAATTATTGCATTTTAATTGTGCAATTTCAATCATTTATTTTTATAATTCGAACCATGTTTTTAAAATTTTATTAAATTTCGAGTAAAAATCGTTAGAAAAGTATGACCTAAAATTATCAAAATGATAATATATATAGCCTACTTGTTAAAATAAATGATAATATATTATAGCCTACAGTCTTGTTAAAATAACGTTAAATGTTTTATGATCTTGAACATTTTTTGTTCGTCATCATTGATGATCAAATCATGTTAGAAATCAAATAAATTATTTAAAAACTTTTAACACATAAAAATATGAATAATTCATAATTTAGTTAACATTATTTTATTATTATTCATAATTTTAATTATCATTATAGATCTATCTTAAATTCAAATTTATTTAATTATTATGAGCTGGGTGAATTTTTTTAATTTATTTTTATTTTTATCCATTGTTTTGAGAGGACATATGGCACTTTATTAAAATAATAAAATATCATGTAGTCTAAAATTTCAATTATTTTGAACTGAAAATTTTGATTTTTTCAACACTATTTTGAAAAAAAACAGAAATATTTAGAAATCTTGGTTACAACTGTAAAACTCTAAATTTTTAGGTGCCCTAGGCATTTTTAATGATGTTAAATCCATTTCTACCATCAAAATCACCACTAAAACGCAATTAACTCCTTCATAAAATATTATGTTAAAAATGCTTACAATCTCGACCCTAAAATAAAGTTCAAAACATATATATAACGTACCTAATACACACCTACTATCACTTACTTTACTCTAAAATTGTATATAACACATGCACATACTACTAAAAATTCATGGAAGGCATTTACCACCTTTTAACTTGGAAATTAACCCAAAACATTAAACAAACTACCTGTTAAGTTACAACTTAACCAAATATAAAGGTTTATATGGAAACTAAGCAACCAACATTTGGGTTTTTACTACTAAGACTTCAGGCTTACAAACCTAAGATTAAATTCTACAAGAAGTCTCGATAAGGCTTCTAAACATAGTAGACAACCATCATTCCTAGAATAAAATGGAATAGCAACTATATAATATCTTATAAGCATTCTACTGAAAAATGGAGTGTTCTAGATAAGAACAGTTCCCCATACTTAATAGATTTTAGGAATAATTCCATTAACAAGAAATTGATTAAATTCTCAACTTAAATGAAACAAAGAACAAACATATATGAAAATTCCACATGAATAACCAAAGCATGAGCTTAATATCTTATAGATTCCTTAAACTAGGTCCTTCATAATTCATTAGAATGTATAAACAAAGAGATAGAATTGAAACAAAAATGTAGCTTTCAACATAACAATTGATATGAAAGGAATCACAGGATTATCCAAACACAAGCTTCATAAATTAGAATTCTTCAGTAATTCTTATAAATCATGCACATAAATAATAACTGAAAACATAGGATTTTGCATAACACGAATTAACCCAAGAATTTGTATTCTTCGGAGAACATTTCATTTTCTAAAATTCATGCCCAAAGACTATATAGCTGAAAAAGAGCATGAACATATATTCTAAATTCAAACAGAGAATTAAAGTACAAAACATTCAACATAACCCACACTTAGGCATTCAGTTCACCGGCTTCAATTTAAATGCACATAATAATAACTCAATCCTTCCATAAACATTTCATTCATTCAAATTTAGAGAATTTCATAAAAATATTAAAGTTGATACAGAGCATCAATTAGTTCTTTGAATAATTGTTAATTTGAACAACTAGCTGCATGTGAGGCATGCTCCACCCAACCATAGGATGCCTTGTTTATCAATCTCTCAACAAGGTGTCATCCCTAAGTTAGGACTCTGAATTCACCGAGATAGCATTCAAGATTGACAAAGGATTAAAACATGTGAATAGGGTAATCCTTACCAGGTTTCTTTTATAATTTTGGCAGTCACCCATTTTCCACATATCAGCACGGTTAATTTTCTCAATAATTCAAGACCCCGGCACCAACCAATTACACACCAAATAGTGCATTTCCCTTCCTTGACTTCGTTCCAAAACACACCACAGTGTACTCACACCAATTCAATTCCATGAATTCCATCAAGGAAATTCATACACAGTTCACCATTTCATTGGTAGTACTGTTATGAATACTAAATAGCAATCAACACCTAGTAACTCTTATCAATTTTTCAAAATTCAGTATCAAGGTCGATGATAAATTTAGAACTTGCGCACATAGCAAAAACATAATGGTTCACTAAAAAATCAGAGACAAAATACTTCTTCTTTGTCTATACCTACAAGAGGGTTAGAGAGTTCATGTGCTCAAAGAGTGTAGAGTGTTCAGGGTGTTTCGAGTGTGCGTCCAAATTTTCTGCATGGCAACTTTAGCTACATGTCCACCTTTTCCCATGGGGTTCTCCAAAAGGACCACGCTATGCAAAAATATCCTATACAAAAAGAGTGGCAATCAGTGTCTAAATATCATAAGCTCATTTTTCTTCCACAAGGAGAGATATCTAGAAAATCATTAAGGTAGTTAGCAGAGAAATCAGTAGGCCAGCCAACAATGTAGTCAAGCAAGCAAGTCGGAAAAGTATTGATGCATCCAGTTCATCATGCTTTTATGCCACCAATAGGGCAGGAAACTGTCCAAATGAAGTATCACTTTTTAGGAAATACGGTTGTCAGACCAACTGGGCACCCAAATGTACCAAAAAGTGGACAACCAATTAGAAAGATAGTCACACCAGCAACTTAGAAGAAAGGAACTAAAAAAAGCTTGAGTAAGAAAAAGTAAAAATTAGATAGTGAATCCAGTCCTAACAGTATATTGAGAAGGATGATAATGATAGAATTAAATACTATTAGAAATCAGTTAGAGTCAACAGAAAGTGGTTACTCATTCATATACTATATAAAGACATCTCAGACTCAGAATTATAGGGGGCTTCCAGTTTTTAGAGATCCTCTACGAGCTGTTGAGTTGGTGGTACTATTTTTGTATGTGTTAGCGTGTAGTGGGAAGACCTGGTTCACAATCCAACTTCACCAACAAAAACCTAGATACCATCCCTTTCAGCCTCACCTACGAGCATATGAAGTCTCACCCAAGGCATCTATGGGGACTGGAGGAACCAAGCTTCTGTAGTGCTAAAGGGGGAGAAGGAATTCATTCTATTAATCTTACTAGTCATTCATCTTATGTGCATAAACATATAAATTATGTAGAATAACAGATAACACATTCAAAGAAACAACAAAAACAGAGCATCCATGTGCACAATAAATCAAGCATATGTTACATCAAACACAAGAGAGAGATGATCCAAAACAAGACCACTTCACATCAATATCTTCTAGAGCAATCTTACAAAACTTGCGTAGCGTGCATCAGATCTCTGTCAAAAACCCAAAAATACCCCAACATTACATACCACAAGATCAATATAGAAATTCAACCAACAACCAAAAGAAACTATTTTTTCCCTCAAAATCCAACTCATGCACAACCCTTAACCCAAAAATACCTTACATATTTATACATTTTGGAATGGGCTAACCTCGATACAAAGTGGACACAAGTTCCAAACTACTTCTAACTAAATTTATCCTTTTGTGTGCTTTGGTCCTTCAGATGACTTGTCACATGGTCCACCTCCATTGTGCAACTACCAAAACTGGTCCAAAACCCCTCTCCAATAGGCCCCCAACACTCACTTATTGCCTCACTTGTTGCTTGTCCCAAGCAACTTCAACTACTATGCATACTTTACTAGGTACTTAAACTTTGACCAAGCTTGTTCAGTTCAGCAGTTTTCCCACCACTACATAACACCTTTCAAACCAGAGGTTGACCCCTTTATATGTGTCGTGATCATTGATATGAGCATATTTCCAACCATAACTCAATTCTACCCATTAGGTTTCTCTCTATGTTGTTAATTCTCCTTTTGGTGGTGTCATGCCTCTCTGCATCGCAACTACCTCAGCTTTCAGCTTATGGTGACTATGCTTCCGGTAGTGTCGACCTTTTTTCCTCACTCTGTGTTGTAGACTTACTCTTTGGCTTTGCATCTCTGCACCATCTACCCAACAACTTATTTTCCTCCTTAATTTGGTTTACTACTACTCTTACAACCAATTCCTAAGTACCTCAACCTTCCTCATCATGATGTTCTTGTACGTGGATGAGATTCGATTCGTATTTTCCATCATTTTGAAATCTTAACCACCAATTTTTATTGTCCCAAGTCACTTCAACTCTTTTTTGTGCAAGCCTTCACCGCCTCCATTAGCTTGTGAAGTGTTTCCCTTGTAGTTGTATCCTATTCCTTTTCTTTTGTTTCATGCTCTATAATGTCGTCTTCTATCTACGCTTTCATATGTGCCTATAATTTCTCATTACTAACTTGTATAGTCTTCTTAACACCTACTTTCACTTCATCCTGCTTCTCTATTACTCTGTATGCTTCCTCTTGCAGTGTCTCTAACTTATGTGCAATGTCTTGTTGCTGGGATCTTAGCTTATTAACTTCCATCAAATCCTGCCTATGTTCCACCAACGCGACCATATGCTCTGCGATTGGCAGAGTGCTCATTGTTTCCTTTAGGTGTTATTCATTCATCTGCGCAACCTATTTCATTGAATGTAAGATCATCAATGAGTTGCGTCCATATTTGCATGCTTTCCTCATACATTTTCACATGCTTCTCTTCCAAAATATTGATGTTTGATGTTGTTGCACTGGCTATTTTCTCACTTTTTTGTCTCCCCTCTAGTGGAGTATTTGGCGCAGTCTTTGCTTCCAAGTACACAATATTTGACAGAAGCCTTGAATAGGTTGACTTATCTTGGTCACCTTCTCTTCAAATGGAATATCTACCTCCATCGGTACTTTTGGCAGATTAATATAGATTTCTTGAACCACTGTCTTCTTCAATCTCTCAAAATCCTATGTAGCCTCTTCTCTCTCCTTGCGCAGTTGAATATTTTCCTCTTGCAGTACTTCCTTAGTTGTAGTTTCTTTGGTCCACTCTACTGATGTCTTGACTACATGAAACTAGATTTCCTAAGCCATGCTAGTCTACAAAGTATGCAACACATCTATTGCCATACCTGAGCTCTCCTTTTGGTTATACCCGAATCACATTCCAATCAATCACATTAGTATAATCACGAATATATTTTCTAATAATGAAATATGAAATAATTATGAATTTTCATACTACCTAGTAATGCTAGTTGATAGGCCATTGGCCCAATCCTAGGTTCCACCTCAAATGGTGCACAAAACCTTGGTTCCAACTTCGAATAATTTCCCAATCTCAAGGTAATTTTTTTCGGTCTAACTTTCAAATACACATGGTCTCCGACTTTGAAATCCTCATGCATCTTTTTATGGTCTGCATAACTCATATGTTGGTCTTGAGCAACCTTTAAATCATGACTTACTTGTGGTACAACCTGTTCCATCTCCTAAAGTAAATTTGGTCCCAATAACATTATGTCCACAAGGTTATTCCAATTTACAAGTTTGCTACACTTCCTTCCATATAAAATTTTGAAAGGACTTATCTTTGCTAAAGTATGATAACCATTATTGTAGGAAAATTCAACCAAATGTAAGTATTCCTCACACTTAATAGGCCTTTCCATGACGTACATGTGAAGCATGTCCTCCCAAATATGGTTGGTTTTTTCTATATTACTATATGTCCATGGATGATAAGTAGTATTGGAATTTAGATGAGTGTCCAAACCTTCAAATAGTGTCTTCCATAAATTGGAAGTGAATTTCACATCTCTGTTAGAGATTACCACTTTCGGAATTTTGTGTAACTTGAAAATTCCCTTCATAAATATCTATGCAATGTTAATAGCTTTGAAATTAGATTTAATGAGAATTAAATGTGTTCCTTTACTATTTTTATATGCAAATACTATTGTAGAATCATGTTTCCTTGTAGTTCTAGGTAATCCAGTAATAAAATCCAAAGAAATAAATTCCCATTCCCATTCTAGAATGGGTAGTGGTTACAATAGTCCTGCAGGATGTTGATGTTCCATCTTTACTGGTTGACATTCCAAACATTTAGAAAATTATTATGTTATTTATTTTTTCATGTTTGGACAATAAAACAATTTCCTTAATGTTTCTATAATATTTTGAGACCCAACATGACATGAGTAAGTCCTCTTATGAATTTTGTCAAGTATTAAGAATTTCAAATTTGTTGAATCTGGCATAAAAATTTCGTTTTTAAACAAGAGCAATCCTTCCTAATCAATGTTGTACTATGTTTCTATCAAATCTGAGTTTCTTCCCTGTAACTTTACCTTAACACCATTGTAGATTTTATCAAATCTAAGTGCATATATGGTTCTGATTTTTAGATCAGATTATGATTTGTTAGCTGTTAAAGTATGTATTGCATGAATTTTCCTACTAAGAGCATCCGCCACTTTGTTTTCCTTACCCTTGATGTGCTTTATTTCAAAATCATATTCACTGAGAAAAGCTAGCCACCTGGCTTGTTGTGAATTAAGATCCTACTGGTCAAACAAATATTTGAAACTAACATTATCAATCAATAACAAAAATATTCTTCCTATAAGATAGTGTCGCCACATTTTCAAAGCATGAATCGTAGGATCTACTTCAATATCATGAGTTGCATAATTTTTCTCATGATCATTTAAATTCCTATATTCTTAACAAATGACATGGTTGTCTTGTAGCAATAATCCTCCTAGCCCTTCTTTGCTTTCATCGGTATATATAACAAATTATTTATCTAGATATGCAATCTTTAAAATTGGAGTTGTTGTTGGTAACTATTTTAGTTTTTGGAGGCTTTCTTGACATTTCAGTGACTAGATAAATTGTATTCCTTTCTTTTGTAATGAAGTAATAGGGTAATCTAATTTAAAAAACTTTTGACAATAAATCTTCTATAATAACCAGTAATCTCCATGAAGGATCTTATGTCAGTCATATCTTTTGGTATAGGTCATTCCATAATAGCTTTAACTTTATCCAGATCAATAACTATCCCATCTTCCTAAATTATTGTCCCAAATATTGTACCTATTTTTGATAGAACTCGCACTTACCGAATTTTGCATATAAATGATGCTCCCCAAGTATTTGTAACAAAAATGATTAAATGTTATTCATGTTCTTCCTTGTTCTTAGATTAGATCAGTATATCGTCTATAAATTTTAAAATGAACTCATCTAATTACATACTAAATACACTATTCATTAGGCACATAAAATTTGGTGGTGCATTTGTAAGGCCAAAAGGAACCACGAAGAGCTCATAATGTCTGTATCAAATTTAGGATGTTGTTTTATATATGTCCTCATATTTTATCCCTATCTGATGATATCCCAATCTAAGATCTATCTTAGAGAATACCTTAGCTCCTCCTACTTGATCAAACAAAACATTCTGAGGCAATGCGTACTTATTTTTTATAGTCATTTTGTTTAACTGACAGTAATGAATACACAATATGAAAGTCTTATCCTTCTTCTTAACAAATAGTATAGGTGCTCCCCAAGGAGACATGCTTGTTCTGATATCCTTTTTATCTAGGATATATTGTAAATTTGCATTTTCAATTCTATTAGTTCTAATACACTCTTTCAATATGGATCCTTAGATTTAGGTGTAGATTTGAGCGCTAGTCAATAGAAAAATATATATACTTCTTAGGAGGCAAATCCAGAATTTTCTTAGGAAACAAATCTCAAAATTCTTTGAGGAACAAATAATCATCAAGAGATGGTTTTTCATGGCCCTTTGATGAGTCTAACAATTGCACTGTATACATTTTACAATCCTTTCTATCACACTTTTTAAGCTACACAATTGAATTTGTTTTTACTGAAACTGCTATAGGTATGAAATTTATAGTTTTTTTGATTCGTTCATCATCTATGTACATAAATCAATTTTCAAAAAAGTTTAAAATAACTCTGTGGGATTCCATCAATTCAATTCCTATCAAGACATCATAAGACCCTAACAGAAAGATCGTTAATTTAGATTTAGTATTTAAACCATTCATTTCTGGATAACAATTTTGGATCAAATCAATTACCTTTCTATTAGTTCTAGTGGCTAAATGTACTAGCCAAGATTTTGGATTTTTTCATTTTTTCCAATTTAAAAGATTCCATTATCAAATGATAAATGTAGCTTAAACTTGATCCTAGATCTATAAGTAGAAATAGAATTTTATCAAAAAAATTACATTTAATTTCAACCATGGAAGATTGATATTCATCTTGTTTGTTATTTAAATCAATGTATATATTTTAGGAATACTTCTTCCTATATCATTAAACTTTGTAGCCTCATGAATATTATGCACTCTTTAGTTTGTATTAGACTATTGTGGATAGTTCTTTAGCAGATTTGTATCACCACATCCCCAACATTTCATTGGATCTTTAATAGATTCATTTGCTCTCATATTCATAAAACTGGTAGATATGTTTCCACTATGAGTTGTTTGTTGATTACTGTAACTGTGTCCTTGATAACCTTTTGACATGTTCATGAAAAGTAGGGGTTTAAATC
Source organism: Larix kaempferi (assembly GCA_027924585.1). Classification (NCBI taxonomy): domain Eukaryota; kingdom Viridiplantae; phylum Streptophyta; class Pinopsida; order Pinales; family Pinaceae; genus Larix; species Larix kaempferi. The sequence goes on from BSBM01000511.1 coordinate 4,397,997, forward strand.
CTTCCTCCTTTGGTTAAATCTATCCTACTTCTTTTCATTCTGTACTCTTGGTATTTTTTACCTCTGTCTGTACTAATCGTAATACAATATACCTTTGCATAGTGTCTCTTCTAATGTCTTAGGATTATTAATTCAATACTGTCTTTGTAAGAATATGGTAAAAAAAATTTTAAAAAATGTTGAATTTTGACGTTTTGTCCTGAATGTATGGTACATACCTCAATAATTCCATCAATTTATTAATTAATTCCTCCATTAACATATGCCCCAACCTTAGTTCATAAAATTACTTAGTTATTTTCTCAAAATAACTTTCTGATAAGTATTTCTTTTTAAAGTGTTTCTTAAAATCCTCCCATTCGATCTTCTTCCCCTTAAGTCCTTTTACCAATTTCATGTCCATCCACCATATACTAGCCTTTCCATTCAAGTTGTAAATGGTCATTCTAGCCTTCATGTTACTCGAATCATCATAAATCTAAAACTATTTAGTCATCCTAAGGAGCCAAGATTTTGCTTCATCTCCTGTCTTTGAATCTCCAGCAAAGGTTGGAGGTCTAATCTTTTTGAATTCTCCTATTGATGTTTCCTTTTCCTTTTGGAATATGTGTTTATGGTCTCATCCTTTCTAGAGTCTTTAACATCTGATTATTTCTTAATAGATTTTCCAATTTTATCAATAGTTTCACCTGAATTAATGGGTGTACTTGATAATTTTGATGAGTATCACTAATTTTTGCCTCTTAATTTTTGATATATTGTGTAGCAGTAATTCATTTATTTCATTCCTTTATTCATTTCTTTCATGAGACTCTCATTATTTTCCTTATAACTCTTTAGTTCAGCTATGAAAATTCTCATTGTTTCCAAGACTTCTGAAGGGGTAATCTATTCATGGCTTGTTGAGATCTACCTATATATATATATATATATATATATATATATATTCCTGCTTGTATTAAAGAAAATTTAAATATGCCAGTTTGTATTAATAATGGATGGCTAAAGAAGAGTTGTGGAGCCCAAGAGGCCCTAAATGTGGTACCTACAACTCTGATACCACATGTAAAATACCTTGATTTGTTAAATATACAACATCAGTGTTTATCGGACAATCTACTCGAGCGGACGCAAGCAGGATCTCCCTAGCTCAATGTGAGTCTAGAACAAATAGAACAGACTACAAATGGATTTCCTAGATCTACTTAAGGATCAAGTACTAGATGTCTTACCTTTACTTCACAATCCTTTTTCCTGAATGTTTCTCCACGTCTAGCGGTCGTCAGATCTAAGCTGCAAGACCTGTTAAGACACAAAGAACAACATAACACGAGTAAAGAGCATCTATACAATAAGAGATCTAAGTAAACAATTAAGCAGGTAAACTACTCAATATCATCACACATTAACAATATTGGTGGAAAGCATTTTATTACTGTAAATAGGGAAATACATGGCAGAGACATAGAACTACAACCAAAGCTTAACGCTGCAGCCCTTCTCCATCCAAGCCATTTGCCATATCCTTCCAAGGAAGTATGAGTCCTCCAATAGGCGAGTGGAGATTTTCCAAGGATGATTTCACCAGCATGTAGATACCATAGACTTCCTCCCCTTGGGATGGGAGTGAGATTCATTTAAATAGGACTAAGTGGATAGGATATGGATAGGATAGGCTTAAGGGATCTCTCCAAGGTGTTAGGAACCGAGTGCCAACTCCTCCAAGAGGTAAGGGATAGGGTCCCAAGTCAACAAGCTTCGAGAAGGAACTCGAAGAAGCTATTTTTGCCATCTAACTGACTTCGTCACACCCTATAATGGGGCAAGGTGTGACGTCGCATGTTGCTTATGTGAAGCCTGCAACGACCTCTAAAAACCTAGTACAAATGAGTGCAAATCCTTCCAGGTTAATCACTTAATCAGGGTAACTTCAGGGATGTATACACTGAATCTGATGATGAGGAGATTTTAGGTGTAATAGAATGCCCCCCAAAGCATGAAGCTATTTAAAGATTGGACAGGTGAAATGCTTTGATAGAAGGAATGGCAATGGATTTGTCGGATGAAGGGCACTGCTCCAGTACAACAGACTCTGAACTGACAATCGCACATGGCTGTTGACCAATACAATGCAGATCCATGGTAGTAATGACCGACTGAACACAGTCATGGATACTAGACACAAGCGTAGATCCATGATGAGATGATAACACAGCCACGACCAATACAAATGTGGATCCGTGCAATATGAATCAAATACAAACTCCATCACAGCCTCGGTAAAACATGATTCCCCAGGATCTTCAAGCTAAACCCACAATGATATGAATCTATCCATGTGATTACAAATGTTTTGATGTCGAACATGGTAGAAACCACTTGATTACTGGTCATTGATGTAAACCATTAACAAGCGCGAGGGAGATCACCATTAATGTGAATGATTCCCAAGGTATCATAGTACATATCATCAAGCGTGAATAAATGAGTTGAAGTTGAACGCAAGAAAAAATCTTTCAATCAAGAGTTAATGATGTAAAATCATGTTGAAAGCGAGGTAACCTGCCATTGAGGCATGCAGGGCCAAGGTACTTGATTGGTTTCTAGATTTAGTCCTTGGATGATGAGTTGAAGTCAACAAGGATGAATCCATAGAAGGAGGGCCATGATGAATCCCCATCAATCGACACGAAACACGACAAAAGATGTGTAGAGTAGATCAGATGGTATAGTGGTATGCAAGACTGACTCAAAGTAGACCGACATGGTGACGGGTGTACTAATTGCAGATGATAAATGACGAACATATTCTTGGACATGGGCATAGCATGACTTGGCAGTATTGACATAACGAGTATGACACAAATTTCCAATGCGACTGACGGAAGAAGATTTCTTTGAATGACTCAAAGGAGTAACAAGACTCAGGAAATACACGGAATTCGAGGACAAATAGATGATCCAAGTACTTGTATGCAAATGCAGATGAGTGCCATATTCAAGAACGACTATGTATTGCCACTAACAAAGTGTGTAACACAAAAACTTTCCTTTTTCCCCATCATGAACGATGAGTCCCTCATGTGTTTTTTACAAGCTTGATGAGGGTAACCAGGTGCTTGGTATAGCTCATCCCATAGATGAGTCCAATCCCAAATATTTTCCGAACCTAGGATAGAAGGGGTTCGTCCCATGGCGGGCCCTTCAATGTGAGAGTTTAACGAGTCCATAGAAGGTAAACTCGGTCGTCATTTCATGTTTAGAGAGTTTGAAAAGAACTAAAGAAGACTCCAACGATCCTTTTTCGTAAAGTTAGCCTCATCGCCTGAAAAAGAGTAAAGCAACACGGGAGAGGACTATTCCAGTCATGATTGACTAGAGTATAACCTTTTCGTAATTAGTGCCCCCTGGTCTGAAAAAGGGGTAAAATATCACCAGGAGGATGACCATTCAAATTCTTTTACAAGCGTGAACACGACAAGTTCGCTTGGAAATCTTTTTGTATTTCGAGAGCCTGAAAAGAGCTTAAAGATAGACTCTGGGGGGTTCCTTTTCTGTAGAAGTTTAACGAGCCCGGAAAAGTGATAAATCATAACTCAGTAACGTATTCTCATATTTTCAAGAGCACAAGAAAGAACAAAGAGTAAGCTCATTAATTGCAATCTATAAAAAGAATGAACGACAAAAACCATAAGGGGTGTTCATACCTGAGGTGACCGTTCCAATATGAAAATGGCGTAGAAAGGTACTTGACAACTCCTGCACACTCAGAAACTAGGTCAAATAGTCAACTGAACGTTTAAATATAATAAAACTGATCCAAACTATAGTAAAAAACATAACGGCATCAAATATTTGAAAAATGAATATTTCATTTTGTTTATAAATAGAAACAAAAACCAAATATAGTCACCATTGTTTTATTTGCCAAATTTGGAAGGAGTAGTGCCATTTAGAGCCAGATTTCACTTGTTGATCCAGGAGCTACGATAAGCCATTTCGCCTGTCGTCAAGAATAGGTAACCCTAAACTTCAACAACAAGTTTGTAGTGGTTTACAATTTTTATTTTTAGTCAATTTTTTGGGTTTTGGCTTGATTTGGGAAGGGCCATTGCACCCTCGGCTCGTCACAGTATGCAAACGTCCCCCAAGGACAAATGGAAGCCATCTTATGTTGGTCAGATGGATTGATCTCAATTTGATTGTAACCAGAAAATCCATCCATAAATGAGAAGATGACGCTTCCGGCACAGTTGTCGATAATCTGGTCGATGAACAGGGTCGGGTAATTTTCCTTTGGACAAGCATTGTTAAGGTCCCGATAATCGAAACAGACACGAATGGTACCCTATTTTTTGTTCACGAGGACGACGTTTGAGACCCAATCCGTCAATCGGACAGGATAAATGAAGCCAGCCTTTAAGATTTTTTCAATCTCTGCCTTGATTGCTGCAGTCTTTCGGGGGTGTACCGGTCGCAACTTTTGACATATAGGTTTGATGTCGGGATAGGTTTTTATTTCATGAGAAATAATTGCGGGGTCTATCCTGGGCATCTCCTCATAGGACCAAGTGAAAATGTCTCGAAATCGCTTAAATAAGGCTGTACCAATGGCTATTTCTTCAAGGGAACACTTCTGGCCTATGCAAATGTGTTCCACGATACTAGGTTTCACCGAAATGTCTACCGGAGTGGTAGGCTCAATGTTGGCCAAGTTACCCTCAGTGTCCGAAAGACATGTAAGTATTGGGGAATGAGGGAACGGGTAGATATCTGGTGAAAATATAGTGCTAATGTTGTCCTTTATGTACTTCACATGAGGGAGAAAAGACGACCTATGGTGGAGGTCATCCCATGGACCATCATCAATGTTCATAACTTCCATGATGGACTCGTCTGAATGAAAAATCCGAAGTAAGATATCAGGGAGAAATGATGCCCATTGTAGAGAATAATATGGGGAGGTTATAGTCAAGTGGTCCTCCGGTGCTGATTGGATAGCCTTGTAAATATGTTCCATGGGTGAAAGAGGCATTGCATCTCCAATCAGGTGTGTTGTGGCTTCATCAGGTACAAGCCCATAATCAGTGGAGTGAGATTAAATCTCTATGGAGATTATGTTCACCGAGGCGACATGATTAGGGAGTTCTAACATTGGAAAATTGCCCATGAGAGATGAATCTTTCAAAAGGCCCACCCCTATACTCTCATACTGTTTTGACGTTTGTCCAATGGAAGGAACATGGTCACCAGGATGAGTAGTAGTGTTCGGTGTGCAAAAATCTAATTGGTTGAAAGTAACAATTCATCCTTGGTGGGGGCATTGTACTATGTGGAAGACTGAAGAGGCTACTGCATGCATGGCATAAAACCAATTGTGACCAAGCAAGAGATTATAATTGATCGGGGCTAAGACCACTTCCACGTTAATGGTTATGGTCTTTCCACCCAGCTCAACTGCAAGAGCTTGTAAGAGCCCATGAGGTTGAAATCCATGCCTGTCGAATGCTTTCAACGTGGTGGGGGAACGATTCAATTTGGGAGAGCTAATGGCCCTCCAGCAAGCGATCGACATAACAGAAGTAGAGGCTCCTTCGTCCAAAATGGTACGATGGACAATATTCCTAGTGATGTTTGTAGCTACTTGGAATGCAAGCTGGTGGGAAAGCCTTGGCTTGACGTATTCAAGTCGGAACATGATGGTATTCGAGGAATCAGGGTCAACTGCACTGATGGCTGCAAGGAGAGTTTTGCGTTGATTAGGACAATTCTGCAAAACTTCCAGTGTGTACATAGCGCAAGGGGCTTGCACCAAGTCCTCAATGATATTGTGATTTTGTGCTACCCGAGCATTAGGATTGAAAACAGCTTTTCGAATTGTGCTCCTGGCCGAGCACAATATCGAATCTAAAGATGGCTTCTCAATGGTGAGAGAAGTTGATGGTACAGTGACATCAAGGAAAGAGGTGGAAACTTTTTCAGTATTACTTCCAATGGGTTCCTTCGAAGGGACCGAATCGTATGCTCGCAAGCGAGTGGCGAGATTGATCATCTCATTACGCACCATGAGAACATGCACGGTATTAGGTGATTCCCCCTGGGCTGGGAGGGGTTGAGCAATCATTTGCTGATTTTGTGTGGGGAAGGGATCGCTGAGGACTGCGGGAGTTGGTTTACCCCGAAGAAAATTTTGGACTTTGTCTCTATGGGGAAATTCTTTAGAGAAATGATCATCTCCACACAGTAAACAAGGATACTTTAGCTTCCTTTTTTTCTTGGAATCTTCAAGAGTGCTCTTTTGCTCCTACTGGGCAGAATACTTCTTAGGTTTCCCTTTGGTCTTTCTTTTTCCAGCGGACTTCAGAGATGAAGATGATTGGACATAATTCACCTCTTCGATTACAACAGGAGTGGTAGACTTGGCGGCATTGTGACTAGCCTGAATTGGTAATGGGGAGTAACCATGAAGGTTCGACGATCCAACATAGTTAGAATCAGCCTGGGTTTGAAGGGATCCAATGATGCCATCGACTTGGGGTCCCTTAAGCAGTTTCGCAGGGTCGTTAGTGTCATGGGGTGCATCAGGAAGAATATCGAACAATGTGTCGGATTGAGTATAAACTAAGTCTAGCACATGGGCGCCTGCAATGGCTTGTTCTTGGGTGACAGCACCTCCCATGGAAACATCTCGTGCTATGGTAGGGATGAGGGATTTCGTAAACCAATCTGCTAGGAGTTGATCTAGAATAGGAGCTTTAATGAGACGTCGTCTCCTTCGCCACTCATGGATATGATCAGAAATATGAGTGGCGGTATTTTGATGGAGCGAGGTTAAAAGCTCGGTACTAGTTTCATACCATATTGGCAGCTGGAAATGCGTCAAAAAGTTCATGGCTAGAGAACTGAAATCGGGAAAAGAATGGGGTGGTAACTCGATGTACCACTTGGCAGCCGAACCAGTGAGAGTCTTTTGAAACAATCTAAGATGGATCGAGTCGTCTATTAAGGAATTCGATGAACACGATAAATGGTATGTGGAGGTCTGTTGCCACTGCTAGGAGGAGGTGGAGGTCCATAACCATGATAGGGTGGTCCATGACCACCTCCGCCTAGAGGAGGGGGTGGGTCACTTCCGCCGCTAGAAGGGTGGGTACCCCCACCACCTCCGGTGTCGGAGGGATGAGGGTCTCCACCACCACCACCACCATAATAATTAGATCCGCCCCTGCCTCCGCCTAGAGGAGGTGGTGGACCACCTCCACCGCTTGAAGGGAAATGTCCTCCTCCACCATAATTGGATGATCCTCTGTCGCCAATGCGCGGAGGAGGTGGTGGACCATTCTCGCCACCGCCGGAAGGGTGGTGGCCATTGTTGGTAAAATGAGTTGGAACTCCGCCATAGTTAGGCAGGGGCCCTCCACCTCCAGGAGGAGGTGGGGGTGGACCGATCGGGGGTGGTGGTGCTTGAGGGATAGTCGGTTGGGGTCCATGTTGCAACACGGGCTGTTGCCCCCATAGATTGTATGGATTTCCAGGATAAGGTATCCCGTATGGTGCATTTCCGAGATTGGATTGACTTGGTGCAGGGTTAACGAAACTTAGATATGCTTGACTCCATGAGGGTTGAGTTACATTGGATGGGCCCCCAACATGAGATAATCCCATGGTGGATGGTCTAGCGGGTTGGGAAGGTCCAACGAGAGGACTGTCGGGAACTCCGCCACCTACGTTCTGATTAGGAAACAGGGGTTGCCCCCCAGCCACAATAGGTTGACCACTAAGAAAGGGTTGAACCAACATAGGTTGTTGATTAGCTACCATAGTAATAACATTACCAATAATATAATCCGGGGGAACGGAGTATCCTCCCCTCAAAGTTTGAGGTGGGGGAGGAATTCGTAAAGTGACCGTGGTAGTGACCGGTGTGTTTGACTATTGTCCTTCAATCAGTTGATTCACTTGAAGTGTAGGACTGGACTCTTGCGAGGGTTGACTAGTCTCATTAATGATCTGGTTGTGGAGGGAAGGTTCGGGTGAACCAAAAGATATCAGATGAACTGGGGTGTCTCTATACCCAGGTCGTTGTTCGAGACTTTGTCTTCGAAAGTCATCACCCCTAAGACGTAATTGTTCCAAACGTTCATGGATAGGGCCAAAAATCTCAGCGGGGTCAGGCCTGTAGTAGGGTCTAGAGATCTCTGGAGTAGTCTAGTTGGGTGGGGATGAGATGGAAAAATGAGCCACTGGGTGGCCTGTAGAAGAGGTCCAATAAGCTGCTGAAGGACCAACAGCTATTGTGGGGCCATCCTGGGGTCGGTTTATCCATTTCAACGATCTAGGCTCTCCCGGTAAAACAGGGGACAGGTTTTGTCAAGTAGAAGTGTCCACCTCTTTGCCCTATGTGGGGTTATAGGCAGGTGAGTCTGAAGGAAACAAAAGTCCTCCAACATTCAAAGTGGGGTTCTCCACTTCAGTAACTGCAACTGTGTTACACTGATCCATTCTTACCCTCTAAATAACCTCCAAGTTAAGTGGATACTCGGGTGATAAGTTTAAGATACTACGGGACTTTCTCCAGGGAAAATCCACCAGAGCGTCAAGAAAATTAACCAGGATGGCTGAAAAAACGTTTCTCCTAAGGGTGTGCTAAAAAAGAAAAGCAGTCCAGAAAAAATACTCAAACTAAGGCAACAAGCAGTCTTATGTGACAGAGTGGATTCAAAGTCTGTAACCTCACGGGATTATCAAGGCATCGCAAACCGCTATATACTGCAGGGTCCAACAATATGACGCGATAAGGAGGATTGGGACCGTACCCTTGCTTGCATACCCAATTACCTGGACAGTATGTGCGTGCTAATCTCCCCGAGTGTTGTTCTCGGTGTATTGCTTTGCCAGGACGACCAAATGGTTAACTAGGTTGGTTTCAGGAATCCTAGTGGTGTCTCCCAATATACGCAAGGTACGTGGGAGCTCAAATCTGTAGTGGTGCTGTCTAATGCACAACCATTTGGCAAGATACCTTCCGATATACTACTGAGTACATGACACACCCTTCGATATACGCCAAGTACGTATTATGGTAATTGGAGGGTACGTGAAGGAGCTTGATATACCTATAAGTACGTGGAAGACTACAATACCCCTAGAATACAATGCTGGCAAATAATGACAACTACCACGCTTAACGACACTGGAACACGTCTCTAACTTACACAAAAGTTTCTATAAAATTTTACCTAGTTCTACCGTTAATTTTATCTTGGATGGTTAGGTGAATGCATGGAGTGAGTACATAATCAGAAGCATAATGCAAGTCCTAGCTACATGCATGAAATATTATTTTCTTTCGATGAATTCTAACTATGGGAAGCATAAATCTTTCTTTTTTTTTTCTTTCCAATAATTTTGACAAAGCAATGCAATGTAACACAATCCCAATTCTATCAAATTTGATTATGAAAGCATTCTTTTCCTTTTTGTGCGAAATGCGAAAAATCACAACACTAGTAATCCAAATCACAACAATTTTTCTTTTATTTTCCTTTTCAAAGCAAAATAACACTAGGTAATGAAAAGAGAGGATTCTGAGATGGAGTATGCAAGTTTTTCAATTTCACTTTCAATGACCTAAAAGCCACAAAAATTAGAAATGCATCTATCTTTCCTTAGCATGGAATTAATTTTGAAAAAAATGAAGCATACTTTGAGTCTTTCAGAAGATGAATGATTCATAATTCAAGAAAAACACAATTGATCATTCATTCATTCAATTCTTCCAAAAACATAAATGAAAATGTCCCAATGCGCAACAATTTTCTTCAATAATGCTTGAGAAATGATGGGAAAGAAGCACTTTTAACTTTTCAATGGACGCATCAAAACAATAATTTGATAACAGCTATGCTTTTAGATGTAAATGACTAAAATGAAAATAGTACTTGCAGCACTCAGTACTCAGAAAACTCAAGAAAAGACAAGCACTCAGTTAAGCTGAAAGACACACAAGACTCAAAATCAGACAGTAGCAAGCAAACCAAGCAAGCAAAGCTAAAAAAAAAATGTAAATGAGGTCTGGAGGTTGATCTAATGCAATGACCAGATCAGGGATGGAAGGAAGGGAATGCAAGGGTGAGCGAATGAAGGTGGAGGAGACAAGAGTATCCACCACTACAAGTCTTCAAACTTGTCCAAGACAGAACCCAAAATCGATCCAAACAAAACCAAACTCTCAAAACACAAATAAAAAATGGTATCTCTGGCTAGACCTTACAGCACAAAGGGAGTTCATACAACAAACCAAAGTTTAGACTGACAAATGGAGAGGGGATGCCTGCATGCCAAATTTTGACAAATCGGTGCACTCTGTGCTTGTACACAGTGCGACGTTGCATTTTACCTATACGGGAAGTGCGACGACGATGCCATTTACCAATGAAAGGGATGCGACGAGTGACTAACATGTAAAGAACAGAGGCCAGAAATGGCACAATGTCACTCTGTTAGCAATACCCAGGTGCGACAGGTGAAGTCTAAATTCAAAAATGAATCAAATCTCCTAGCAATGAACCATGGAATGGTTTGAAAATGAGTTGTATAAACTCAGAGGAATCAAATCAGAGTCTTCAATATGAAGATCTGATATTGGAATCAACTTAAGAAGCAAATGGAAAATAAAAGGCTTGTGTCAAGCAATCAACTGAAAATGACTCTCAGATTGACAACTACAAAATAAGACAATCTCTCCTCCCTAGTATGGTTGCTAGATTTGTTTATCGGACAATCCACTCGAGCGGACGTGAGCAGGATCTCCCTTGCTCAATGTGAGTCTAGAACAAATAGAACAGACTAAAAATGGATTTCCTAGATCTACTTAAGGATCAAGTACTAGATGTCTTACCTTTTACTTCGCAATCCTTCTTCCTGAATCTTACTCCACGTCTAGCGGTCGTCAAATCTAAGCTACAAGACCTGTTAAGACACAAAGAACAACATAACATGAGTAAAGAGCATCTATACAATAAGAGGTCTAAGTAAACAGTTAAGCAGGTAAACTACTCAATATCATCACACATTAACAATATTGGTGGAAAGCATTTGTATTACTGTAAATAGGGAAATACATGGCAGAGACATAGAACTACAACCAAAGCTTAACACTGCAGCCCTTCTCCATCCAAGCCATTTTCCATATCCTTCCAAGGAAGTATGAGTCCTCTAATAGGCGAGTGGAGATTTTCCATAGACTTCCTCCCCTTGGGATGGGAGTGATCTTCATTTAAATAGGACTAAGTGGATAGCATATGGATAGTATAGGTTGAGATATGATAGGAGAGGTTTAAGGGATCTCTCCAAGGTGTTAGGAACCGAGTGCCAGCTCCTCCCCGAGGTCAGGGATAGGGTCCCAAGTCATCAAGCTTCGAGAAGGAACTCGAAGAAGCTATTTTTGCCATGTAACTGACTTCGTCACACCCTATAATGGGGCAAGGTGCGACGTCGCATGTTTCTTATGTGAAACCTGCGACGACCTCTCAAAACCTAGTACAAATGAGTGCAAATCCTTCCAGGTCAATCACTCAATCAGGGTAACTTTAGGGATGTATACACTGAATATGATGAGGAGGAGATTTTAGGTGTAACAATAAGGAGACCTTCTACAAACCAATAACTGACTTCGTCACACCCTGTAATGGGGCAAGGTGCGACGTCGCATGTTTCTTATGTGCAACCTGCGACGACCCATCAAAACCTAGTACAAATGAGTGCAAATCCTTCCAGGTCAATCACTCAATTAGGGTAACTTTAGGGATGTATACACTGAATATGATGATGAGAAGATTTTAGGTGTAACAATCAGGAGACCTTCTACAAACCAATCTTGTGTAGCCAAGATTGATCCTCTCATATAGAGGTGAGCACTTTGATTGCCTTCCATGTAAAGGTTATTCCTCTCATATAGAGGTAATCGACCAAAGTAATGATGTTGTAAAGTCTTGTTGGACAAGGATCCGAAATTGTATGTATCAAGTCATAATTATCATGTGAACCTTTCGCATAAAGGTATCCATGATATGGACCTCCCGTATATAGGTGAACCTTCTGTATAAAGGTATCCATGAGATGGGCCTCCCGAATAGAGGTGGACCTTCCATATAAAGGTCATGCTTTACTTGTTAAAATCATTTAATGTTGTGTGATATATTATTAACCATGATCACCAGATTGCGATTAAGTCTCCTTTAGAGATTGATCTCCTCTAAAGTGAGTTACTTTAGCATATGAGCATTTGGTCCAAAATAATATAATATGATCATAACATCCGATAATTCTTCTTAGTATAATGTAATGTGATGGCAAATTAAATTTAGCACATATTGACCATGCAGTGACAGATAAAGAAATAAAAGATAAATCATTGAGATCAAGAGAACTTGAAATTTCCCATGCAGATACTTCAGCTAATTGAAGAGAACTCGAATTATTAAAGGTTCAGTTATAAAGATTCAGTTAAGTATAAATGCTTAAGTTAAAGCATCCGTTAAAGATATGTCTCAGTTAACTAAAGAACTCACAGTGGTCACTTCAAGTAAATCAATCAACACGATTTCAGTTAACTAAGTGTTACATAAAAGGGACTATTTAACTAAAGTATTTTCACTTTAGTTAAACTAAATGATGACACTTCAGTTAAAGAGAGTTAACTAAGTGACAAAAAAGAAGATCTAGTTAACTAAATGTTATTGCATGCCGACACTTATGTTAAACTAAAAGATGACACATGAGTTGTGACACTTGCATGTCGACACTTAAGTTAGCCACCTAACTAAGTGGGAAAGCTTTCAATTAAGAGGTGAGTTCATCCTAAGTGACAAGTTAGTGAGATGAAGCACTGCATGAGAAGTGAGTTGCAACACTCCATGCAAGATTAATACATCCAATTTGAGGGTGATTTTATCCTGAAGTTAGAAGTTAAAAATAGAAGAGAAGAATGTATAAATATGATATACAGGATTGTTGAATCCAGTGTGAAGTGAATTCTCTTCTCCATTGAAGGAAAGGCACTTCTCTTTCTGTTAGGTATTGTTTGTGTTTGTTATTGTTGTGTTCGGCACACATCTGATTGATCTCTCTTCTCTATTGCTTCTGTATCTTTTCCAAGAAGTTTGATGATCTCTTATATTCTGAAAAGCAATCTGCTATGTTGTAAAAGAAAGCATTCTTTGCTATCCATTATATTATATTGAGAATAATTGTTGGGGTTTTTGTTCTCATAATTTTGAGTATTTTCCCCAGGGTATATCTTGTGTTATGGTTGTATGAATTTCATGGATTGAATTGTCTCATTTCTTCAAGTCTCTGCATCTAAAAGAATTAATGATCAAAGTTCAACCAAATTTCAACATGGTATCATAGCTCAGGGCGTGGAGGAGCTTAGTTTTGCATTCCAGCTAGAGCCTACATTGATCCTGAGAAGTTGAGCACAATATTTGAAGACTATGGCATCAGTCTCTATACAACCATAAGACCATCTTGAGGGCACCTCAAACTTAAACACTTGGAAGGCTGGGATTCTCAACATGCTAAAGGAACATGACTTGGATGTCTATGTATCTATTGTGGTGGAGGAGACTACATCTAATGCAGGGCACATCAACTTCAAGAAGAATCAAGCTAAGGCTAAACGGATCATCTATGATTCAGAAAAGATAACTTGATGCCCATGATCACACCATTGAAGACCACGAAAGAATGTTATGATACATTGACTAATATGTATGAGAAGAAGGACTCGAGTCAAAAAAGGGCATTGGAGAATAAGCTTCGGAATTAAATATGGAGACAGATGAGACAGTGGCCTCCTTATTCTCCAAGATATATTAGGTCAGAGATCAACTTGCTAGTGTTGGAGTAGTGGTGGATGAAGATGATATTCTCCAAACCGCTATTGATGGTTTCCCATCCTTATGGGAGACATTATTGGTTGTGGTAAATGAAAAAGAGGTAAAACCTAATTTTGAAAGGTTTTGGCATGACTACCTCCAAGAGGAGGGGCGAATCCAGAGCAATTCAGTGTGCATCAAAGAAGAAAATCTTGCCCTCACGACAAGAATGAAGAAAGGAAAGAAACCCTTCTTCCAAAAGAAGTTCTCTCATTCAAAGAAGAAGGAGTTCAACAAAGGATTTGACAAGTCAAAATCTATATGCTTAAACTGCAACAAGAAAGGATGCTTCTCAAGAGATTGGAGAGAAAAGCGGAAAGGAAATTTCCATGCTTCTACCGCCATAGAAGATGAAATCACTCAAAAGAATGCATCCAAAGAAAACGAGACAAGAAGGGAGTATTATCTTGTCTCATCCCTTTCGGTATCCATCATCACAAATGCATACACATGTTATACACATGTTTGATTGACAGTGGTGCAGCCAAACATATGACTGGTTACAAGAGTACCATCACTGATCTAAAAGAGAAATAATTCACATGCATGGTAGAGTTGGGGGACAACTCAACTTATTCAATCCAAGGAGTTGGATCCACCTCATTCCAACTGAGCATCAATGATTTTCTACATGTGGAGGACATTCTATATGTTCTAGGATTGAAGAAGAACCTTCTGTCAGTTTTGGTTCTTGAAGACAAAGGATTCCGAGTTATTTTTATGGATAACAAAGCACTTTTATGGCTGAAGAACAAAATCCTAGAATCCGCTGTTGTGATTGGAGTTCAAGAGGGAGGACTCTATAAGGTACCTGAGAAGTACATTCAACCTATGATTCACCAAAATATCATCCCATGCAAGCTATGGAACCAAATGCTTGGACACTTACACTACAAATCACTACCAGGACTTCAAAAGATGGTAAAACGTATGCCCATATTTGATTTTGAGAATGATAGTATATGTCGGGGTTGCGCACTTGGGAAGAATGTTAAGAAAATATTTTGTATCAGTTCTACTAGATCTAAAGGGATTTTAGATTTAATACATTATGATGTATGTGGTCCCTTGTCACCCCCCTCCCTGAATGGATTCTTATATTATGTATTGTTCATAGATGATTTTTCTAGGAAGTCATGGATTTATTTCATGAAAGCTAAAAGTGAAAATCTTAGCAAATTTAAAGAGTTTAAATCTCTAGTTGAAAATCAGAAAGAATATCACATCCATGCATTAAGGTCTGATAATGGAGGTGAATTTGATTCACATGCATTTAATGAGCTATGTAGTGATGTAGGAATATATAGATAGTTAACAGTACCATACAACCCTTAGCAAAATGGGGTTGCTGAAAGAAAGAATAGAACCATATGTGAGGTTGCAAAAGCCATGATGCATGATCAAGATATGTCAACATCATTATGGGAAGAAGCCACTTGTACAGTTGTGTACATCCAGAATAGAATCTCGCATGCCATTCTAGATGAGAAGACACCAGAATAAGTGTTTACCAGTGAGAATCCAGACATCTCACACTTGAGGATCTTCGGGTGCTCAATATACATTCATGTACCGAAAGAAAAGAGAACAAAGATGGAGCCTTATGTAATGAAAGGCACCTTTGTGGGTTATAGCGAGTCATCCAAAGCATACCGAATATATGTATCTAGTGAGAGACACATTGAAGTCAGTCGAGATGTTTCCTTCCATGAGGAAGCTTCTTTCAAAATATTGAAAGAGATTCAATGTGATTCAGAGATAGAGGATCCCGAGTCTGATTCTCCCCCTTCAGAGTTAGAGAGGGATAAACCAAAAGATGCCTTAGATTTTCTAGCTCCTGAAGAACCAGTAGAACTAGTTGAGAGCTCACCTGATGAGCCTCCCACTAAAAGAAGATCTCCTTGGTGCTGACACACCTTACAAAATGCAGAGAAACATGGAGCATGAGCAGCCTCATCTAGAGAGCGAAAGAAAACTAACAGATATTCAGGGTATGTTGCACTGATGAGTCACATCAATGATTATGAACCATCCTCATATGAAGAATATGTAAAGAATCAAGTTTGTAAATATGCAATGACAGAAGAGTACAACTCTATAATGAAGAATGATGTTTGGGAGGTTGTTCCCAAACCTGTTGGGAAGTCCATTGTGACTTCCAGATGGATTTACAGGATAAAGCATGTTATGGATGTTAGCATTGAGAAGTATAAATCCATATTCATTTCCAGAGGTGTCTCTCAGAAAGAAGCCATCGATTATGATGAGACTTTTTCCCCTATGGCAAGGTACACCACAATCCGAGCAATGATTGCACTTCCATCTATTCTAGGATGGAAAATTCACCAGATGGATGGGAAGACATCCTTTCTCAATGGTGAGGTAGGGGAAGAGGTTTATATTCAGTATCCTGAAGGATTTGTGGCACATGGGAAGGATTCCCATGTTTTCAAGCTAAAGAAACATCTATATGGGATTAAGCAAGCCCCAAGGGCTTGGTACTCCAGAATTCATAGCTATCTTCACAAACTAGGTTTCTATAAGAGTGAAGTTGATCCAAATTTTTACTTCAAAGTAGTGAAGAACCAACCACTGTTATCGGTTCTATATGTTAATGATTTTTTTCTCACTAGAGAGGACCATTTGATTTCTTGATGCAAGAGGGAGTTCACATCATATTTCGAGATGAAAGACTTTGATCTAATGCACTACTTTATTGGCCTTGATATCTAGCAAATAAAAGATGAAATTTTTCTATCTCAAGGGAAGTACACTATGGATATATTGCATAGGTTTGGCATGATAGATTGCGAATCTATGACTACACCGATGGTTTCCAATTTGAGGAAACTTCATGAGTCAGGATCTGGATTAGATCCAGTAGTTCCCACTTTGCATTGACAACTTATAGGCTTGATAATGTACTTGATACATTCAAGGCCTAATATATGTTATGTCGTGAGCATTCTGAGTCAATTTATGTCTGATCCAAGACACATACACTAGACAACTGCTAATCATATGCTTAGGTGCCTTCGAGGTACAATTTCATATGGACTTAGATATGCCTCCAATGTAGTAGTCATGTTACTTGGTTATACAAACTCAGACTGCAGAGGAAGCATTGTGGATCGTAAGAGTACATCTGGCTACTATTGTATCCTAGGATCAACTATGATATCTTGGTCCAGCAGGAATCAGGGCTCCATAGCCCAGTGCACTATCGAAGCAGAATACATATCTACTAGTGTTTCCTGTCGAGAAGTAGTGTGGCTCAGAACTCTATTTGCAGGGTTGTTCAGTGAAAATATTGAACCTACAGTTATTAGGTGTGACAATTAGAGTTGCATCAATATTTATGAAAACCCAGTGTTTCATGACAAGTTGAAGCACATTGAAATGAAGCATCACTTCATCTGAGACATGGTCCAGAAAGGTACAGTGAAATTTCAGTACATTGCTACTGATGAGCAGATTGCAGATGTGTTAGCAAATCCTATGTCGATGAAAAAGTTCAAGTACTTCTGAGACAAGATTGGTATGGAAGAGAATGCCTCCCTCACTAAGAGGGAGTGTTAAATATACAACATCAGGAAACATTCTCCAAAACCAATATTGTGTAGCCAATATTGATCCTCCCATATAGAGGTGAGCACTTTGATTTCCTTACGTGTAAAGGTTATTCCTCCCATATAAATGTTCTTGATCAAAGTAATGATGTTGTAAAGTATTATTGGACAAGAATCCGGACTTGTGTGTCAAGTCATGATTATCATGTGAATCTTTCGTATAAAGGTATCTATGAGATGAACCTCCCATATAGAGGTGAACCTTCCATATAAAGTTCATGATTTACCTGTTAAAAGAATTTAATTTTGTGTGATGTATTATTAACCATGATCACAAATTGTTATTAAGTCTCCTTTAGAGATTGATCACCTCTAAGTTAATTACTTTAGCATATGATTATTTGGTCAGGAATAATATAATATGATCACAACATCCAATAATTCTTCTTAGTATAATTTAATGTGATGGATAATTAAAGTTAGCACATATTGAACATGCAGTGAAAGATAGAGCATAGAGATCAAGAGAATTCGAAATTTCTGATGCAAACACTTCAACTAATTAAAGAGAACTCGAATTGTTAAAGCTTCAATTATAAATCTTCAGTTAAGTATCAATGCTTCAGTTAAATATATACCTCATTTAAATAAAGAACTCATAGTGGTCACTTCAAGTAAATCAATCATCGTTATTGCAGTTAATTAAGTGTTAAATAAAAATGAATACTTAACTAAAGTGTTTTCATTTTAGTTAAACTAAAAGATGACACTTCAGTAAAATTATCAACGAGAACTAGTTAAAGAGAGTTAACTAAGTGACAACAAAGAATATCTAGTTAACTAAGTGTCGACACTTAATTTAGCCACCTAACTAAGTGGTCAAGATTTCAGTTAATAGGCCAGTTCATCCTAAGTGACAGCTCAGTGAATTAAAGCACTGCATGAGAAATGGGGCGCACCTCTGCATGCAATATTAATTCATCCAATTTGACGACGAGTTCATCCTGAAGTTAGAATATAAAAATAGAAGATAATAATGTATAAATATGTTATACGGGATTGATGTATCTAGTGTGAAGAAAATTCTCTTCTCCATTGAAGGCAAGGCATTTCTCTTTGTGCAGGGTATTTTCCATTCATGTTATTGTTGTGTTGGGCACACATCCGATTGATCTCTCTTATGTATTGCTTTGGTATCTTCATCAAGAGTGTTTGGTGATATCTTATCTTCCAAAAGCAATCTTCTATGTTGTAAAATAAAGCATTCTCTATTATCCATTATATTATACTGAGAAGAATTGTTGGGGTTTTTGTTCTCGTAATTTTGAGAATTTTCCCCAGAGTATATCATGTGTTATGGTTGTATGAATTTCATGGATTGAATTGTTTCATTGCTTCAAGTCTCTTCATCTAAAAGAATTAAAGATCAAAGATCAACCAAATTTCAATAGCCATATCCATACATCATGTCCACTTTTCATTTCCACCACATAGACCTTCACATATCCAAAATACCAAAGGTAGAAATAAAGTTGGCTCATAATCCACCAAAAACCATGAGCCATGTTACTTAAATTTTGGATATTTCTTCTTTCCAAAAAATAAGAAAGTTGGCACATTATCAAAAAACATAAGAAAATGATATAAGGATCTTCAAAAAAGGGAAATTCTCCAAAAAATAATAAAATAATATGGTCCAATACCATCAATCATCAAAAACCACCAATCACCAAAAACCATTTATCTAGTTGGATCCTTATCCTCCCTAACTTACTCATGTGCATATATAATGAACATGAAGGTCCCTCATTTTACACCTTTAGACCTTTAGGCCTTTAAACCTTTAGATCTTTAGGACTTTAAACCTTTACACCTTTACACCTTTACACCTTTAGGCCTTTCAAATTTTACACCTTTAAACACATTTCATCCCATTTGAGAACCATTTTCTCACCTTTCTCAATACATTACATACACACTCACTCTGTCAAAATATCCATTGAGACCCTATCTCTCTATGTTGAGTATTGACACCTTGTGAAGTGGAGTTGGAGAACATTTGAGATCAGTGGAGACCAAGATTACAAACACTTCAGTAGGATACAGGGGCTCTTTCTACTAGGTGTTCCATTGGTTCATGTATAGTTGACCGCATATAATACAAAAATCATTCTTTAATATACTCATTGTGACTTGAATTAATGTTGGTTAATTTTGTTTACTATTTACATACATATTTAGCTTAGATTTATTTTATTGCTGATTGGTTTAATTTATTACTTCTCCTGAACTCTACTTCAGATTCCATAATCCTTAGTAGGTTCCTTTCACTACTACATATGGTCTAATTTGCCACGAAAGTTCATTGTAATAGCCACGAATTTTCGTCCCTGTTGCAACGATTGGTGTTTTTTTTTTCGTGGATAGTGATTCATGGATATAGGGACAAACATTCCACATTGTGGCAATAGCAACGCTTCGTTGTTTCCATGTGTCAGCAACACAACAGTTCTCATATCTACGGAAAATGAATCCTTCCACGAAATTGCGTCGCTATATCGACGCACAACTCCTATAAATTTCCACGCAGGTGTTGAACCTTCCACGAATATTTGTCACAGTATCCACGCATCCATTCACAATCTTTCGTGGTAGATTTAACACCTACGTGGATGATTTTTTTATAGTTCCACGAATCATCGCCTCAATATCCACGCATGGATTCCCAAACTTTCGTGGCAGGTTCAGCACCTACATGGAAGATATTTTATAGTTCCATGAATCATCGCCGCAGTAGCCACGCATGGATTCCCAAACTTTCATGGCAGGTTCAGCACCTGCATGGAAGATATTTTATAGTTCCACAAACCATTGTCGCAGTATCCACGTAGGCATTCACAAACATTCGTGGCAAGTTTAGAAACTGCATGGAAACATTCTCTATAGACTACATTGTTGTTCGTCGATATAGAGACGATACCTGGAAGTGTTAAAAAAAATTGAATGTGAAGATGCAGTCATAGATTTGCTTCAGATAGACTAAAAGCACTTCTCATGAACTAGCTCTTGCATCTGCAATCAAATCCTTATCAATGATTCCTTTTAAATCTGCAAACAAGTCTTCTTAATTATGGTTTCCAATTCTATCAAATTTCATCAAACAAATAATCTTGCATTGTATTCCTTAAAGTAGTTACCAAGCCTTTATGATAAGCAGTAACACAAATAAAATTTGTTCAAGTAGTTTTCATACTTATCCCTTTTCAACAATCAATTCTTCAACTTCAAGTTTTGTCTTTTAATGGCACAAATATTCAAACTCAAACTCAATTTGGTCACAAAGAATAGGCTCGGTCTTCAAGTTATAACTGATGTTCTCCCATAACACTATTCAAACTCAACTTCAATTTGGTCACAAAGAATATGCTCAGTCTTCAAGTTATAACACAAGTCCTTCAGATATGCTATCAATATGTTTCAATGCTTTACAAATTGCTTTTCTTCAAGCTCAGATTTCACATCCCTGTGTCCTTTGAATAATCACAAGGCTTAAACAACATTTTGCAATGTATGAGCTCGGTCTTACAAAGAATTATACCTTAGCTCTATTCACTTCTTAAGAATGTCTATATGCTTATGTAATGGTGTATATTTAGATGCTTAATAAAACTTTCTCAGAGTCATTTATCATCAAATTTTTCATGAGCTTGTAAACAACAAACATAGTCCTAGATAGATATCTCAAGAACTTGATAACACATTTTAAAATTTCCAGTATCAAAATCGTTTATTTGTTCGGTACTGTTAAATAAATATTCCCAACAATTAATCATTTAATACTTACAATTCTTGCTTTTAGTTTTCTATGGCCACCCTGGCCCAGTCTATGTTGCCCGTGCTTTTCCATTCTAGCCTTGGTTGCTTTGGAGGTGTCAGGTAGCCTATATATGAAAATTTTCAAAAACCTTAGATATCAAAAATATTACTTAAAACAAAAAAGAAAAAAACAATTGAGCTTATTTAAGTAAAAAGATTATATATGTTGTACCTTGCTTTACTAGGCCGTGGTTGTTTTCCTTGTATTTTTTGCAAGTTCTCTTTTGCATCATCTATCAGGGCCTTCCACTCTTTCTCAGGAACCATGGGAGGGTGCTCATGCCTGAGGTCAAATTGCAATGTTTCCCTATATTGGGCCCTGGTATATTTCAAATTCTCACCGGCTAACCTTGCAACAACTTTCCCGTTGAAAGTATTTCTAAACAAGTTGACCATGTGGTCAATCAAATCATCTCTCTTAGTGCTATCTTATCTATTCCACCTTGTGTGAATGGTGGGGCCAAACAGCTCCAAGGCTTTGTCATTCAAATGCTTGTAGAAGACATTGTTTCCTACAGAAACATGTAATCCATTAATTTATAATAATTTCAACGTATGTCTATTTCAATTTCATGATTAAAATAAAAAAATAATGGATAAATACCAGCAATTTTCTGGATCTTGATAGGAACACAAGAGTCATCCACTAGAAAGGTGACATCTAGTTTTCCAGTGCTTTTAACTCGTGCCGCACCAAGAAAAGTTTCCTAGTTGTCTACAGTACGTTCATCTCTAGAGTCATGTGGAGTCCTAGGCTCCGTCTCACCATGATCTGGCATGGCATCATGATCTCTCTCACCAGTGCCATCATCAATGGAATCGAGGACAACTACATGAGTTCCAAAAAGCCTCATTGGTACATTGCTTCTTTTTTGTTGAATTGGACCATCACTGCTACCTATACCTGTCGCGGTAGGTTCTGTAGTCACAAGTTTTAAAAAATCCTACAAACAATAAACTTTAGTTTATCAGATCACTTGGAATGATAAAAAACATAATATCAGATATGGAATCACAACATAGCTTAAAAACAATTGTGAAGATGCCACTTACCCCATAAGACTTTATAATCTCTTGTAGCTCTAGAATCTTTGCCTTGTTCTCCTGTGACAAGGGCCTTTGGCGAGCCAAGGCAAGCATTTCACAATTTTCCTTTTTCAAGGATACTCTAAAAGTGTGCATTGGGTCAGTGGAATAGAAAATATCTTCCTCAAACCCCTCATCACCCAGAGCGTGTGCACGTGACTAAATTCATCAAACAATAAATTAAATTAAGCAATATAATTTTAACATGATTCAAATATTGATATTGTAATGAAGATTAAGTTACTATTATGCACTAACACTTACCTGACGCGGTGTTATGACCGGTGAGTGTCCACGAGGAACCGTCACCGTGGAAGCACTAGGTGCCTTTCCATGGTCCTGAATGAACCAATAATCCATCATAATGTCAAAAAAATGAACTAGTAATCCATCATAAGCTCAGAAAAATGTAAATGTACTAAATCGAAACATTTAGTTATTTTACTAAACAATTACCTGACGGGCCACGGATTGTGACCTTCCACGGTCACCCTTGACCATGGAAGCAGGAGGTGCCTTTCCAATGGCGCCACACCGACACAATAAATCAATAAATAAATGTTTACCTCAGACTAAATAATTGTAACATAAAGAAAAATGAGATATTGCATTAATATTAATTTTTACCTCAGAAGTAGAAGATACATGTTCTGTTACATGGCCATGAGTAGACTCTTGCCACAATTTAATAAGCATGCTTTCATATGGAAATATTAACAATAAGCACGGAAAAAGCGAATGCTAACAGTGAAAATCGGAACATCTTGTTATTGTAGTCATATATATTTACTATATTTAACATTTACCTGACAAGGCATAGATGCTGACCTTCCATGGTCACCCTGGACCATGGAAGAGGCATGTGCTTTTCCATTGCCGCCACCCTAAAAAAAAATTAAGTAGTCAATAATTGCATCAAAAACAAAAATGAGATATTCATAGCAATGTAATTACCATGTAATCACATGGAAATATTCATAATAAGCATGAATAAAGTGAATGGAAACAGTGGAAATCTAATGTTAACAGATAACAAAAAAAAATGAAACATTTAGTTTATTGTAGTCATGTTTAGTTACTACTTTTAGCATTTACCTCATGAGGCATATTTTTTTACAATCCACGGTTCCCCTGGACCGCGGAAGCCACATCTATTCTATTTAAGTTGTAATCGATCAACAACTCTTCACCTGCAAGTATTGTTTTTATTGCACATACAAATATATGATGATGTTCGCGTGCCTCAAATTTGCAATTTGGTTGCTTATTTATTGTCACTGGTCGTGTACTATTTATAAAGCCAACAACGTTTCCGAACGCTTTTGGTCTCCCATCAATATACATAGTCGCCCCTTTGTTTTTATTTTTTTCTGCTATTTGAATATAATTCGCAGCAACTCCGTATCTCCACATATTTCGAGTATATTGGACCAAGATCAACCAGTTACTGTATCTGTATAGTGGTCCTACGTACTCCATCAATTCGGTTACAATGCCATAGCGGACCGTTATTCCATCCATGGAAAATAGCCCCAATCCATGTAAGGATGAAGGAGCAATGCGATACATCCTCCCTTTGATGAGGAAATCCATGTCCACTTGAGGTAGCATATTAGGTACCCATCGTTGCACTAGATGTTTATACCTCAATGGAAAATCCATGTCTCCTATGCTCTCAGCATCATAATTACATGACCCACCATTGGCAATAAAATATTTCATGCGTCTATGAAATCTTTTCCTTATCTTTTCAGATCTAGTTGATATAAAACCGGTAGATCTAGCACAACTCGTCTCACTTTCAACCTCTCTGAGTATATCTTCATCATCACTTGAGGAAGATAGATCAGACAGATACCTATTTGGTGGTACCTACACTCCATAAAACAAGAATAAATAGGACGGTCCATTCTCTCTTCTTTGAAAGTACACATTTACTTCCCTCAAATCTAAGGCTT
This sequence comes from Larix kaempferi, assembly GCA_027924585.1. Classification (NCBI taxonomy): domain Eukaryota; kingdom Viridiplantae; phylum Streptophyta; class Pinopsida; order Pinales; family Pinaceae; genus Larix; species Larix kaempferi. The sequence continues at coordinate 4,422,426 of BSBM01000511.1, forward strand.
AGGAGGGACATGCCTAACCCATTTACTTCTCCTTCCAACACTGCTGGGCATATTATTGGCAGCCTACCCTCTTTCTTTGAATGGCATATTTTTGGCATCCTACCCTTCATTTTTAAAATTTACATGCTGGTATTTTATGCCAATGCATATGAAAATTGTTTGTTAGTGAACTGTTTGGCAAAATCACTCAACAAAGAAACATTAATTGACTATATCATCCCAACAAACCATAACTATAGTGAGAGGGTCCACTCAGGAGTACATTGCAGCAGTGTTCGTAAAAGTTTCATGTCAATACATCTTAACTAAATAATATGTAAAATACTACAGTAGAGAATGCAAAATACATCAGCTAACTTAGGTGAAATATTACACCTTAGACATGTTGCAAATTTCAAATCCATTCAAATTGGCACTCAAAAGGCCATGAGAAATTTGATTTTCAAAGACTATTTTTAGACATTATGTGTATATTGATTTTCCAACTATATTGGTTTTTTTTTTTAAATAATAAATTTCAATCAAGAATGAGCATATCCATCAACCAAGTAGGAGGACCAAACCAAAAAAATGTCAACCTGAGAGTAGTCCCTAGTCGGTCACTCATGTGTTGAAGAAAATTCAACACTACCAGTTAGGTCAATGTTCTAATACAATTTTCAATGACATGTAATGTAAGATAAACACATTAATCACAAAAAGGGGATAACACACAACATCAAGAGAACTAGGCCAAATGTAGACAAGGAAAAAATATTGCTTTCAGGAAGCTTTTGAACATTGTTTTTTTACTCTGTAAGCCTTGGAGTACTCACTATATCCAGCAAAAACACACTTCGAAATGGAGGATTTCAATTCAGTCATTTTCTCCTCGATAATATGAATATATACAAAGAAACCAAAAAAACAGTAGTGTGACACCTAAGGTTTATCACTAATGAAATCTTCTTATAGTGTTTTGTTCTTCAATACCCTATGAAGATGCCTATTCATATATGCTCCCATGGTGAATTTCCACAAATTTCTCTCTTAACTATTTATGGTAAATTCACTTGCTCCTAAAGCTGTAAAACAAGTTGTCGGTGAGTTTTCTAATGAAAAGTAGTTTCCTGTAATAGCTACCAGAATGTACTTTCAGATTCAATTCATGAGTCTAAAGTGTGATTTTTCCTTTTTATTAGTTGTAAAATTAATTTTGGGCATCCCATGCCAATTGTGGACAATGGAAGGCAATGAACATGCTTTATACCTCACATCTGGGCAGTTCTGGTCCCTATAATGACAAGCTACAATAGTAATTAAACATATATGGGTAATGTTTTGAACATTAGTAGACACGTTTCACCTTCTACCTCATCATTTAGTTCTGGGCCAGTTTTGTGGATGTGAGGTAGTTTTGAGTGCAAATTAAGACTATCCATGTCTTCTTACAAAATGAGACACTTGCAAATTTTGAGGTATGGAAAGGCTAAGAGAAGAAATAATGGGTGTGTTGAGTGGAGTTTGGACCTCATAGCAACAGTAAACCTCCAATGTTTCATGCTATAGAATTGGATAACATCATCTATTGAGGACTTTAAATTGATTGTACCAAGGCTGATTTCCTCCCGAATGTTGTTATTTATTTATTTATCCAAATGGTATCAATGACCTTTTTAATAGACTGTTATTAAGGTTTCTATGCCCCCAAATAACTAAAAGATATGCCAAATAAGGGGAGCACTCTAGTCTCCCAGGCAAGCAAACAACCGAAGGATGCCACCTTAGCACCTGATAGTCAAAATCATAAAGGTCATGGATATTACCATTAGGATAAATAATTAAATAACAACATTCAGGACCAATGTGTTAGTTGCAATTAAATGTGTGGGGAATGTTATGTAAGACCCTCAAACAACCCTTACACACCACACGTCCTTGATGCAAACATTCAAATCCTTGACAATTTAAGCCTTAACTTAAGTGAAATCAACGAGAGATATAAGTGTTGGAAACAACCAAACCATGACTAACCATTATGGAAAACATCTTAAAGTTATTATGACTTTCAATAGTAAGATCTAAAATTTTTTATGACTTTCTTTATAATCTTCATGACAATCTGAATGGACAGGCCCCACTCATAGCCAAATACTTTTGAGATATTTACAAATCATCGGAGTATGGTGGACCAAAAATTTCTCGATAGGCATTGTCTTAATTGCACCATGCCTTTGAATAAATAGACATCCGAACCACGCATCTATTATGATGCATGTGGACGTCTATGCGGGTTTTGACAAGCCATGGTTGATTGTATTTAATGTAGTACCCAAGGATTTGATCCTCAGTAATCTTTTTCTGCAAAATATCTTTGACCTATTCGAGAGACTCTCCAACTACCCATTTCAGATTATAAATAACATCTGCTGATAATGCAGTCAGGTTGATGCCAAATGACTGCCACCAGTGTCTCGTCCAATCAAGGATGTAGAATGCAGGATCCTCATAGATTTGTGGAATTTGAAGTCCAAACTTTAGCATGGTATAATATGTTCTATCTGTATTTTCTTTTCTCAAGAATGTCCACCATAATTTTCTATATTTTTCATAAGCGTGTGTAGTACTTGGAAATCGGAGACTAGCATCTTGATGTGGCCATGCTTCCAAAGAACGTATCCGGTTAATACAGTAGTACTTTTGGTCTAGTTGTAGCTTAGGGTGACGCGTAGAGCCCTTTGTCGAGATTAAGGTAAGATCATGGTATAGGTTTCTTAACAAATTGCTTGCATCGACTGCTTTTCTCAGGGATTTGTTGTAAATCATCTACGGTACAATATTGGATCCCATAGGCATTCTTTTGAGTTGTGGCACTAGTCAAATAAAAGCATCAAATCCCTGTAAGTTAGCATCTAACACTTCAGTATGTCGCAAATCCCACCTAGGTTTCCAGTCTTGCATATAATCCAACCACATGATATTATCATCAATAGTATAGATCTTATGTTTTCCATTGGTCCAATCAGAGATTTCCATGTTTACTTGTGGGTTATGGGCCTCGGGCTCGCTTGCACCAGGCTAGCTTGTTTCAGGCCCGCTTGTTAAAAATTAACATCATTCTTCTGTATCAAATATTCTCTTATTAGTAACCATTGTTAATCAAATATTCTCTTATTAGTCATTGACACATTAAAACACCTTAGATCTAAGCCTGAGGTGAATCAAGAGGTGGGAGCATCGTCTAAATACTATGTGCAGATGGTTGTGAAATACAAGCCATAATTGATGCCTAGGAGGCTTGTTATGTGCTATAAATAGGCACATTGTATCAAGTATTATTTCAACCAAGTAATATGAAGTGAGTCTCCCAGGAAAGCAAACAACCGAAGGGTAAAAGGAGATAATCTTAGTAGAGTTTGGCATTGTCAAGATGTCTCAGTAGATGTAGGGGGGTCATTTGAAATATGCGAATGAAGAGGTGAGAGTGAACAGGAAGTAGGGTAGGCAAGATTGGGAATTACCAAACTATCACGGTGGTGAATTAATGAGAGACCTAGACTAGGTGATGCCCTGACGAGGTGGGCACCAAGGAGGGGATTGCTGGGGACAATGATGGGGATTGCGGAAGAAGGTGACAAAGTAGTCTATGTGACAAAATAGTCTTAACTCCAAGCAAAATTTTCGAAGCATTAGACTACTCCATGAACAATCTAACATAGAGGTAATTTACAAGCAGGTGAAACTGATGTGAGTCTGTTTTTAATAACATTTCCCGTCATAATTTCTAGAGGGAAATGAACACAAGTGCATATTTTCTATCAAAAGGAATACAATTTACATCTTACTCAAGTTTTCTTATGGAATCTATTGATGGTGTTCAAAGCAGTGATATCTAGAGCACTTTCAGGGCTAAAAGTTGAAATTCAAGACCTCGTTTGAAGCAATCACATTAATATCGCCAGTTAAAACAACTATCATATCCAAAATCTACGTATAAATCCAGATGAGCTTAACAGACCAAATGAGAATTGACATCCTTAGCATTGATACCTAGAAACATAGTGTTTATTTAAAAAACTATTAAAATTTTCACATACAACTTGGAAAGCAATCTAGTTCAAATTCTAAAAGCTAGGTACAATATCATTGAGAAAATCATTCTTCTATGGCCATGAAGGTTAAACTATGCCTTCGAATCATGGGCAAACAACCCAAGAAATCCTTGCAGGATAATAGAAAAGCCTCAAACTCTCACCAGCTCAAATTAAGAGAATGTGGCAAAATGTGGAGATACAAAACTGCTTAAACCAAAATTAGGATTACAACAAATCTCCAAACTCACATCATCTCAAACCAAGGAGAATGTTGCTACCGGAAAAGAGATTTAAAACTGCTTAAAATCAAAATTAAATTGCAGGCATAAACACCCTCAAAATGTGATAATGAGCACATATCTAATTCATATTCCTAGAATCCACTTGCACGAAAATATCCAAACAAAACTAGTTTGCAACTTTTTTAAAAAACTATATCAATGAACTTTGGATCACTATTTCTGTGTTAAATAGAACTACAACCTTTACATCAATCAACCACAAGCATTCCATGTCTGTTGGTTTCATTATAAAATCAAAACCACCTAATTAACAAATGAAATCAACAACACCTAATTCGCACCCAAAAAATGTAGAAATTTGACTCAATAGAGGAGGGTTTCAAAATCCCAAAGGAACACACACAGTGAAGGAGGTCACGGACCAAGAGCCGATTGCAGGGGGTGGAATATCTATGAGGGAATTCTTGCGCAAAACCCTCCCAGCTCAACCCCAAAATTTACCTCCCTACTTGCAAACAAGTTTATCAAAAAGGGTTCCACATACTCATATTCCAATGCATAATTTACCACAGCGTTCATAATCAATTCATGATTGGACATATCTCCAACACAGATATCAATAGTTGGCAGAGGATGAAAAACCCTATCTCAGCAACCAACACAAGCAACCATTTAGGGTCTACCAATACTAGCTCTATCTCCAGCATTGTTTTTTAGACAAATTTAAGTTCCATTAGTGCAAGTCTAGTGAATCAGAATCCACTTATGGTTTCCATTGAGGGTCTGCAGGGATTTGCAGAAACGACCGGAGCACACGAAACCAACTTCAACCCCCCTCCTAGCAATTGCATGGTGAGAGTTGCAAGAGGAAATGGAATTGTAGCCAGTTGCATGCACTAGTTGGTGCGGTCAAATGAGAGCAACAGAGCATTTTTGTTAAGCTCGATAGAGACAGTTAGCAAATTACCAAAAGTAATCACATCAAACCCAAAACCCTACCAAAGCATAATGAGTAACAAAGGACCACACATAACCTATAAAAATACTCATTGCCATATTGAATTTACCACAACATTCATAATCAATTCATGATTGGACATATCTCCAACACAGATATCAATAGTTGGCAGACGACGAAAAACCCTATCTCAGCAATCAACACAAGCAACCATTTAGGGTCTACCAATACTATCTCTATCTCCAGCATTGTTTTTTTGATAAATTTGAGTTCCATTACTGCAAGTCTGGTAAATTAGAATCCACTTACGGTTTCCATTGAGGGTCTACGGAGATTTGCAGAAACGGCCGGAGCACACGAAACCAACTTAAACCCCCCTCATAGCAATTGCACAGTGAGAGTTGCAAGAGGAAATGGAATTGTAGTAGGTCGCAAGCACTAGCTGGTGCAGTCGAACAAGAGCAACAAAGCGTTTTCGTTAAGCTCGACAAAGACAGTTAGCAAATGACCAAAAGTAATCACATCAAACCCGACATAACATATATTTTTGTTTTTGTTTTTAACCCACCAAGGTCAACAATGTTAAAGGTTCTCATGACATTTGTATTTTAAAAATAAAATCATATTCTATAACAATTTTATATAACAATTTTCTCAATAACAATACTAATTAAAAATTAAAAATTAGCATACCAATAGGAATTTCAATATATGGATAGAGAGCAAGGATGCAGTCGATCACAATGATTGGGATGTTTAGACCATTAAGATGTAGATATTGAAGAATGATATAGTACTATATGAACAAAAGGTGTACAATTTGATTCCGATGAAGTGGATCCAAGTGTCGACATATTTGCAAAAGACATCATTAGACGATGCAAGATCTATTTCTCACGAAACAAAAGTGGTTGATTGATTAAGAGGACTTACTAGTAGTGATGAATGATCAACAAGATTAAAACTGGCTTAGAAAGACCAACAAGGATACAACCCGTTTCAAAATAAGTTTTTTATGTTTCCAATGAGTCTAGTAGAGTTCTAATTTGAAATAACCCAAAACATAACACATAAATCTTATAACACAATTTTGTATCTTGCTCAATCGACACATGTTCGATTCAAACCATTAACACTACAACCTCCAGGAACACCCACACTACTGCACATGTAGAACATAATTAGATTAGAAAACTACTTTTCAAATATAACCAAGTTAATCAACAAAATGAACATATGGTGAGTGCATTTAATTTAACCTAAAAACATTGCGTACCTCTACTTTTCAACAATTAAATATCATTCATCTTCTTCTTCATCCAACTCAACATTTGTATCAGTATCTAGTTCTGAATGAATATTGATGAAAGGATCATTCAAATCGTCATCAACATCAAAGTCATCTTCGCTAATATAGTCATCCTCATCGTCAATGAGATCATCATCTGATACATTTGCATGATCATCCTCTTCAACTTCTTCATCTAACACATCGACTGCAGCCTGATTTGAATCATCATCATCCTCTTCTTCTTTGTGATTATCTTCATCACCTAGTACATGATTATACTTTACTGGTCTTCCTCTTGGATCGTATCAAACAAATTATGACCAACCTGCTTTACCTAGTACCTCGAAGTAGTAGACTTGCTCACATTGACTTGGAAGAACATAAGGCTCTGTACCCAGTTCAAATGCCCTTGTATTAACCATGGTAAATCCATTAGCATGCTCAATAACCGTTCTTTCAGGATCATGTTCATGCATCCATAGCCTGTACCACTTCAACTCAAACAAAACTATTTTAAAGGAATTAAAATCACACTCAACAATGTCCTACAAATGCCCATAGTACCTATTCTCGATTTCTTATGGATTTCTATCACTTCTAGAGGAAACATTGGTGACCTTAAAGACTGTAGTTATCCCACAATCCGAGGTTTTCCTGTTATCATCCAACTTTTTTATACGAAATTTACAACCATTACACAACATAGCCTTGTGATGTTTGCACTGCAACATTGATAACAGGTTAAAAATACATTGTGAATTAATAAACGTTATATAGGAGTTAGTAAATATATTTGAAAACTTAAACAAAAGAAATGTAATAATTGGAAAAATGGATCGAAGTAACTAGAAAAGTGTGGGTAAAAAAATTACTTGCCTTTTTATATTTTAAACCGTAGGCTAAATCAACTTCCCTTTGCGACGTAAGGTTAGGAATGTGATGTCGAAGACGATGAGCTGTTTTAATCATGTTACTGACCCCTTCCCATGATAACCTATCGAAGAATTCTTCACAATCTTTTATCCAATACTCCATCCAATCAAGGTTGTTTGCAATGTATAAATGTAAAGCATCCCACACTCGACCAACTATACGATAAAAAAACAATTCAATTTCATAATTAATTAGATCATCATTAAAGGAACATAGTTTAATATAGTTAAAAATGCATAATTATTAAAAAGAGTTAAAAAACAGTATGATAATATAAAATTGGAAAAAATAAATGTGTAACATATTAATTCAACAACGTATAATAATAATTACCTTTCACAGTCCTCAATGTACCTCTCCCTAGTAGGACCTCCCCTTCAAATTTGTTGATGGAGTCGAGATGCCAAATGCGAGGCACATTCATATTTGCTGCTAATTTAGGTAAATATTCACTAATCTACACCATGCATTGATATACCATATATCCTTCAACCATAGAACCCTCGGGACGCGCTCTTTGTCTAACAAAATCCTTCAATGACTTCAATTGCCTCTCCAACATCCACATCGACCTTGTGTGTACTGGTCCACATAATTCAATCTCCTCAACTTGGTGTATGAGGTAGTGTTCTTGTGCATTGAAAAATGCTGGAGGTAGATACTGTTGGATTTCACACATTAGTCGGGGAATTTCTCTCTTCCAATGCCTTATATCTTCTTTATGGATTTCTTTTGATGAAAGCTACCTACAAATGATGTAATAAAGCAATATGTCAAGGCATATAAAATATTTGCGGGAAAAATATAATATATGTCAATAAGTTCCGCTACAGACCATAGATCAAGTACATTTTCGAAGTAAAACATTACTTACCTCATGTATTTTCCAAGAACATAAATAATATGTTTTATGTTGCTGTCAAAGTCATCTGGGAGAGATAAAGGTAGAACATAATGTATCAAAAAACACATAATTATTAATATTTATTTCTAAATAAGAGAATAGAATTAATAAAATAGTGCATAACGATAATGAAATATATTATAGACTAATGATTACCTTAATGAATGTATGCCAATCATGTTTTTTAACCCCTGCAAAATCACCTTTTTTCGTCAAGACATTCTTTATGTTTGACGAAAAACCCGTCCGAAACCTGATATTTTTTATGACCTCTCTTACAATATTGCTTTGTTGCTCCGTCAAGTACCAAGGAAGACTAATATTCTATTGGTAGCCATCACCATTAGAATTAATGATCACACTTTGCAATGCGTGATTAGATTCTTGAATGTCACTACAAATCTTTCCAATTTTTTCTTTGTCAGTCCTTCCATCTAATATTCGCCATAACATTTCTGTTATGTTATTCCCGATATGCATTGTGTCAAACAAATGAACTATTTGTGGGTGCTTGTAGTATGGCAACCTACTGAATTGAATCGGGTAAATTTTGATTCCTCGTGTGCCTTAATGACATTCATGAAACATCAGTACATAATCAAATTAAAGCCAATTAATCAATAATGGTATAACATATCACGTTGAACATAATTCAATACAAAAAAAAAATGGCATACTTTGACGGTTTCTATTATATTCCACCTTCCATAGGTGAGGTGTCATTCTTCGTGGTTTTTTTCCATTCTCTTATTTACCGTTAAATTTGTCTTTGTCTGTAGTTCAATAACTATGGTTCTTAGGCAGAAAGTTCACATACTCATCGAACACTTCCTTTTCTAAACTCCTTGAATGGCGAGATTTTATTCTGGGACCGCAAAATGGACATGCAAATTTACCCTTGGTTTGAAGACCTACAAGATATATGAATTGGTGTAGCAAATTAGCATTACAATTTAAAATAATGCATGATATTATCAACAAATATATAAAATATTAAGGAACAAAAGAAAGTAACAACAATATACCACAAAAATGTGTTAACCCGGGAGCATCATGAATTGTAAATGCAAGTATTCCATGGAATTGAAATCGTCTTTGCCCAATTGGTCTAGAAATATCATACATAGTGATGCCAGCCCATAACTTCAACAACTCATCGATAAGAGGCTCAAGATCTACGTTCATATCTTTAACCTGGTACTTGCCTAATTGGTCAAACATACATGATTAATTATATTTAGCGCCTATATGTCGTTATATATAAAATACATAATTATCATGCACAAAACAAATCAATGAAATATTTACTGATCAGACTTTCAATTAAAAAAATACCTATTCATTAAATACCTAGAACAATCATTGCCAACATTGTGTGCTCTCTCTTGATCGACATCCAAGGAGGAAGGTTATTGTTTATAACAAAAATAGGCCACATTGAGTAGGTAGAATGAAGCTCTCCAAATGGATTGACACCATCAGCTATCAAAGAAAGTTTAACATTACGAGGATCTTCTTTAAAAATTGGCCACTTTTCTTCGATGTAACTGAATGTAGAACCATCTGCAGGAATTTGAAGAACATCGTCACGACTTATGTTCTTTGCATGGAAATCCATAAACTGTGCTATACTTTGACACCTGAAGAACCGCTGGAAATGTGGGATTATCGTAATATAACGAAGAACTTTTTGAGGCACCTTTTTTGTCACTTTATCGATTTGATACCTACTTGTTTAACATTGTGGGCATTCATTTTCTAATGCATATTGTCCATAGTATATGATATGATCATTAGGACATGCATCAATAGCTTGATACTCCATACCAAATGCTTTCATAATGACATATATCCCTCGATGTGTGCGTGGTAAAATATTTGAAGTTGGTAATAGAAATTCACCTAACAATCTACAAAATTACAAAGAATAAATCAATGAAAACAATATTAATCATCAATATCGCATCCAAACTTTACACATTAGATAACAATAGCAACAATATAGGAAAAAAGTCAACCCTTTCTATATATAGATATTGTGAACATGCAGAAAAAAATAAAAAAATAAATTACATACCTTAGTATCTGTGTCATACAGGTGTTTGATAATCCATTCAAAACCTTCAAGTTCACTAACAACAATATAGCAGATAAAAGATTTGTTTTTGAGCCTTCATAAAGAGGTTGGCGTGACTTCTCAAGTAAAGGATCAACATCATCACTATCATCTTGGTTGTCCTCATCCATTGGAGCAAATGTGTCTTGGATCAATCTATGTATCTCATCTTCCTGATTTGTGTCACTAATGTTATCTACATCCATTATATCATCAGAAATAACTACTTGATCATCTTCAATATTCTGATGTAGAAGTTCATCGGGTTGTGAATGAGTATTTCTACTAGTACTTGGCAAATAACTCTCTGGAACACGACATTTTGGGGGCATTATCTATAAATTTACAAACAACATAGAAAAACTAGTTTGTATATAACATATAGTAAAAAAAAAGACATTTTACTAAAATTCATGCACACATGATGAATATTATGGTGAATATATTAAAAATTGAACCCCCAAAATAGTCTTACTAGGGGACGATATTCATAACCCCCTTTGGCGTGCCCCTTCTCCCTACAATGTCTTTCAGCTGTTTCTATTAAAAGTCTTCTTTTTTGCAAGCCCCTGTTGGTTCATGGATTTGTCCATATTTTCATCACCTTTCGACATATATTTAATCCCTCTTATTCCTATTATTATCCATTTATCATTCTATTTTCCATCAATTTTCTGTAACTGCACGTAAAATACCATATTACTTCGATTGATACTTTAGTGGTTAATAATGATTATTTTCCTTTATCTTTGATGAATTGAAGACTATTATGCATAATTTTACTGATGATGGTTTATGGAGTGATTTTTCATATTAGCAGCAGTAGCAGCCATGGTTCAAGCCTCCGACGTTGGCATGCTAGCACACGTACACATGGAGATTCAAAACATGTTTTCATTCGTAAGATTGATTATGTGCATTTGTGACTTCAATTCGTGCTCAAGTCCAACATGGTAGCCTCCAGCTCATACTCAAATTGTTCCAACCAGAAACGTGTGTTAGATAAGAACATAGTGATTCCGGTCTCGATTTGAGGGCAGCTGGAGATGAATCTCGCAAATTTAGGACATGGGTTTTGTGCGCAACAGCCTCAATTACCTAACTCGAAAGGAAATCACCAAACAAAGATATGATTTGAGCTATACATCTGGTTCTCTAAACGTGTAATTCTCAGATTTAATGTTGCGGCCGGTTTTACAAATTAGCAATTGGTTGAAACAGATCACAAGTTGGGGATTCGGTTTCTCATTCTCCTGAGAGCATTGTATGTATAAATATGTAATCATTCTAATGTATTAGGAGGAGAAGAGAAAGCAATGTTATGCTGTAGAATTTGATCCTGACTGTTGTAATAATTCCATTCTAATAATACATGCTGGTAGTTTCTTAATTCTGGAGTTGTAGACTTTCATTGTGGGGATTCAGCTCTGCTCAGTGGAGGAAGGGTCCTCTTCCCTAAGCAGATGCTGATAGTGTTGATTGTTATTTTGTAGATTTATTTAATATTTAGTTCATGCTTTCATTTCATTAGATTTATCATAGTTGTATGTTTTCATTCATTAGATTTATCATATTTGTTTTCATGTTAATTTATTTTCATGGATCATTGGTCAGCATAGCATTTCTTTCAGATTTATGCAATACGATCTTACTTCATAAGGGTTGATTTTGTTTGAAGTGTGATTAGAGTAGAAATTTGGTTTTATGAATAGGTTTAAGGTTTGAATTATTTTCAAGAAGGTGTGATCTAGTTTATAAAGAGTTTTGATTTCATATCAATAGATAAACAGTGTCAGATAGAAATTGTGCTTGCATAGATCTTGCACGATAACTTTGAAATAAAAGACTTCCTCAGGTTGATAATTTATGTCCTAGTAGTATCAGTTGTTTAATTAATTAGACAATTAATTTTACAAACATTTTGGCGCCGTTGCAGGGGAAGTTATCAATGGTGCAAAAGTACATTTGACATTGTTTTGTAGATGCATTGCTAAAGTAGAGCATGTAGGTTGCATGATTAATTTTCAATTTATTGATTTTGCTTTGAGTGTGTTTTTTTCATTTCTTTGCATTTAGTTTTTTTTTTTTTCTTTTTCAAATTTTGGAGTGTAAATCTTATCATTCCCCTCAGTGGTGTTGTAAGCACCACCCATTATACTAACAAGTTGACGTGAACATTCGAAGGAGGAGCCTCCAGATAGCACACGAAGAATCTAATGAAGAGATGGCAGGTAAGAAAGATGCAGAAGTTGTTACCTTCGAATTTCCTATCAGATATTCAGGAGGAGTGGCATCAACGAAAAGCATTCCCCCACATGTTCTACCAAATTTTCATGGTTTGGAAAATGAAGATCCTGATGTATTTTTATTTGAATTTGAAGTACTTTGTAGAGGATATGATTGTACTAATGATCAGAAGTTGAATGTCTTTCCCCTTACTCTAAAAGGAATAGCTCCGATGGTTCATGAGCCTCGATGGGAATTGTATACAAACTCGGGAAGATAGGAAACATGTATTCTTGAAAAGGTACCAAGATTATTGCAAGGTCAATGAAGATATCTTCAAAATGACACGAGTGGAAGAAGAGAGTGTGGAGGATTACATGGAACGCTTTCAATACAATTTTCAAAGATCCAAACAAAGGAAACTGGGGAAAGAGACCTTGAAAACACTCCTACTTAAAGGAATCTAGGCTGAATCTTTAGAAATATTAATTTTGATGGGAACAGGTGATGTATTTCAGTTAGCATATGATGATATTTGTGAGTTATGTAGAAGGTATTCAAGAGGAAACTTCAAGACTGGTAAGAATTCTAGTAATCCTTATTTTCAATCTTTGAAATCTGCTACAAGAACAAGAGTTATGGGAGTTGAAATCAGTAATTTATTTGAAAATTCTAATGCTGATATCAATGGTTCACTAAATTCACAATTGGGTGTTTTGCAGGTGAAGGAAAAGCATGAGGAATTTGAAGAAATAGTTTTCCCTCAATGCCAGAAGAAACATCTTGCAATAGATTGTCCTCTGGACAGTCTCACAATTTGTGGCATATGTGACTTGAATCATTCCATAGATCGTTGTCCCTCCTTACCAAGGATGAAAGAAACATATCAAAGAGATCTGGGAGTTGCAGCCAACTCATTTCAACAGTCATGGCAACCGTGGCCTACATGTATGGTTCAAAACTCTATCCCTCTATTTCCTTACTTTCGTACTCAATCATTGAATACTCTTCCACCATGGAAGCTGTTGCAGCCCTAATTTAAATCTTACTTACCTTATCCACAAGGTTGGAATGGCCTATCTTATGATCACATGGCCACTCTCCCTCATGTTGCAACACAAATTGGTCCTTCAATATCAACCTCACAAACCAATCCTCTACATCAGCCACATCTATCTTCTCATCAAACTCCTTGGTATGAAACACAATTTTCTGTCCAACCCACCCTCCACCCTAACCATAATAAAGCAGTACAATATGCTTACAGTGCTGAATTGCAAAATTTTCCTACATTTCCCTCTTGTTCAACCTCATCTACACTGCTGCAAAAAGACTGTGCACTGTTGCAGCCAATCCATACGAGGCCTGGACATGTTTTAAATCCAAGACTTGGAAGTGAAGTTTCTTATGATCATCAACAAGTTAACAAGATCAACAAATCTGATGAACGAACATTGGAACCAAAAGCATCATTCACGTCATTAGATTTGAATCTCTTATGCAATCAGGAAGATCAATTTACTAAGGAGATTCATGGTGTAACAGCCATGAGAAATCAAGGGAACAAAGACTATATTGAAGCTTGGTTTCAATCTGTTATTAATCTGCAATATCATTCCTTACTTCACCAATTCTTGGCACCATCATTTCAAGGGAAGATGACCTCTCATATCCTAGCATTCATAAAGCTATATTTTTTCTGTTGGGAGTATGAGAATACTTGAGTCATTTCTTCGAAAGTGGCTCCATTGGAAGTTCTCCTACACTTGAGAAGAATTTGTTATTTTGAAGTAGTGTAGGACATTGTAAATAAATAAAATTCGAGTTTTTTTCTCACTTAGATCTAGGATGCATAGATAGTATCATTTTGTTTTGAATAAGAACTCTTGAACACATGGTGCAGTAAGAGCCACCCATATTACTAATCTCTCTTTTTCAAGAAGTGGGTGAGAGGAAGGAAGCATTGGTGAATGAAGACATTACGGGAAAAGGAGCCAAACGATTATGGAAACATTCAAGCCTGAAACTTATACGATCATCATGGTATGTGTTTAGTTTTTATTTCTATATAACACATCCATAAAAATACACAGACTTTATTTCAACATTATATCATTTTTTAAGAGTTACAGCTGTAGCTGTAACACACTGTGTAAGTCAATATAGGTACTCAATGCTTGAAATTTTTGGTATTTGTGTGTGTTCTATTTAAATTTACATCATTAAAAACAATCATACCTATTCCGGTCACTTTTTGGGAGTCAAATTTCATTTATTGGATTTTTGTGGCATTTTGACTTGAAATTTTTACTGAAACACAGTCGGGACAGTCAATTTTTGGGAGATCAAATGGGATTATTTTTAAAATGTGTTTACATCCTAAGTATCCCTTTGAATCTAGTTTCCAAACCAATTTGAATTTTTGATATTGGGCATCAAATGAAAAATTTATGGTCAAAATACTAATAGGGTGTCTAGCAGGAAGCTTAGGAACAGAGCTGGGACAGTCACTTTATGGATGCCTTATTGGATATATCTTGCAAACCCGTTCCATTGGTATATTCCCCTATGAAACTAGTTTACAACACAATTTGAATCACTCAATTCCAATATCGCAAGCAAATTTTATGACCAAAATATTGACTACCTATCACAAATTAGCATGTTTAAAACTCAGTTTCCTAGACTGTTCATTGGACTATTCGACTCATGCACTCATATTGGATTCAAAACCTGTTTCTATTGGATATCCCTACATGAATCTACTTTCATATCCAATTGTAATCACATCAATCCGTTATCAAACAAAAACATTATGCCTAAAACCGTGACTGTTGGTCTAGTCCAGAATTCGAAAAACACCTTGTCATGCAGGCTGTTACTGAGCAATTTGGAATATCATTACATAGAATTTTAAAAACCAATTTCTAAGGGACATAGAACTATTAATTTACTTTCATTTTTCTTTTGAATCACTTAAATTGGACAAGAAACTAAGAATTTATGATCATAATACTGTTGGTGAGTCTAGATGGCCATCACTCCCCCGCAGGTATAAAGTGGATTTTGCTTCATTCATTTTTCTTTGGATTTGTTTTATAAGTAATTGGTTGTTTTTATTTTTTTTTCATAAGTGTTGGGTGAAGAGAGACCAATCACCTCTCTCCTCCCATCACCTAATTTTTTATTGCAAGCAAGTGTTAGGTTTTTGCAAGTCCTTAGGAAGAAGAAGGTCAGTGCATGCACGAGTGACTCTTGAAGACTTTTTATCAATTTGAAAATGGATTGAGCACATAAAAAAAAATGAAGAGATTGATGTGCAAACCATAAGAATACCAATGTTCCATAAGTCAAGTTCCATTGCTACATGAATTGCTACTAAAGAAGCCTCCCAAAAATACCTTTCGTCCATCATGATCATTCACCAACACCATGATTACCCATACATTTCCTTTTTGCCTCCACCATTCCATCACTTCCATGACCTTCTTCTCCATTTCATCACTACCATACTATCCAATCCACTCACACCTAACCCATGAATAATGTCTCTCAGCTCTCTTACATGCTGAGTCACCCCCTATCCTTTTCATTTTACCAATAAAGCCTACCTGTTGGAGAAAATCTTTCATCTCTAGTTCTTCACAATCATTTGTTTTGTACTCATATTGGATGATGTGGAATTCATTAAGATCCACCTTCCAATGGTCTTGTCACATCGACATCAACACACTATCTGGGCAACAACAATTGAGTGATGCATAGTACCTGGGAATTTACATGCATCAATGGTAAATGTCCTCGTTGATGATCAAGGGAATACATCAATGTCTCTTGTTTGTCAGATCCTGTAGGTGACACGACGTCAACACATACATTTGTACCTGACAGGTTGTACTATTATACCTGGATAGCTCATTGTCATCACTGGTGAGTTGTCTCGCGTTGGTTAATGATTTTCATTATTGATTGGTAATCCAACAAATTTTGTCCATGTTCGACTTCAAGAACATTCATTCACATGGATTAACTTGTACATAAGCGTGGATATTGGGTGAAGACTATATATTTTTATTGTTCCAGCAGTTCAACAGTACTCTTTTCATTTAGTTGGCAGCATTTGTTTTCATTCAGCTTGCACAGTTCCTCATCATGGATCAGATTCAACCTTCATAAGTTTCAACTTCGAGCTACATTGCTGCAGTATCAGTACATTCATGTCAACCAAGGCTTCCATGGAGGTAACACTTGAGGTAAAATAGCATGAGTTTTTGATTTATTGAATATTTAGGAGAAAGTCATGAAGAACCACTAAGAATTATCCATTTCCATTTTTCTATATAGCATTTTCTGACCATCCATTCCCATCTTTGCCCACTCAATTCTAACACTTCATCATTCCAATTCATGCACACCCAATTCAAGTCCTTCCCAACATCTAAGTCTCTCCCAACATCCAAGCATAAGAAGATGCCTTGCTGCTACCACACAAGGAACAACAATGATAAAAGATGCTTTGCTTCCACATACAAACCAAGAATGAGAAGAAATAAAGCAGCTAATACACATGCACAAGAAAAGGCCACTACTGAAAGAGAGGAATAGGCTCCACAAGAACCTACAATAGAAAAAATTGATGTAGAAGCCATTCCTTCTCAAGAGTATGCTATCACACTGTAATGTCCCCAGTTTGACCCCATGGCATTAACATTATAAATGATGTGATATTGTTATGAAATCATGGTGAGGAGCTCAAGGCCAAGGCCCCGCCATCGATTTAGTGATGCATATGATTTGCGTGCTAGCAATGCACATTGGAAATTCAAATATCATGTAATATGCATTCTAATAAAAATACCCACAACTAGCTATGCAATGCAACAAAGAGATGGGGGCATGATTTTACAAGGAATTGGGAGGGAAAACATTCAAACCCTTGAGCCAATCAGGTCAAGCCAAGTGTCAATGAGAGAACCCATAGAACCCTCAACTACCCATATTGACTTTTGTACCCAATCATTGATTTCTCCCAAGAGTTGGTTGAGGTAGTTAATGCCTTGGGGAATGGGAGGTATGGATGTCCAAATTCGGGTATGGGAAAGCCACCATTTATGGAAAATCGTGTTTGTCTCCTTGGGCAAGAAAAGAGCCACGAAATTGCTCTCTAAGCCATTAGGAAAACATCATTCTTTCTCCCTCACGAGTTTAGAACTACCTGAGCGTTTTCCAGGCATGTTTGTTGTGTTTTTCCTTCATTCTCCCAGTAGATAAGGGCGTTTTTGTGTTGTATACCAGTGGGGAAGAAAGGGAATGGAACGAGGGTTCCATAGAGACCGTTTTTGTTGTTAAATGTTGAGAGAGTTGGGGAGAAAAGGTTTTTCCTCCCTGTGGATGCATTTTCCTTCCCACAGCTCGTTTTGGGTGAGCCACGATTTGGGGAAAATCTATGGCCATCTTGTTTGTGAATTCCATTGCTGGGAATGTGTATCTATGCCCAATGTTTGTGCTTGCTGTGTGAGAAATGAATATGTTGGGGTATGGGTATGGGTATTCATTGCTTTGGCTTGAGCTTGAGAATAAGCATCCATGGTTCAATTGTAGCCTAATAAACCCAGCTATGGACTGGCTTGGCTCAGATGGAATGATTAATTGGTTGTGAGAGAGTGAATGTCCCCTTTCCTTGTGAGAATCATGCCCAGCTCGGGGGTGGCCTTCGGACGGACTCAGTATAAGCTGTCGAAGAGCCTATGGCTGGGTGGAACGTTGCAGCGACATAGCTAGTTGCTTGGGACAATTGCACAATGAAGATAAGTGTTTTTTGTCTATGTAATTACTTCCGCAATGCATCAATTTGATGATTCTTTTGATATGTTGGATGGGCATGAATTGTGTGTGTGGATTAGTTTTAAATTCTAATGTGCATATTTCTTAATTTGTATCTGCACACCAATGTTTAAATTCTTATGATTCCAATTGTTCGGCTGAGTTTTATGAAATTCCCAGATTTTAGTGCCATGTCCCCTTCCTTGCATTGGGTCAGCAGGTGGGTACATTACATTTTGGTATCAGAGCTGCTGGTTGCAGCATTGGGCCTTTATGGGCCAAATCCAATTACAGTTACAAGGGAAGATACCTTCCTAATCACCACAAGTACTAGCATCAAGACTAGTTGGCTCAGTTGGATAGTTGCAGAGGTAAGGTTACCTTCTGCTGGGCAGCAGTCATCACAGGAAAAAGAAAAGAAGGAACTCGGAAATTGTTTCAAGTGTTTTTGAAAATTTTTGTTTAAGTCTGTTTCGGGAAGAATTCGGGAAGTCGTCCCGAAACTGCAGAAAGATTCTGCGAATTGTTCCGCAACGTGGAAGAGTTCAGGAAATCGTACCGAAATTTGCAGAAGAGTTCCGTGAACTGCCCCAAAACTGTGGAAGGAATTCTCTTCCGAAATTGCAGAAGGAATTCTCTTCCGAAATTGCGGAAGGAATTCTCTTCAGAAACTGCGGAAGGATTCCGCGAGTTGTTCCGCAACGCGGAAGAATTCGGCGAACTGCTCTGAAACAACGGAAAATTTTTCTAAGTGTTCGGCATCGAAAGGAAATTTTCGGAAGGAATTCTCTTCTGAAATTGTGAAAGGATTCCGTGAATCGTTCCGCAATGCGGAAGAGTTCGGTGAGTGGGACCAAAATTGCGGAAGGGTTCCGCGAACCACCCCGCAACTGCAGAAAGAATTCCAGAAAGTCTTCCGCAACTGCGGAAAGAATTCCAGAATGTCTTCTGAAATTGTGGAAGGATTCCGCGAATCGTTCCGCAATTGTGGAAGCATTCCACAAACCACCCCGCAATTGCGGAAGCCCTCAGCAAAACGCCTCGCAATTGCGGAAGGCTTCAGCGAACCGCCCCGAAACTGTGGAAGCATTCCGCGAATGGATCTGCAACTACGGAAGCATTCGGCGAATCGCTCCGCAACTGTGGAAGCGTTCAGCGAATTGCTCCGCAATTGCGAAAGCGTTCCGCGAACCGCCCTGCAACGGCGGCAAGATTTCTAAAAAAAAAACCGAGGGCGCTACCCTCAACCCGTCCTGCAGTGGCGCAGGGAAGCCACAAGGGGGAAAGCACCCTTGACCCCCGTCATTCCCTGGAAGACAGTCATTGAAAGTGTAAAATGCATTCTTGGGATGAAGAGCAAGAATTTCATAGAAGGTTGCGGAATCCTCAGTAAGAGTAATGGGTTGTCATACCCCTTATGGAGGATGAAAGGGGAAATTCCTCACTTTAAACTATCTTTGTTTATAGCATAAGAATGGCATAATGAATGTTATATACGTATGTATATACTAAATTGCTAATTCGTGAGAAGATCATAGCTAATGATTCCTTGTGTGCTTGGTAGGGAAACCAAGAAAAGGATCAGCTATGACGTGGAGAAGGGACCCCATGTCATGCTTGGAAAGGGATAATTTCTTAACTCCGCTATTGCTATTGTTTTTGTATTTTACACGTTATGGCATAGGAATGCTGGAAATGCAAAAGGGATAGATAGATGGCATATTGCACAAGTGCATGTGAAAATGTTTTTGCATGTATATGATAGTGCATATTGGTAAAAAGTGAGGATTTACATGTGCAATGAGCCACTTAAGATCAAATGACGGTGGTTGCTAATAATTAAGTTGTGTATGTATTGGTTGTAGGACCAGAGACAACCGAAGCATGGCTAAAGGATGTGGATGATGATTGTTGCATACAACCTCATGAAGAGAGGATGGTGCAACAAATCCATAATCATGATGTTGGCAAAAGGACTGAGTCGCCTTGGTAAGAGGCCGACTGATCAAGTAACATCAAGCGATATTAATAAAAGCCATGCAGGTAAGGGTTAACGGTGCTTAATTGCATGAATGTTGAAAGAGGATGTGGTGAGTCTCTTCAACTAAGCTTAAACTAAGGTGATTTGGTTTGCATTGAGTGCCTGATTGTGAATGCCAACCCACCAAGTATGGTGAGGTGCGGGTAGGTGAAGGCAGGGAGCCTTACACCCTATAGTTTCTAGAAACCTCAATGCATTGATATGAATTCATATCATGCCATTGGTGAATATTGGTTGTGAGTTTAACAACCAAAGCAACTGAGGACTTATGGACCTATCATGTTTAGGCCATAGTATGTTTGAATCCATAGTATTCAAGAAATCATGCAAGATGGCATTGAAGAGATGTGCATTGAAATATTCGGTAAATGTTGTAAACATGCATGCATGTGTAAGTACACATGTTGAAATGCATTGTGTGAATGCATGGGTATGACATATATATGTTTCAATAGAGTTAGATAATAGATGAAATGGTGGACTATTGCTAATCCTAAGACCATTCCATAAGCTGCTATGAATATAGGAAAAGGACTGCATGAAGAAGGTTGACATGTGATGGGCTACCAGAGCACTCTTTTGGAAGGACAGAGCTGCATGGAGTATGAAGTAATGAGTATATATAGTTATTTAAATTGCATGGATAGTGTGACTGTGTCTTGCAATTTTATTGTGATAATGATGCATATATAAAAATTTATATATATTTCATTGCATTTCAAATGTTAAACAGTTGAGGGTGTTTGAATTATTGAGTATTATAATTTTGAGATCACTTCAGTGACTGTTATTGCAATGAATGATTATGTGCATAGATACTCATAACGTGTTTGTCTGATTGAAGTTTCAGCTTCCAAGTAGAAAAGTCTTGAGTATGGCAATGAGGATAAATCCGTAGTAAAGACCGAGATCTACCATGTGCAGAAGCCAAAGGTTATGAGAAGGTTCTCATGGTTGTAAATTTATGCATGAAACAAATCTGAAAATTGTCTGGTTTAAGTTTATGAGAATAGTCTCATAGTTGCAAATCTAATTTATGTAGGAAAACAAATTTACAAATTTCAGATTTGAGAATTTGCTTATAATTGCTAATGACTGTTTGGCTTATATAGAATTGTGTCAGGAGGACATGTTATAGGTGGATGTTCATGTATGGTAGTAAGGGTGAAACCATAATGGGCAGAGTGATACCACTTATAAGAGCCAAACAATATGAGGAGAGACTCATTGCTAAGCAAATCAATTTCTGTAGGAGACATAATTGTAAATTCATATTGAATTTAATTATTAATGCTATTGATTTGTTATGGAACAATCATATTTGAAGCTTATTGCTAAATGTTACTGACTGTTTGCCTATTTGACAAGGTGTGCCAGGATGACACATTGCAGGAAGACCATGTGTGACGGCCTACAAAAGTCAAACTAGATGGGAAGGATCCCATGCTTTGGAAATGGGTTTCGGGTGAAACACCATTGTAAATGTTGATAATGTCTCAGCTAAACTGCATGTTGGTAAAGCATGTGAGTGAGACAGTAAATTATGCCAAGAAGGCATGTGTGGGTTATGGCATGAGAAAAGATTGGGGTGGCAAATCGAAGGACTGTTAACTCAGAGAAGGGAGCCTCCATTCTTCGCAAATGAAGAAAATATACATCTGTGAAACGAATGAGTATTCGGTAACCCTAACTAAGGATATACATGCCTGGTTATTAGATTTAATATGTAGAGCATGTTTTATTATTTCATTATTGTTCCAGACTGCTTGAGTGTGACTAAGGCCTACATGGCTCACATTGGAAAGGGATGCATACCTTTCGAGTGATGTGTTATGTTAGGGTTTCAATATTGACTACACCCTAAGGGAATGGACGCATTCCTGGTGTTTCAATACTTGATAGTGAATGATATGAAATATGATTATGATTTTTGACCAGCAATACTGATGAGC
This sequence comes from Larix kaempferi, assembly GCA_027924585.1. NCBI lineage: Eukaryota > Viridiplantae > Streptophyta > Pinopsida > Pinales > Pinaceae > Larix > Larix kaempferi. The sequence goes on from BSBM01000511.1 coordinate 4,444,985, forward strand.
CTGCTTATCCTTCTTGTGCTATCAGCTTACACAGATGCAATTTGATGTTGCACGTAAGAGGCAAAGTGAAGAAAGGGTGCTCAAGAGGACTGTATGGGCAGTGGTAACCTTTCTACGCTCACACTAAAGGACACTAGAAGAGATGGATAGGCCCAAGGAGCTGTGTTGCAGAAAAGGGGTATCATCCTTATGTAGTGTGAGTGGGTATTGTGGGGCCATGCTAGCCTGTAGTCAAGTGAGTCTCCTATGGAGTTCCTGGAGGGAACCACTGGTTACATAAGAAAAGGAACCACGTAATCATATTATGTTGTTCATATTGCCTGATAAAACCAATCGATGTACTGGATTGGCAATGGTTGCTGGATGCCTGATAAACCCAGTTGGTGTACTGGCTTGGCATTGGTTATTCGCATGTTGTGGAGGTATTGGTGAAGGGTGTTATTTCCTGACAAACCCAGTCGGAGAACTGGCTTGGAAATGGTTATTGTATGCTTGATAAACCCAGTCGGCATGCTGGCTTAGCATACTGATGCTTGATAAACCCAGTCGGCATACTGGCTTAGCATACTGATTTTTGAAATGCTTGATAAACCCAGTCGGCGTACTGGCTTAGCATACTAATTTTTTTTGGGATGCCTGATAAACCCAGTCGGCACACTGGCTTGGCATTACCTATTCGAATGATGTTGAGGAGCAGAATGTGTGCTGGCCAAGCATCCACCCCACAGGTGATCCAAGGCTTGTAAAGCAGAGAAGGAAACCTGTGGAGTGGCGAGGAAAAATGTGCAATACAGATAAGTATTCATTTTCATTTAATTCTTGTTTGGAATAATGAAGACTTCAGGTATAAGTCTTATGACAACCAAGCTAATGCACTGTTGTTTCTTTATTGGAAACCTTGGCCATTATAGGAAGCAAGGACCCTGAAAGAGCTATAAATGCTTGGTAAAGATAGAGAGTAATTGGTTGGAGCTACAAACGTTTGGTAAAACCAGAGAGTAACTGGTTGGGAGCCATAAATTTCTTGATAGAACCAGAGAGTAACTGGTCGGGCACTATAAAATTCTTGGTAAATCCAGAGAGTAACTGATGATTCATAAATTCAGAGAATAGTTGGTGGGAACATTAACCACTTGATGTTGTGGAGCAGCCGATGTGCTGGCCAAACATTCCCTAAATTAATTGATAAAAACCAGTCGGCGTACTGGCATGGCATAGCTATTCGAATGGTTGTGGAGTAGCCTGCATGCTGGCCCAACATTCATTGTTGTATCCACGAAAAATCCAATGCTTGGAAAGCGAAGAAGGATCCTGTGGAGTAAAGTGAAGACATCCAATACAGATAAGTATTTGGTTATCTTGCAACTTCTTGCTTATGAATATACGTGTGTATATGATTTGATTATGATTTTCTCAAACTCTTTTCTAGAGATGGACCCTATGAAAATACACTAAACATGTGAATTAATTCAATGTTTGAGTATAGGTATTGCTGGAAGCAAGGATTATGAGAGCATATGGAGGATACATGCGGACATATGACTGTCCTAAAGAGCTCAGTACGAGCAATAATGAAAGATGGTGCTAGTGGAACTGTGTGGGTCCTAGCAGCCAAAGGTTCTGTAAGCAACAACAGGGAAGGGTTCCCTATTTGAAAAGCATTAGACAGACCTTAGACACTAAAATGTCATAGCCAAGAAATGGCATGCCAAGCATTCACATTGAAGTGAAAGGGCTAAGGAGCATAGAACCACAAGTGATGGTGTGGCTCCGGATTGGAACAAGACTAAGAGGGGGAAACTCTTACTCTTCTCTTTCCTTTTGACTGATGCATCTCAGAAACAAAAGATTGTTGAGTGCATGTCATAAATGAAAACAATTTGTGTTTAATTGCTTGAAATGAATTGTGAATGCTGAAATGGTCATTTTCCGGTGGAAGGATGAACATGAATGAGTTCATGTTTATATTGGGAAAGCGTGAAATGTGTGGAAGTCTCATGAGTAAAGCATGGACGTACCATGTCAATTGGGAAAATAATTGACCAATTTTAACATTTTGTTATGCTTGTCCTAACAGGAATTGCCATGATGAGTCTCACAGGTGAGAAATTGAAATCCATTGATTACAGCTATTACTAGCCAAGTGTTGCTGGTGAGAAAAGAGAGATCCATGTGTGCACCATGATCATGGCAGCAGACCAAAGACTATTTGTTTTGGCCTGGAAATATTCCTCAGATAGTTGCCGGGACAACAAGAAAGATGGCATCCATGGAATTCCAGATGTGTAGAACATCTGGAAGGTAAATAAAAGAAAGGGATCGTTTTAGGGCAATGCCCACCTGCAGAGATAGCTGACCAAGCCAGTAGGAACGATTGTGGAAGCCAAAGGAATTGGTCCCAAAAACTCAAAGTAAAGGGATGAAACGCAAGACAGACCTGTCACATTTTGTGAATTTTGATTCATGTGTAAAGTGGGTATATAGTCCGAAGTGTTGGAACACCGAAGATGGTGTTATTCTAAGGGGAGGGGAATGTAATGTCCCCAGTTTGACCCCATGGAATTAACATTATAAATGATGTAATATTGTTATGAAAACATGGTGAGGAGCTCAAGGCCAAGGCCCCGCCATCGATTTAGTGATGCATATGATTTTCCTGCTAGCAATGCACATTGGAAATTCAAATATCATGTAATATGCATTTTAATCAAAATACCCACAACTAGCTATGCAATGCAACAAAAAGATGGGGGCATGATTTCACAAGGAATTGGGAGGGAAAACATTCAAACCCTTGAGCCAATCAGGTCAAGCCAAGTGTCAATGAGAGAACCCATAAAACCCTCAACTACGCATATTGAATTTTGTACCCAATCATTGATTTCTCCCAAGAGTTGGTTGAGGTAGTTAATGCCTTGGGGAATGGGAGGTATGGCTGTCCAAATTCGGGTATGGGAAAGCCACCATTCATGGAAAATCGTGTTTGTCTCTTTGGGAAAGAAAAGAGCCACGAAATTGCTCTCTAAGCCATTAGGAAACCATCATTCTTTCTCCCTCACGAGTTTAGAGCTACCTGGGCATTTTCCAGGCATGTTTGCTGTGTTTTTCCTTCATTCTCCCAGTAGAGAAGGGCGTTTTTGTGTTGTATACCAATGGGGAAGAAAGGGAATGGAACGAGGGTTCCATAGAGACCGTTTTTGTTGTTAAATGTTGAGAGAGTTGGGGAGAAAACGTTTTTCCTCCCTGTGGATGCATTTTCCTTCCCACAGCTCATTTTGGGTGAGCCACGATTTGGGGAAAATCTATGGCCATCTTGTTCTTGCTGTGTGAGAAATGAATATGTTGGGGTATGGGTATGGGTATTCATTGCTTTGGCTTGAACTTGAGAATAAGCATCCATGGTTCAATTGTAGCCTGATAAACCCATCTATGGACTGGCTTGGCTCAGATGGAATGATTAATTGGTTGTGAGAGAGTGAATGTCCCCTTTCCTTGTGAGAATCATGCCCAGCTCGGGGGTGGCCTTCGGACGGACTCAGTATAAGCTGTCGAAGAGCCTATGGCTGGGTGGAATGTTGCAGCGACATAGCTAGTTGCTTGGGACAATTGCACAATGAAGATAAGTGTTTTCTGTCTATGTAATTACTTCTGCAATGCATCAATTTGATGACTGTTTTCGTATGCTGGATGGGCATGAATTGTGTGTGTGGATTAGTTTTAAATTCTGCTGTGCATATTTCCTAATTTGTATCTGTACACCAATGTTTAAATTCTTATGATTCCAATTGTTCGGCTGAGTTTTATGAAATGCCCAAATTTTAGTGCCATGTCCACTTCCTTGCATTGGGTCAGCAGGTGGGTACATTACACACACGAACAAGATGGAAAACAGATATATGATATCTTTTGATTTGTTTGTATGATTCCTTGGTGCATATAATTGTTCACATCTTAAAACGTCAAGCTGAGATTCATTGAGGGCTGCATTATGTGCATGTTGTCAAGTCATTTGATGGTGAAACTCAAGAGCATTAAAGGATCAATCACATTGCAAAATTATTTTCCCCACATACAGATCATCATGGTTGTTTAAAGCTGCCCTTTGTGCTTACAAGATCAACAAGATTTCCATATGTATGATAATCGCTACAGATCTAGCAGCGATATAATGCAACATATTACATAAGCAGTATTATATTCTGGGTAGTAGCAAGACTAGTTTAATGGCTTGGGAAATAAATTGATGGAACAAGATCTTTCATTAGTTGTTCAATTTCTTGCTGCAATGGGAATGGATGGAATTTACTATTTATTTCCATGGGATTTGCCATATCTCTTAAGAGTTCTGAATTTGATGTGAAAAATAGTTATAAAACTCTTTTATTTCTCATAAATCATTATTCATGTAGCAGAGTTTGGCTTGCGAAGATCGTTGATATCCTTTTTGGCACTTGGAGGGTCTGCAATTTATGTGATTGTCAGATGATATTGGAGCATATTGGATCAACATACAAAGAATTTTCATTTTCAAGCAGCCTACATTCATTTTTGTAAGACAAATATGTGTTTCCAGCTAGCACATATATCAAAAATTTGGATGTTGGGAGTGGTACTGCTGATACAAGAAAACAAATTTCCCAAATTTTACTTGATTTTATGATGGTTATTTAAACCAGTGAATGGAAGGTAAGTTAATGAAAAATGGGATTTGAGAAGAGTTTGCAAATGGATGGCCAGTGCTCTCACACCAAGTACATCAAATTATGAAGACATAAGTTGGGAGTAGTGCAAATCTTGTGTGCAGCAAAAGGTGAAGTTTTAATGCAGCTTGTACCAGAGGCATAACATACTATCTCTTGCTTTACCTAAAGACAGGTAAAATATCCAGTTTGGGGGAGATTGTGGATAAACAAGCAGCATATGGTGCAGCAACTTGAAGTTAATTTGTGACATAATAAACCTAGCCAATAATCCTCTATTTACCATCCTCTGAATTCATTTTTGCTGGGAAAATTATTATGGCTTTAACATGATATTTATTGCACTTTCTCATCTCAATTTCCATTCCTCGTAATTGAAAATTTGTCCCTCCTCAATCCATTGGAAATTTTATGGGTCGCATGCTCTGTTCAAACCAAGACAACTAAATCCCAACATCCAAGATAGAGTCTTAGCTACAACCATCTATTTTAATTTTAATATGTTTTGAAGATGATATGACTGTCGTTTAATTTGCTCCAGCATGGCTTTGTGTTGACATTAAAGCCTATATCCAGCCAATAGTCAACAGATCTATTCAATTTGCAGTCAACAATATTTCCTTTTAGTTGGTGGAAGCTCTCAATTCAAGCAGCCATGAATCTAAAGAAATAATTTGAAGACAAGGGAATGGTTCCATGTGCTTTTCTTTATCTTTCCATTAAAGATTTATTCAGGAAGGTGTTGATGCAATTAGAAGATGTTTGGTTTGACAATTGACATCTTTGGGCGGATCAAATTGTAAACTATTGATTCAAATTAGTGATGCCTTGTTCACATTATTAAGAGGAGTTTAAACACAAATCAGTGGATGCTCAGAGCAATTTTTGCAATCAAGCTCATGCTTTTATTTATCCACGTTTTTTTTGGCAAAAGTGCAGAAATTGAAGTAAGAATATCTTCCAAACCATGCAGTGGATTTTCATAAAATTTGGACAGGAAGTGCATAATATCAAGATGAATAAACCTGGTAAGTTTCAGCCCAATCTAGTGCACGGTTTTCTAGAAAATGGCCACCATCACCTACGGCCATTTTTCCTATATCTCGATATTCGTGTATCAGATGAATTTGAGCTTTGGGGAGCAGAAGCATTATGTTAAGAGGAAGATACTCACCAATTTTCAGGAAAAAATACTTCACGGATTGAGAAAAAATGGACATCATCACCTACAGCCAATTTGCATTTTTCTCAAAATCTGTGATGTGGGTATCTCTGATTTTCGGTGTGTAGATCATTGGACTTGTAGTAACTTGCTTGCAAAATTTTAGCCAAACCCAGTTTGTATGTTGGGAGATATTAGTTCAAGAAGTTTGCTGCAACACCAGCTGTGACTCTGCCAATTTTGTCCATTTCCCTATTCTGGCAGCTGTGACTTTGCCAAATTCTCCGCTAAATGGCTGGGACTCCACTAAATTCTTCGCTAAATTTTCCTCTAAATGGCTGTGACTCCGCTAAATTTTCCACCAAATTTTGCAGCTATGATTCCTCCACTTTTGACCATTTTCGCCTTTTTCACGCAGCTGTGACTCTGCCATATTTGTCCTATCTACAGCTGTTACTTCACCAGATTTGGCCATTTTCATAGTTGTTACTCCGCCAGATTTATCCATATAGGAGTTGTTACTCCACCAGATTTGGCCATTTTTGCAGTTGTTACTCCGCCAAATTTTCCGCTAAATTTCTCATTTCAGCTGCAAATGTGCCATTGGTAAAATGAAAGCAACAATTGAATGAGTCCTTCTATTTTGGATGCTACATAGGTATTGGGTTGCATGAGGACATGCAACAAGTTCAGTTTGGGGAAGATGTTGGGTCACGGATTTGTCCATATTTTTATCACCTTTAGACATATATTTCATCCCTCTTATTCCTATTATTATCCATTTATCATTCCATTTTCCATCCATTTGTTGTAACTGCACGTAAAATACCATATTACTTCCGTTGATGCTTCAGTGGTTAATAATGATTATTTTCCTTTATCTTTAATGAATTGAAGACTATTATGCATAATTTTACTGATGATGATTTATGGAGTGATTTTTCATATTAGCAGCAGTAGCAGCCATGGTTCAAGCCTCCAAAGTTGGCATGCTAGCACACATACACATGGAGATTCAAAACATGTTTTCATTCGTAGGATTGATTATGTGCATTTGTGACTTCAATTCGTGCTGAAGTCCAACATGGCAGCCTCCAGCTCATACTCAAACTGTTCCAACCATAAACATGTGTTAGATAAGAAAATAGTGATTCCGGTCTCGATTTGTGGGCAGCTGGAGATGAATCTCAAAAATTTTGGACATGGGTTTTGTGCGCAATGGCCTCAATTACCTGACCCACAAGGAAGTTGCCAAACAAAGCTACGGTTTGAGCTATACAGCTGGTTCTATAAACATGTAATTCTCAGATTTACTGTTGTAGTCGGTTTTACAGATTAGCAATTGGTTGAAACAGATCACAAGTTGAAGATTCAGTTTCTCATTCTCCTGAGAGAATTTTATGTATAAATATGTAATCATTCTAATGTATTAGGAGGAGGAGAGAAAGCAATGTTATGCTGTAGAATTTGATCCAGATGATTGTAATAATTCCATTATGATAATACATGCTGGTAGTTTCTTAATTATGGAGTTATAGACTTTCATTGTGGGGATCTAGCTCTGCTTAGTGGAGGAAGGGCCCTCTTCCCTAAGCAGATGATGATAGTGTTGATTGTTATTTTGTAGATTTATTTATTATTTAGTTCATGCTTTCATTTCATTAGATTTATCATAGTTGTATGCTTTCATTCATTAGATTTATCATAGTTGTTTTCATGTTAATTTCTTTTCATAGATCATTGGCCAACATAGCATTTCTTTTAGATTTATGCAATTAGATCTTGCTTTATAAGAGTTGATTTTGTTTGAAGTGTGATTAGATTAACAGTTTGGTTTTATGAATAGGTTTAAGGTTTAAATTATTTTCAAGAAGGTGTGATCTAGTTTACAAAGAGTTTTGATTTCATATCAATAGATAAATAGTGTCAGGTAGAAATTGTGCTTGCATAGATCTTGCACAATAGCTTTGAAATAAAAGACTTCCTCAGGTTGATAATTTATGTCCTGGTAGTATCAGTTGTTTAATTAATTAGACAATTAATCCAACCAACAGCCCCTGTAATCAAAGCAAGGACAATAACATTTTCCATCTCCTCTTGCCTCTAATGCAGCTCTAAACTGAGCAAGCTTCCTTGCATTTTCATTCATAGTGACAAATCCTTGTAGTGGTACAAGTAATTGTCTTGCCTGCACCATACAAAACAATAACTTGCCAATCACATTAGATATTATAAGTATATTTCTGAATATAGTATATTATAATCCAATATTTTCTATATTTATAAAGAAAAACATGAAGACTAAAGTTAATATGAATGGAAAGATGGTAAGTTGGTTGTGAGAAAGTGAATTGAAAATGGTTGGTTACTAAAAAAAATGGTAAATGTCAAATGTTAAGCAACCAAAAATATTGGAAAATTGATAACTACTTGTATAGTTTGAAGACCTCATATAGTTTGACCACCAAATAGGGTAGGTTCTTAACCAATATTGTAGATGTATTTCACCCACATGACATGGGATATCACCTTAGGAAGCTCAAATTTGGTTGGAAACATTAACTAGTTTATTGACAAATATTGTGAAGTATCCATTAGGTAGTGAAGGGTGTGGGTCCATAATCATACTTTATAGGTTCGAGGTACAATAGAGAAAATCAATGATGTTAAGAAGTGCACACAAGAGCTAAGAAATGAGTTGGCTAAAGGTAAACTATTGAAAATCCTCTATTTAGTCGATCCATTGCAATATTTGAAGACTAGTAATTAGGTAAGTAGCAAATCTTGATGAGGTCAAGCCATAAAAAAATTGGATCCATATAGACATTGAATGTGCAAAGCAAAAAGAAGAAATGATTGTAATAGATCTCAAGCATTATGTATGTGATCAAATGTTATATAGGACTGCAAACACACTAGGGATAGTACCAATTGCAAGAGAAAACATTTTCAAATATGCCAATATTGATTTCATGTGGTGATGAGTGAGAGACTAAAGATATTGAATACAGACTAAGGGAAGAATGTAGGGTTAATATTTATTTGTTGTAAAGATTGACAAAATAAGTTATAAGACCTAGCTTAGTAGGACACATCAATGTAGTACGCATTAGAACTAGGAGAAGAGATTATGTCACTTATAGTGTTTCATAACTTAGGATGACAAAGAGAATTGGTAAGAGAATGGGTTCAAGTGGCCTAACTTGGAGATGTAGTATTTGAACAAGAACCTTTATGCATTATAGATTTTTATCTTGTAGATGAAATAGGGATGGGCTATTTGTGAACTCTCGTGAATATGTTTTCATAAGCTTCTTGAATATGTTGCATAGCTTAAGAAGCATCACAAATTTTTTATAACAAAAAAAAGCATCACAAACACAATATTAATCACAAGCAAGAAAAGTACCACTTAATTTAATTTTTTTTAAATGACTTTAGTACTAGGATGAATGTTATTTACCATGAAAATCAACTTGTTACCCTAAAATATTTAACTAGAATCTAGATTTGACAAGGTGATGCAATTCTTAAGCTAGAAGTATGTTGGACTTAAAATAGCATTTCCATGAATTTCCTTGTCACAACCATTTTATAATGACCTTTTGTGGGTAGAAAGGAAAAAAAGCAAGTTAACATGACCTAAGCCAAAAAAACAAGTTCTTGAAAAAAATATAGCAAGTTAAATGAGAATGATAGCAAGTTCTTGAAAAAAATATTAGAAAGGCAAAAAAACAAGTTAACATGACCTAAGCCTCATTACTAAACAATATTAAAATCTAACCCTTTTAAAAATATAGACAAAAAATTACACATTACTAACCTTGCAAGTTCAAAATCAGAGTTATGCAGAATATCCAAGCTCATACAATCACCCTGCAAGTCCAAAATCTGTGCTCAATGTGCCGCAAGAAAAGAAAATGTGAAATTATGGTGAGAGTGTGTAGTTTATATAGCTCGACTTTCATCCCTGTTGCCGCGAAAAGTGAAACCTACAAATTCCGTCGATATAGGGACGAATGTTTATGGAACTTTACAAATCATGGATATTGCCACATTTTTCTACCCTGAAAAAAAAAATTAAAAAATCATTTTTTTAACCCACGAATGTTGAAAACGTGGAAAAATTTCGTGGAACAATCAGCTCATATGTAGTAGTGTTTTGGCACGTGCTAGTGTGAAAACACTAGCAATATTCATGCTCTATTATTTCATGCCAAGGAAAGGAATTGTTTTTTAGCAATGTTGTAAGAGGAGCTACAACCTTCCACTATTTTCAATAAACTTACGATATTAGCCCCTAAGGACAAGGAATCCTCTCAATATCTTGATAATTTTGGTGCACGACCAGTTCTTCATAGCTTCCACATTCTTGTGATTCACCCTAACCCCATCCCAACTCACAATATGGAAAAAGTATTCAACCTCAGTCACCCCAAAATAACACTTGGAGCATTTCACAAATAAATGTTGGTCCTATAATAATTTCAAAGTATGAGAAACAATTTGGATGTGGCTTTCCCAAGTATGAATGTATACCAATATATCATTGAAGAAAACCAAGACAAAATGAGGAAGGAAGAGGCATAAAATATTATTCATGAGACTCAGAAAAGTGGATGCGGCATTGTAGAGGATGAAGGCTATGGAAAAGAACTCATAATGAACATCATGAGGGGAAAATGTAGTTTTTGGCACATCCACCTATTTCATATCGATTTGGTGGTAGCCCGAACAAAGGTTGAGTTTGATGAATAATTTGGTGCCATGCAACTCGTCTAATAAATATTCAATGACCATAATAGGAAATTTGTCTTTTATGGTGATTTTGTTGAGAGCACATAAATCAGAACACCTTTGCCAATCAACTTCTTTTTTTAGGACCATAACCACATGTGAAGAATAAGGGCTTTTGTTAGGATGAATAAAACTAATTGACAATAATTCCTTAATGATCTTTTCAATTTCATTATTATGGGAAAAAAGGTGGGGGAAAGGATGTAAAATGGGTGGTTGAATACCCATAATTAAAGGTGGCATGGTCATGTTCCCCATGGTATTGAGGTAAACCCTTAGGTGCATAAAAAACATGTTGGTATTGGGAGAGAACCTATTGCAAGTCAGTTTGAATATCTAAAGGGGGGGTGTCCATAAATTGTATGGCATAGAAATGATAAATAACACCTGAGTGGCCCTTGTTAAACAATTTATCCATGCATTAGGAAGAGATAATTTCAAGAGCACCCAGGGTAATTCCATGGAAGCGATGTGTATGCCCAAATTGAGTACAGTAGAGAGAGAATTCTCAAAAATCCATTATGATATGACCTAATTTCATGAGCCATTCAACCCCCAAAACGATATCATAACCACCTAATGTCAATAACAAAAATATGAGTTTTTAGATGGTAGTCCCCCATTTGGAGTTTTACATTCTCACATTGGCCACCACATTTCATTGTATCCCCATTGGCTATCAGGACTTGGAAATTGGAGATGGGGTAGATATGGAAATGGGTGTATTCTACCATAGACATATGGATGAAATTATGGGTGCCCAAAATAAATTAACACAATGAATTTCTTGTGCTTTATGGAACCAATAAATTGCAATGTCTGAGGGGTGGAAAACTTAGCTAAAGCATGAAGTGAAATTTGTGGTTGCTAGAGAACTAGCATATCAGGAGCATCTTCAAGAGGCAATATTTGGTCCTCACCTTCTGGATCAGGAAAATATTCTCATGTGTTGGCTTTCGGGACCTCAAGAGGCCTAGCCTCGATTAAGATGATCTTATGTTCTTTACATTTATGTCCTCTTACATATTTTTCATCGCAATTATAACAAAGATTGAGGCTCTAACGCTTAGCCATGGCCTCTGAGGTGATGTTATGGATGCATAAAGATAGGGTGGTGGGGTTTTTGGGATGAGAAACCATGGGAAATATGATGCGAGGGGAAAATAAAGGTCACATGGCTTGGGCATTGAGGACCAATTCAGCTTCATGATATCTATCACAAGATTCCAACCAAGTTAAGGGTCATTGCATGAGAACATGTGCATGAATTGCTTCCTTGAGGCCACTAATAAATCATTCCCAAAAAAAGAGTTAGAGAGACCTTTAGTTTGGTTGGAAAAGTACTCAAATGCTGTCATGTAGTCCAAAATAGTGTCTACTTGGTGTATTTTAGTCAATCATCCTAAATAATGATTGTCACGATCAAATCATTCATGAAGGACCTTCACAAATTGGCTCCAAGGGACATAATGAATATAAGATTACTAGTACCATTGTTCATAATCTTCATATATAACCCCAATCTTCAACTATTGGAGGTCATATTTAATGCCATGGAGTGAAAAATAATGCTTCATTTAATTCACCCAACCTGAGGATTCGAAACCATCAAATTTGCACATTTCAATCTTCAGAAAGTGGTGCCATGGAATTTTATCTTCAAAGGAGGGAGAATGGTTTTCTAGAAATAGAGGGTGAAAGACCTGGTCTTCAGTGGCCACCAATTCATGGGTGGTGGTGTCGAAGTGTGCAACATATCCAAATTGTTGAGAAATATTAGTTATCACAATTTCATGGTTAGAGTACTTATGTTTGTGGTCGTTCAACCAATGGTTGATTTGTAAAATGTTAGATGCAATGCTTTGAAGGTCAAGAGGCTGAGTGGGTGGCTTGAAATTGGATTGTGGTGGATTCTGGTTGGTATTATCCATGCTGGCCTAGTGGAGAGGGTGTGTATAATGGGAACATAAAAGCAGGAATTACAAAAGAAGAGGGGTTGGGTCTACCAAATTAGGGTTATAGGAGATATATATCAAAATGATCGGTGCAAACCAAGGTGTCTATTGAGGTAGGTCACAAATAAGGGTTTATGAGAACTCCTAAAAAAGGTTATGAGAGTTATATATCAAAATTATACGCATGATCCCAGGATTCCAATAACATAGGTCACAAATAAGGTTTTTTTGGACCTTCCATACTTTTCTACGTTAGTTCTTGAATGTTATTACATTGAGAAAATTGCTAAATTCATGTTAGATTCAAAGATGTAGTATTTTCACGTCAACACCCCAAGGGAATTTACTTGTTGCTTAGATAGAAGGAAGAAATCTCACAAACATGTTGCAGAGAGAAGGGTTTCATGTTTTTCTAGGGTTCTAAAGGAAAGGGATTGTCATGCACAATAGCTCTATAATTATATATGTGTGAGGTCCAAGAGTAGTACTCGGACCAATCTCTTAGGGAATTAACTAAGGAGGCTCAATCATGCCCTTATCCATACTACTCAACTACCTAGGTACATGAGATATACTCTCAAGTGTTGTTGTCAATAGTACTATAGCAACAAGATGACCATAGGTTGGTTTTATGTGACCTAGGGGACTTTTGATATACCCGAGGGTAGATGGAAGTCATTATTTGTGTAGGTGTCGTCTAATGGAGTACTCCTCTAATTGGTACCAACATGATTCAAACAATTTCCCTAATAAGGGTACAATGTGACTAAGTAACAACTGTATTCATTGCACGTATTGCTCCTCGACCATAGGTTTATCAGTTGAATGACATATCTTTATGATTGATTTAAGATGTCAGAATAAGTCTCTAGCCTAAATAAAAATCATATCAATTATTGGAGGTGTGTTGTCTTAGGATCATGAATCCTATAACACTTGTGGTATTCTTTACCCCCGGAACTCGAGAATCACATATAATATAGGCAAATTAGCATGCAATAAACCATAAATAAGTAACACATAACCAAAAATATGAGACAATAATAGAAAAATATGGTAGGAAAAGAGATTTTTTACTATGGTAATAATGTTCAAGGCCTCTTATAGTAGGGATACCACTCACTTGAGTAGAACTTTGTTACAATATTCTACACTAAACCCTTAATAGCCATGAAGGTATTTAAATAGGCTTCAAATATCCAAAACTCTAACTATTTGTCATGGTCAAAATACATCTTCCTAATGAGTCTTAATTAATAAAAAACCCATTTTACATTGATTGTTCATGACTAACTTATTTGTCCTTATTACAGAGTTATGGCCTTATACAATGTGTGATTAATTCTAAGAGTAAGGCAAGTTAGGGTGAGACCCTAATAGAGAGGGTCAGTTAGTCCTTAACTTTGAATGAACACCCTTAGTTTGATGACAAACATTTTCCTAGTAAATACACTATTCAATACTTTTATATTGTAAAGAGAAGAAAATATAATTTGGATATTGTTACATAATGTTTTAATTCCAATGGATTATGTGAGGATTGAAAGAAAATATATAGTACAACTCACTCAGATTTCAAGAAAGAATCCTTTAACATCAATTTTTCAAGCTCAATATCCGAAATGACAAGAAAATTTTCAAATGTCTTTCCCAATTATCATATCCTTCAATAGAACCAATAATCCACCCAAAAAACCCAGTGATTAGTGACCACTATGAAAATCATTCAATTGATTACAAAGATAACTAACCATGCTAAAATATAAAATATCAATACCATTTGTCTTATCTACCTGATCTCTCTCTACATGTATGAGAACCATGATAAAATATTGATAATTTCTCTACATGTAGGGCAAACAAGATAAAATAAAATACATCTCTAAATTAGGCGATGCTAGCACCAAGTGATGATAATGCAAGTCTAATCTTGAAATGCTTAGGTTTCAACTTCCAAACTCAACAATGGACATTTAACAATATTAAATAATTTTGATCGATATTTTTGTGAACACCTTTTACGCCATAAATGGGTTTTTTTACCCAATTTGGACAATGTAATATACCTAGGGAGATACCCAAGGGGATAATGTTATGTACTGACGCCACCTTTATTAAAGAAATATCATTCATTGTGAAAAGAGGCAATTGCAATAAGGCTTACTAGAAGGAACATTCTAGAAGGAAAAACCTTCTATTAAGGCTTATTACAAATGTTTCTTTTCATAGTACATGGGCCTTATTTAATAAAGTTGTCCTTAGTATATAATAGTATCCCCTTGAGTACCCTATATTGTTAGGAAATAATGTTTAAGGTAGGGTAACACCAAATTCAATTCCTTATGGAAGTAATCTCTCCACAAGCTATATGCTTGTTATAACTATTACATCCAATATACTTCACAAGACATCTCATTCTATTTCTTCTAATTTTTCATATAGTTTCTATCTAACCTTCTAGGTACTTTCTAGACAAGGAAGTTTCTAGTAGGTAGAACCTTCTAAATACTTTCTAAACACGAAACTTTCTAGTAGGAACAACCTTCTTGTACGACTTATTACAATTGCTTCTTTTCATGATACATGGGCTTTATTTAATAAAGATGACCTCAATAGATAGCATTATCCCCTTGGGTATCTCTTTAAATGCCCTATATTATGCTCCCTAGGTACATTACAAACAAATTCCTCCTAAATATGAAATTCATTATAAACATCATTTTTATACATAAATTCTTAGAAATGCATTAGAAATTAAGAAACATCCCTAATTACATTAGAAACAAATTCCTCATAAATATGAAATTCATTACAAACCTAATTTGTGTGCATAGATTCTTAGAAATGCATCCAACACTAAGAAACATCGAAAGACAAAGACCTCAAAATGATTTCTTATTCTATGAGCCAAAAACAATGCTTCATGTGTTAAATTGATGAAAATGGAAGAAACAAAATTGCCCCAAAGAAGAAAGACATTAATATGGAAATGGTCAAAATGGTTAAACTCTAAATTTAATTAAATATTAAAATTAAACATATTTAAAAAACGCAATCATGCCAAACATTAATAATATTATTAAAAATTCCTTCGTAACACCCATCTAGGTAAATGAAAGTATGTTATCCAAGCATTAAAAGCAATTAAAATATAAAAATTAAAAGCAACTAAAATATATATTAAACAAGAGAAATAGATGCAAAGTGGCTAGTCCGTGCTTTAGAATAATGTTTATAGTTTGTTTAATTGTTTAAAAGAATTAAAATATTTTGTTACAAAAATTTAGTTAAGTTTTCACATTTATAGGACTTTTATCTTTTTGCTAAATATGCTCAAAATGTAGTTCGTATAAAATAGAACTTTTGAATTATCCCATCATATTATTTATTGAATTCAATGCAAAGTACTATGCTTAAATCTTTGTATTGAGAGTTAGTTCGGGCTATTGTTAACATGGAGTTTTAAGTTTAAGCCCTACTTTTGACTGAGGAGATTTGACATTGGATTTTTCTTTGACATTTGTCCACTACATATTCTTAGATAAAAACCTACATAAAACCTACATAAATCATTTTAAAAAGAATAAAAAAACATTAATTTGAAAATAAATCAAAATAATAGTTTTAAAATAAATAAAAACACTTAGGAACTTAGGAAAGTCTCTTACGTTAAATGGAATTTATATCAAAATTTAATGGTAAATCAAATCATGAAATTGAAGATAAATAAAAAAAACACTTATCAACTTGTATTTAAATGGAATTTGATAATTGAAGAAAAGATTTTTAAAAACTAACTTTTATTAATGAAATATTAAGAGAGTCTTTTACATCAAATAGAATTTATATCAAAATTTGACTTAGTTTCCTAAATAACTTGTATTATAGAACTTGGAAATTAAAAATAAGGTTTTCTAAATATAACTGAATTTGAAAATATAAATAAAAAATTTATATTTAGTAAATTTAAAAATTAAAAATAAAATATATATTTTTAAAAACTATTGAAAATCTGTCTAATGCCAAAAAAATATTACCAATGAATGTTGAACATAGAATACAATGCATATCATAATAACTTGTACCAAATAGGCATATGCTTCAAAGATCATGATTACTTTCAAATGATTGTGTAAGTAACTAATCAAAATAGAAAAGGTGCTGACAAAAAGAAAACATATTATGACAAAGTGATTGACATCATAATAATTCAAACTTTAAATTTAATACTTCCATAATTCAAATAGGCCTCTTTGCTCCATGAATAAAAAATTAAAGCATTTCATGTGCTGAGAAAGGATCTATTTCAAAAAATTGTGCATGTCTCTATGTTCTCTCATAAAAGCGATGAAGTATTTTTTGTCAACATTGAACTATTTTATGTGCTGAGAGAGGATCTATTACAAAAACAATTGTGCATGTCTCTATTTTCACTGATAGAAGTAGTGAAGTATTTTCTGCACTGAAAAATTATTTGTTACAAAAACTTGTCCCTAGATATGTGCTTTTTCCACCTACAGTGCAGAATAAAAGTAAGTGTAAGAATGTATTTAATAAATTATGAGATTGAAAGTCTAAGCTCTTTGAAAAAAAAAAATCTTTAAACATACCTTTTAACAAGTTTTGTCATTCTGCGAGCTATGTCTTCACATCAAGAATTATATTTTCGTGGTTGAGTATAAAATTGCCATCAACAAAGAAGTCATGCAACATGTAGATGACAGTAGATCTTTCCTTCAGATAATCTTCATATGAAATTTCTATCAAATCTGGAAATAATTTTCCTAAGATGTCACCTCTTAGCGTACACGATACTTTTGCATTAGTTGTGTTAATTATGGTACAATTCAACCGATGCAAATAGTTGATAGGAGTTTCAAAGCTACATTTTACACAATGTAGCATTGTTCCTTGTATTGTACCAAAATTTTCTATTGTTAAATTGCATTTGGAGCATGTAGGCTTAAAAGAAATGGAATATATGTTTGATACATGCAATGTTCCTTGAACCTATTTGACATCATTGGATGTTACTTGTTAGTCAAAATTTATTTATAAAAAGTATGTTTTATATAAGATATTTTTATATGGTTGTTGTTTTTCACCTGACTTGTGGAAATCAAGAATATTTTCAAATCAATCAATGGATTTTTTGCCATTAGTGGTGTGATGAATGTTTATTGTCATGTACGTAGTATACATGGTTGAAAGTCTTTTCGTCTAACCATATTCATGAATCACAAAATAGGGAACTTTTTTTTTTAATGTTGGTCTTCAAGCTTAACCAATTGTGCTTCAAATTTTGGAAATAACTATACGTGCATTTTAACAAGATACATATTATTTT
The DNA here is from genome assembly GCA_027924585.1 of Larix kaempferi. Taxonomy (NCBI): domain Eukaryota; kingdom Viridiplantae; phylum Streptophyta; class Pinopsida; order Pinales; family Pinaceae; genus Larix; species Larix kaempferi. The sequence goes on from BSBM01000511.1 coordinate 4,462,946, forward strand.
TTTTTTGTCATGGATAGTAGGGAAAAAAAAGCTAATATTTTGTGAGCTACATGCATGGGTGGGAATAGTCTTAGAATTGCCTTGTCATTTTCTAAGTTTCTATCCTTAATTTTGAGGACATCATACATCAATTATACAAAAGATAATAAAATAAATTTTATAAAATATGACCTAATTTTATTTTTACAAAACATAACATAATTTTATAGTAAATACTAATTACTTTGCAGTTATTACTTTCGGTAATTAACGCTTTATAATCATTATAATTTAAATTCAAATTTTTAAAACATTTTTTTTAAGTGATGACTAATAAAAAATCACCATATAAATGTTCAATATTATACCCTAATGAATATATTGATATCATACTTAAATCTCTATTATTATGAAAATTTACAAAATTGTTTAGAAAATTATAATAAAATATTAAAAAGAATTAAATTCACATTTTTAAAATACTTTTTAAAAATGATTACTAATTAAAAAATATCATATAAATGTTGAAAATTATACCAATAATATATCAATGTATTTGTCTCATGCTTAAATCCTTATTATTATGAAATATAACAAAATTATATAGAAAATTTTGGTAGAGTATTAAAAAGAATTAGAATTGACAAAATTTTAACTAAATAAAAGTGATTTGAAAATTTTTATTGGTTAATATTTTTTCAAATTATTTAAAACAACCTAAAGAAAAGAAATCCATTTAAATAATTTATTAATTATTTTTTAAATAATTTAATATAATAATAAAAATTAATTATTTAAATTAAAATTTGGAAAAATTATTATATAGAAAATTTTGGTAGAGGATTAAAAAAATTAAAATTAAATCCACTTTTTAAAAGTGATTGCTAACAACAACGTACCAAATGTTGAATGCATTATAAAATTTAATAAAATTCCTATTATTATAAATTTAATAAAATTATATAAAAAAATTTAGTAGAGTATTAAAAAAATAGAATAAAATTTATAAAACTTTAATTACATTTATTATTTATATGAAATAAGAGATATGATTTAAATAGTTTACTGATTAGTATTTTCAAATTATTTAAAATAATGAAAATGAAAGATTAATAATTTAAATAGTTTATTAATTAATTTTATCAAATTATTTAAAATATTGGAAAAGAAATTAGTATATTTAAATTAAAATTTGAAAAAAATAATTTTGAATTAATAAAATTATAAATATTTATATTTATATTGATATATTTTTATGTTTGGGAATTTGGAGTGGACTCACAAGTATGTTTTTTATATTTTTGAATTTGGGGTGGATTAACAAGTATGTTTTTTCTATATTGAAGGAGGATGAAACAAATATACTCTCTTGATTTTATGCTCGTGTTCCAAATTCTAAATAAACAATTATAAAAAAGGAATATCAAAAATAGGCAATAAATGATTACAATTAGACATAGAAAAAAAGTAACAAATAACTTGTTCATACAAATTAAGTGACTATACTAATATACAATCTCATTTTATTGAATAATGAAAGAAATTACTTCTATTTTTATTTTGATAACAATTCTATCATTTCAAATATACATTTTAAATTATATACTGAAAATACATTATCCAATAAAATTCCAAAATTAGAAACCTAAAATTTTAAATTGCAGACAATAAAACAATTTTACAAAAAATTTGGCAAAACTTTGAATCCTCACGGTCGCTATTCCTGCCCACCAATTTGCCTCGTCAAAGGAAAAAGTGAACGCAGCAAATAGAAACGTTTCGAGATCATTAACTGACTGAAAGTGTTGATGGAAGGGCCAAGTGCCACGCAAGCAAATTTTGTCTCCATTTACCTAAGATAGCTGGCGTAAAGTTGTGGAGTCTGCCTTTGTTTTTTTATAAACCCCGTTGATATTGTCTTCCTAGAGGATGCACCAGGACGCGAGTTTTCACAGTATCTATTTTATTAATTACACTTTCTGAGATGTTTGAGCTTGGAATCTGACTGCTCAACTTTCCTTTTTTCAAGTGAGTAAATGTGTTTCTTTTTTCTCGTTATCTTTGTAGTCAATAGCATTTCACAACTTTTGTGCCAAACCAGAGAGGGTAAACATTTTCAGTGTTTTGTTAGCAAATATGAGGCTGGGAAGTTTTTATTTTTGAAAAATTGATGATTTTATGGTATTCAACACCACAACAGTAGCTTACTATATTTTTCAGGTGACTAATTTATGTAGAATTTCTTCATTTCACGGTAAAGTTTGAAGTTACTCTGTTTTCTTGGAAAGCATTGTAATATGTTCTTTCTAGAAAAATTAAATTATTTGACCCAAAATTTGGCTAAATTGTTACTGCATCCCAAGCCTCACAATTTAAAATCTATGTACTTTATTACAAGTATTAAGGACTCTCTGTGAAATAAATATGCTTACCATTAACACACTCAGAAACCCAATAAAACACAATAGTGTATCATTGCACAATGCATCATTATGCATGCACACAAACAATAAAATGAAACACCTTTCGAGATTATCAGAATTCCATGGGTTTACTACTGCTATCTCGAGCAGTTTGTAATATTCTCTGGAACAACTAAGTGTATGGATTCAAGTATCCATGCATCATACATTCACATGCCAAGGTGCTTCAATCAAATTAATACAATAATTGTTTCATACTTGGTTCAATAATGAATAATTATTAATGGGCATATATGGATCTGAAGGAATTAGTATATAAAATGGTTCTTATAAAAAAAATATTAAAAATAATTGGAAATTGATGTATGGATAACTGCTAGCTTATGCATTTTTAGTCGATGTATGGATAATAGATATCCATTTGACTAAAAAAGGTGAGAACAAGTAACAAATAACTTATTTGAGGCACTTAACTTGTGGTATATTGATATTTACGAAACACAAATTAAGTGACTGTGCTAGTCTAAAGTTTTACGTGGAAAAAGCGATTTCAATTCAAAATCATCAACTACACAGTTTCAGTTTCAATGCAAAGTTTTCAAAGCTTTATGAGAAGACTAGTCTCCCAATAATCATTGCAAAAGTAACATTAACCCAAAGGGTATTTTGGCTTAAATTAATGTTTTAGTGAGTACATTGTTTGGTTTGAAATATGCAACTTTCAATGGTGGTTTTGGAAAACAAATGGAGGACGAGTTTTCATAATTCCATTCCAAGAAAGGGAAATACAAAAAATTTGATTCTATTACTATCATCAATAATATGAAACTTTGATTCTATTACCATCCTAAATAATAGTACAGGAGGGAAGGAAAATATGGACCATTTCGTTGAATACGAATCGGGAGTGATGTATATGGAATAATAGATGTCATTTCATAATCATTTAAAAGGGGTATGAGGATGCATGCTCATATGCAGTTTTGAAAGATAATTAGAGGACGAGTTTTCACAATTTCATTGCATGAAAGAGAAATACTAAACTCTGAGTCTCTGACTTTATCACCATCCGGAATGATAGTAGAAGTAGGAAGGAAAATATGGATCATTTCTTTGAATATGGAGCTGGATTGATGTATATGGAATAATACTTCTCATTTCATAATTGTTTAAGAGGGGTGGGAGGATGCATGTACCTATCTTAGTGAGAAGAAATAAATATCCAGGCATCAAACCATCACCTCACAAGATTATGTTCACATGTTATGATGCCACTTTTGAAGTGGGTGGTGGTGGAATAATATGGGATGTTTCATCTATATGTGGTTGCCAACACAATAAAAAGGAAGTTTTACAGGCTTTACGACTTTCATGATTATCATGCCCATGCAGTCTCCCAAACTTTACACAACGCCAAGTCAGTCGGTTATGTCAGAAGGAAAGTGAATGCAAAGATCCCACATTTACTCCACAAACCAATGGACCTATAATTCTCCCATCAAACGCAAGCTCTTTAAGCCTGCAGCGCATGATCACTTGGACTTCGCTTAATATCCGAAAGGAAAAGCATGAAAATTCAAAGAGAATAAAATAAATATGAAAATTGTAAATCAAGTTGAAATTACTCCTTGCTAGACACCTATATCAAGAACACCCTGCATGAATGCCACGCAGACACCCGCATGAAGCCTACCCTGCATGAAGGTCATGCGGCAGTCCTCCACGAGCCCTAAACTGAAGATAGGACTACAGAAAACATGTCAAATTTCCCCTTCACATTCATTTTCACTCCATTTTTTTTCTTCTGCGGATTGGTCCAAGGGTTCAACGTTTAGTGTTTTTGCCACTGTTTGAGCTTGACTAGTGAATTCTTGGTACAACAGTGGGCTTATAGGAGCATGACAGTGGGCTTATAGGAGCACGACATGGGCACTTGCAATGTACACGCAGCCCGCTTGAGCTTGTGTAGACCAGAGAGATGAAGTTCTGCATGGACTATGATGGATGCAAGAGGAAAGTGGAGAAATATTCATTCCAAAGTCCCCCATATTGCACAAATTAAGGATATTCGGACTAGAAAGAGTTTTTTTATCAAGTCTACTATCGACATTGCACACAAAAAAATATTTCTTTGTTCATCCGGCCTTAATTTCAAAGTCAATTTCAAGATTTGGTGTTAAATTCGGCCTTGAATGGATGTTAATTGCACTTGTTATTTTAAGCTTTAATTTCTGTAAAATGAGGTAGCTTGCAGCTAGAAGTATATGTCTTTAAAGAGAATCTGTGGTGAAATAACACATCTTTACTGTGTCAAAGCTTTGTATGTTGAACAGGTGACTAGAATATTGTTTAGTGAGTAGCAGGAGGAAATTGAGTTGTTCGTTGATGTAATGACGTTTTCAAATGGCAGCAAATTGGCGAATGAAGGAATTAATACGTGCATCAGGGCCAAGATTGCTTCCGTGTTCTGAGTATTGTTCGTTTTTCTGCTTTTGGCGACGCCTAGAGCCTCCGACCGAAGGAAAGGTAATGCAGATTATATTTTTTTAAATGAACTTTCTTTTGATTGAATTTTTCATCTGATTGTGATATACTTATGGCCAGGAATTGAAACTTTTGTACGCCATGCCTTACTTCAAGATTAATGATGTGATTCTTAGGTGACAGGCTCTTACTTTTGGAAGATGGAATTTAATAATGCCTATCAGTATAATTAAATTAACTCAGCCCAATTATTAGTCATCGGGGTTTAATTATTAGTCATCAGGGTTTAAGCCCGAAGCTGACATTTTTTAACTAAACCTAGGATGATTTTGAATGAAGACCTGCACCATCATGTAGCATAACCATAATCATGTATAAATTATTTATGGCGACAATGACTGTAGCAGCAGAGGCTCACAACTTAATCTTCGTGCCTTCCGTTATTGCTTTTTGGAATTTTGTCTACATACATGGTGGTTGCTCTTTTGTTTTTAGGCGTTGCATGGAGCAAGCTAAAGATGAAAGGAATTTTTGTTCTCCTCTTGTCCCTTTTTTTTGGTTTTTCCTTGAGGTTCGGTGGATGTTGGCTTGACCTCCCTCAACATAGTGCACAGTTTCCTTGTGCTCTTTGGTGTGTCCCAACCCTTGGCCTCTTGACCTGGCATGAGGATGTCAGGTTCGTGACTAGATCCCAATTCTTTTGTGAAGGTTCATAACGTATAGTGCAATGGATGGAACAATAGGTCATGTCAAAAGATTTTAACATGCCCCAGTGGTAATTTTACTCAAGGACAATCATAGGCATGATGACTCCGAGATAACAAGTTCTGTAGTGATGATCGAATAGTTGTGCAAAATATCAAGATAGGACAGCTAGAGTCTCATGTCGTTACACAAATGGCAAGGTTGGGTCATATCATCCATGCCATTACTTTTTACTTTTTATGACATTAAATATGATTGACAAGGTTCTATCATATCATCCATGCCATGACATTAAATATATATTATTTTATTAAAGGTTGTTTCTACATTACACGTTTTTGTTTTTTTGTTATTTTAAAAATTTTTATTGTTTTATATTTTGATAATTATTTTGCATACCAGGTAAAATTTGTCAAATCATTGTACTACACCAATAACAAAATGGATAATGTAATTTGGAAAAAAAATTTAAATTTTTAAAAAAATCATTTTAATATAAAAAAAATGTAAAACTTTAGTAGGCATTAGGTTAAAAAATTGAAATAAAAAAAGGTCAACAGAAAACGGTGACCAAACGATCACTATAATCCCTATAGAGCAGGGACTAAAAAATTAAAGTAGGTTATCCAAGCATTAGAAGCTATTAAAACAACATATTTTTATTTTAATAGAGAAACTAAAAATAAAGATGATTTGTTTTAATAAAATTGTAAAAGAAAGATGATGAATACTTCAATATGAGAGCTTTAAGATAAAAAGTTATAGTTTACTAGATAAAAACAATTTGAGATAAAAAGTTATAGTTTACTAGATAAAAATAATTTGAATGTTTATATAGTAATTTTAAATTCATGTTAAATAAATAATTTTATAAATTATAAGTAAACTAGCACAACTACTTAATTTGTGACTCCTGAACACTGATGTCATAAGTTAAGTGTCACTATAAATTATTTGTTACGAGTTATTCATGCATTCATGCCTTAACCATTGTAATTTTTTATTTTTTTTCTCACATTCTTCTAGTTATCTGCCATGAACGGTTGGTTATCCATACCTACCACATATTTTTTAATTTTTTTTTGTAATTGTTTATTTCGAATTTTGAACGACTAACATAAAATCAATCTAGACAGTACACTTGTCTCATCCTCATACAATTCTAGAAAAGCATAGGCTGTAATCCACCACAAATTCTAAAATAAAAACATCCATCAATATAAAAATGGTATCATCGAAATTATCTAAGTTTAATATTATATAAAGAAATTAAAAAGTGAATGAATACTTTCGATTTATATAGCAATCAAGCTATTTAATCTACACAAAATATCTAGAAAGTTCTCATAAACTAGAATTAACTCGTTTACTCCTTCCATTCTCAAAGTCATCCCACAATGAGGCATTTTATTTCTAACAGGAAAACGAGAGTAGCCCTTGCCATTCAATTCATTCTGAATGAGAGTAGGCCACGCCATTCAATTTACTAAGGGTCAATGTGAGTGCCTTTGCATTTTTTATTACAACCTACAGCGTAGAGGAGGTAGTTGACCTTAAAAATAATAATAAAATTTAAAAAATAAAAAATTCACATATCTTAATTCATGATTTATCAAATGTTGTGAGGGAATTTTTTACGTAAAGGGATTTGAAAGTGTAAGCATTTTTTTTTAATTGCATTTAGAAAAAGGTTCTTCATAAAGTTTGATATGCCTTAATAGTGATACATCCCGTGTTAAAATTTATGTACTTTTCAATTAACAAAAATAATTCTATACTTAATTAGTAAATCTATATTTTCTTTTAATTTAAACTAATAATAATTAAATTAATATCACAATTAGATTATAAAACTATGATTAAGATTCTCTTTTAGGGTGCTAAGACATAATTCACTAATGTTTATTCTTTTAACATGCATCAAATTCTATCAAAATGTTTCCTCTTTCAAGATTGTAATATTTCGATTTTGACTTCATTGCATTAAAATGTAAATGATGGCAAGGAGCTCAAGGCCAAGGCCCCACCATCGATTCAGAGTTAAAAATTGATGCACATGGTTTGCATGCTAGCCAGGCACAATGGAAATCGTAAATATCATGTAAATATATATTTTAATAAAATATCCACAACTAGCTATGCAATACAATGCAACAAGAGTATAGGGACATGATTTTTACAAGGAATTGAGAGGGAAATATTCAAACCCTTGGACCAATAAAGCCAAGCCAAGTGTCAATGAGAGAACCCATGAACCTTCAACTACCCATGTTGACTTTTGTACCCAAACATTTATTTCTCCCAAGAGTTGGTTGAAATAGTAATTTTTGGGGGAAATGGAGAGGTATGGATGTCCAAATTTGGGTATGGGAAAGACACAATTTTTGGAAAACGTGTTGTCTTCTTGGGAAAGAAAAGAGCCATGAATTTCTCCCCAGGCCATTCTTCAAGGGGGAGGTTTGCTCTCTCACGATTTGGAAGCTACCTGGGTGTTTTCCCTCACGATTTCTGAGTTTTCCTCCATTTTTCTCAAGCTCGGAAGTCATTTTTTTGTTGCAAGATGTCTAGGAGGAAGGGAGTCACAATTTGGGGGCACATAGAAGTCGTTTTTGCCTCTAAATGACCATATACCTGCTGGAACTCGATTTTGTTCTCCTTGTGGTCGATTTCCCTTCCCACAGCTCATTTTTTTGTGCTCCACGAATTGGGAGAGCCAATGGGAACCTTGTTTTTCAAATCCCATAGTTAAAATGTTTTCCCTATGCCCAACATATGTGTTTTTTCTGTGTGTGGTAGAGAATGATGTGGTTTGAGTTATGGGTATCCATTGTTTTGACTTAAGATTCTGTGCAAACATCCAAACATGAAGAGGGTTCAGTTTTGGCTTGATAAACCCCAATTATGGACTGACTTGACTTAAACGTGATGTTCATTTTGCTGTGTGTGAGCTTGAGTGTTCTCATTCCTTGTGGAAATCATGCCCTACTCGGGGGTGGCAATTGTGTTGAGAGATTGATGAACACAATTGGCCTATGGATGGGTGGAACGTTGCAGCTGCATAGCTAGTTTCTCGAGACAACTCCACCATCAAGATAAGTATTCTCTATGTGTATTAAACTCTGCGATGCTTTTTAATCTTATAATAGCAAATAGTGTAGGGATGTGTCTACTCTATAAATGCTATTTTACTAAGAAGTGGTGAGCTTCTATGTCAGCAAATGAAAATGATTATCAGAAATTATCAATCAAATCTACATTCATTCATCAATTATGATATTAAGCAAAGATAAGATTTAAAGCCATTTAAACATTTAAATCATACAAGATAAGCAACATTCAAACATTCAAATGGAACAAACTTGAATCATAGGTACATCCTTACTATGGATCTTGGTGTGAATCCCTCCTCCATTTCCATAAGCTTTCCTTTCTCCACTCTTGCTTTTGAAGAAATTGAGTTTTTTCCTCCTCCTTCAGAATCTCTCCAGCATGTCTTTTCTCTTCCTTTGTGTGTCTTACAATGCCCCAAATTCCTTTCTTATATAGCATTGGGAAGTGTGCTCTCAAGTTTCTCTTTTCAATATGGGATTTGCTCTTTTTCATTATTTTAGATCATTTTCACTCAAAAACCCACTTTTCCATAGTTTTTAGGTTTTTTTGCACAACTTAGCATACTTTAAGTACAATTAATGCACTTTAATGCATTTCTCTTCACTTTTTGATTGGTGTAACTTAGTTTTGGACTTTTTGTGAGTGGTTCAATCACTGAATTTGGTCTACTCAGGTACTTACTTTCTTCACCTAATCCTTCCATTTATGGGAGAAGTGATTAGATGGGAGAGTATTTGTCTCTGAATGTACTTGTGTTCTGTCTTCATGTTGCGAGCATATAGTAAAAATGTGCTTCTTCTGTCACATGACTAGGGGTGTTAATTTGATTGTTAATAGATGCCCCCTAATGTGTGAGGTCCGAAGCAGAACTAAGGGCCAAAATACATTACTGAAATTTATACTCTGTATACTGATACTCTTTATCGTTCAAAGCAAGGTTGAGAAAAGGAAAAAATCACGGGTGCAGGATTGAGGATCACACCTGCCAAACATAACTTTTTCTCAAATATATAATATCTTCCTGAGGCGGGCATACCCATGCTTGGTAGTAAACAAGCATGGCCACAAACAATATACAGTGGATCCATGTCAAAAGTAAATTTTTTAGAAGTATAAACATGCACTTTGATGAGTGCGAGAACAAGGTCTTCATCGAACTTCTGATATGGTAGTCTAATCTTGCGCAGCTCGAGAAGTGCATCGATGAGTGATACAACTATTTTTCTCAAGGTCTTAAATACAAACTGACGATAGTACGAGTTTATATCATGTGAATAAATGATCTGATTTCTAGCATAATAAAACACCATCCGATTACCGGTCATTGATGTATACCGTTAATAGATGCGGAGAGACCCACCGATAATGATGATGGACTCTAAGGTACTGAGTACAAACTAGCAAGTGTGAATAGATGTTCTGAAGTCGAACACTTGTAGAATCAAACAATCAGGGGTCATTGATGTATACCCACTGTCATTTGTGAGAAAACCTGCCACTAATGACTACAAAATCCAAGGTACTCTTGGGTTTCTAGATCCATGTCCTAGATGATGATTTGATGTCGATAGGAATAGATCCATCGAAAGGAGGGCATTAATGCATCCCACATCAACCGATACAAAACAAAGATCAATACTCTAATATAATTTGGTAGAACTACAAGATCCAACACTGTATATTGACACAAGGAAGGCCGACCTGATTGGTCAGGAATATTTGAGGAATGGTCGACTCGGTTTGAACTTCCCTTGAACACATAGCAAGATGCAGAATGGACACTTGGAAACATAGGACTTTGAGTAACCGACCTTGATGAAATATGCTAATTCCAGATGCATTAGCGGAAGCTCCATTGGTGATGGGAAGGATAACCCATCGGTGGAGTTCTGTTCAAAATACTGGTACAGTTTCCTAAGGCAAATGTAGATGGTGTGCTGACAGTGGATACAATATTATGTGTCGTGTTCAAGGGCGACAAGGACGGACTGTTGTCGTTTTATTTAAAGTTTATGATATGAAGTGATTCAAGTCTCTCTCTTTTTTGGATTTTTGTGTTTTCCGATTTTTTTTAACCTTTTTCATTTGTTAGCTTGAAAAAGGAATAAAGCATGCTATGATACATTAGAGGAAACGAGTGTCTCAAGGGCATGCGCCTAAATGTCAAGGGCATGGGTCAAGCCAAGGCAAAGATCCATATTGCAAACAAGGGCTGAGCTAGCTATGTACACTATTACAGAGGTTTCCTCCATGGGTATGGGTCAAATATACATAAGCAATGGTTTATAGGCATCTTGTAATAGAAAGTGACTACAAAGGAAAATATGCAACATAAGCAATAAGCAAAGAAGCAATTTGCACGGATGTTCAAGAGGATATTTTAACACATGCTTATGTAAAATGACAAAAAATTGGGAGCCCATCGAGATATGGTCAGAAATGTATGAAAGAGAAAAATGTGGTCTCAAACTCGAAGTCATGATGGGACTAATATGGCTCCCAGGCCTATGAGAATAACTCAGCATGGGCACCAAAATGAAATGGGGTGCTGACTAGGGTGTCCCATGTTCGGTAGGCTCTTATTTCGAAATGGTGGAAAATACAGATATGAAGGGCTAACCCACCAATTTCCAACAGGTTCGACCCTATGGCAAGTTTGGGTTGCAAAAGGTTCAAATGCATCTTCACAAAGGGATAGCCTAAACCTATATGCAAGTTTCCAAATATACTAGATAAGATCAAGGAACATGCAAACCATGCTCCTATACTTGGGTAGATTTAATCCAATTATGCTCCCAGTGGCCCCACAAAAGATGTCCTTAGGTGGGTGCAACCAAATGTTTACAACTTCAGGGATATTTTCATTTGATGATAAAATGTAATCCAAGAAGTCATGTGAGCTGGGAGATCTCACAGCCCAAATGGTCCAGGTAACCGAATCATATTCCTCCATCAAGGGAAGATTTTGATCATATTTGAGTAGCTTTGTATGAAACTTCTACGACAGATAGGGGTGATCCAAATGCTTGCCAACATTTAAATAACAATATACAAGATGAGGTCCCTTCATACACTATGGTTAGACAGATTTTCTTACCATGAGTCATTACTTGAATCTGAAAAGCAACTTCGGAAAGGATTCTACATATTGAAAGGTCTCTGTCTGATGTGATCAAAGTCTCATCGGATGGATCAACAATGCCAATTGTAGACAATAGTTCCTTTCTTTGCGCAAAACAACATTGCAATACCTCCAAGGCTAACATGGCACATGGTACTTGAGCTAGGTCCTCAAGAACATTACCATTCTGAGCAGCTTGCATGTTAGGATTATGCATTGTTCTACGTAGAAATCCTTTGGGGGGTGGTGGTACTAAGTCTATGGTTGGTTTCTCAATGTAGAGAGAACCACTTGGTTGTGATACTGATTGATCTGATGTATTAGGAGAGACATCATAAGAATCAAGTCTTGTTTGAATGTTCATATCATGATCACAGATGAAGGAATTGGCATTGGGATCATTGCCCCTTTGTGGGGGGGTTGGCTGGTTGCCCCTTGGCGGGGGTACCAGTGTCAAAATAGTGGGTTGTTGTTTCCCACTACATTGAATCATACTTGGTGTATTTCTTTTCCCAGAGTTAGCAGTTTGCTTACTCTTATACTTCTTCTTCTTTCCTCTCAGGTCTATGGATGAGACTATGAGGATGTTAGAATTGTTGGAAGGATTAGCAGGTTCCTGCATTGCCTATCTAGTTGTGGGTTGTGAATTATGAATAGAAACTTGTCCCAAATGTTGGGTAATATTTTCAAGATGGTTGACGGAATCCATCATACCATTAACACGATGTCCATGTGTCATCCTAGCTGGATCAAACCCAGGTCTTGCAGGTTGGTTCCAAAAATATTGGTTAATTCCTAAAACCTGACCACTCCATTGCAAAATGGGGTTAATAGTTGGATTGCCCCCTTGCAGGGTTAGGTCCAAAAAAGATTAGTTACTTTTTAGAACCTGACCACTCTATTGATGTGGTCCTTGGGTCTGATAAGAATTCCAAGGCGAGTTTCCCCTTTGCGGAGATTGGCCCTAAGAAGATTGGCTACTTCCTTGAACATGACCAGTGGGTGGATTGCCTCCTTACGGAGGTGGGGCCCAAGAAGATTGGTTACTTCCTAGATCCCAACCATACCATGGTGGTTGAACTTGGTATTGAAAATCATTCCAAGGTTGAATTCCTCCTTGTGGAGGTGGCATCCAGAAAGATTGGTTACTTCTTGAATGTTGTCCATTCCATGGTGGTACAGCATGGATGGATGGATTGCCCCCTTGCGGAGGTAGGCCCCAAAAAGATTGGTTACTTTCCAGAATCTGACCAAACCATTGATTGTCTCCTTGGTTTAGATAATCGTTCCAAGGTTGATTCCTCCTTGCGAAGGTGGGCCCCAAGAAGATTAGATACTCCCTGAAACCTCCCCACTCCATTAAGGAATGGGTTTGATAGGTGGATTACCCCTAGGAATTAGGCTAGGATAAGTTGAAGGATAACCCTCGGGGCATTTCCACTAATCTGAGGATAATAAACCCAATTGGTATGAATGTTCCATGGTTCATTGCTTCCGCCAGGAATATTACCATTCCATGGTGAAGGGTTGCCTCCAGAAGTAGAATTTGGACAAGTGTTAGGTATACCAAGAGGATTCTAGTTTACTCCTTGTGTGTGTCGACCTTGATTAGTCGAACCATATGGGAAACCAATGTTTGGTAAGGCACACCCTTCAGTAAGGATTCCTGCAGATGAAGTGGATGTACTTCCAAGATTGGAACCCGAAACTGTACCAACTGGCATTGAAGTGCTAGTTTAACTTGTGCTACTAACAGGTATACTAACTGTTGGGATTGATGTAGAGGACAAATTGGAAGTATTGATACTTCCAGCAACTGTTTGATGTTGTCGTGATGTAGTCCCTTGTGCTCCTGATGAATCTATAGGGTCACTTGTTGAATTTTGCATGTCATTCAAACTTTCAAAAAGAGGTTTGATATCTTCTAGTGACTCACAGATAGTAAGTATAACTGGTTCCGAAAGACTCATCAAATGAGGAGTTACATGAGCAGTTGTGTCATTTTTCAATGTTTCAATTTCAACTAGAGTAAGATCATCAACTATGTTTGTATTCAGTCCGTGATGTGACGATGAATTTTCAGTGTTGATTTGATGTTGTTCTTCTCGAGAAATATTAATTGAGTTTACAATCAGTTCTGTTTCTAAGTCATTAGGATGTGGTTTTTGTATCTGTATCTGCAATGTAGCAGGGCCTTCAATTTCTAGTGACTCACCTCGCTGCCGCCGTGACTGGCGGATCGGGAGAGTAGCCACTTCTAAGAAGTTTATAAAAGGATGTGTTTAAAATTATCTTCTAAATTAAATAATCCTAAGACAATGTAGATTCAGCAAAAATAAAAAGTGTCCACACAGTAAAAAGTCCTATAGATCCAAGCAAGCAAACTACTTTTCCAAAGAACTGAAGTTCAGTGAAAAGCTGGATTAGAGGGCCTTCCGAAACTAGTAGCTACTAAGGGATCTCATGCCTCAAACAATTGCTACCAACGAAGGTATGAGAAACAGTTACAATAAACTTTAATCGCCAGAGGTAAAAGCGTTGGTTCCTGACCAATCACCCTCCCAAGGAGTAAAAGTTCCAAAGTCTGTCTCAAGTATTGCAAGTGTCTCCCACACACAATAGTTTATGTGATATACTAGGAACAACCACTAAAGTTACCACTTCACAATCGACAGTCGGACGGAGCAATTGTAAGTCGAGGACAACTCTCATAACCAGGAACTATGGAAACAATGATGTCACCCCGAGGACTTGTCACTGAACATAGAATCCCCTCGATAAGCTCATGTCCCACTAGATAAGTAAGAGGGGGGAACCACCCTTACTTATCCAGACTGACCTCGTGCTTGGCGCATGTTTCAGAAGCGCTTTCCCGACAATCCTTTTTTGCTACTAATGGATTTACTCTCTTTAATCAACACTAGTTTCAAAGTTTTGCAGCCCAAGAGTTTTAACTCTCCAAACCTAATCCAGGGCACTAACCTAAACTTGTTGGTGATATGAAAATAAAAAATTTGTCAATTTTAGATTAAGCGCCAATTTTTTAATGGTAGTTTGCTTCATTTCAGGAGTGGAAGTGAAACTGGTGGTCTTTTGACTCGAAAACAGGAAAATGAACCAAACAATGCAAAATGCTCACTACTCTACCTTTCAATTCGATGAATATTTTAAATTAAAGAAAAGTTAGAGGTTCATGAGTTTTTTTCAGACATGCAAAGTTTCTGGTAGATTTCGTATGTTCATGCACAATTCTTCTGAAATATGGATAATAATTGATGTTAATGACCAATGTAACCCAAACATATATCTCAAGTGAGCATGAATGTAATTCTATTACACGGGGGATCCTTGTTTCTCATTCACAAGATCGCACGAAAGCCCAAGTGAAGAGGATACACAGATCCCTTTGGAATGCTTATGAATTAAATTCTAGACTATTACACGCGAGATCCACTTTCTCATTCACGAGATCGCCATAAGGCCCAAGTGAAGAGGATACGATGGCTCGAAAAACTGTATGCAAAAATTAAATCTACTCTGTTACAAGTGAGATCCACTTTCTCATTCACAAGATCGATGTAAGGTGCAAGTGAAGAGGATACGATGGCTCGATAATAAGATGCTTTAGAAAAACAACTCCTAAACTATTACAAGTGAGATACACTTTCTCATTCATAATATCACCATAAGGTGTGAGTGAAGAGGATACGGTGCCTCATATACAATATATCTCAAGAAAACTGAACTCTAAAGGCGCAACTCTCTCTAATTGTGCATGAAAGTTATGAAAAAATTCCAACTCCAAAACAGAATGTAACTAAATTAAAGTTTATTTCTGTTTTTTGGAAAGAAATTACTCTCAAACTATCTCAACATGTTATGTTCAAAGTGTATTCTTCAAATGCAAATATGTGTGGAAGGTTCTTTCCAATGTGTTTGGTTTAAAGTTTCCAATCAACATGTGTAGGATATCTTAAAATTTGAATGTCTTTAAGTTGTTTTTAAAACAATTGTTCAATGTGCTTGGAAGATTATTCCAATGAAAAAGAATTTAAATCCCAACTTAAGCAAAAAATTTCAAAACTTTTTTTAAAAGGATCAAAACTTTAAGACATTAATCCCAACTTAAGCGAGACTTTTCAAAACTTTATAAAAGGATCAAAATTTTCAGATGTTAATCCTAACTTAAGCAAAACTTTTCAATTTTTTTTAAAAGGATCAAAATTTTCAGATTTTAATCCTAACTTAAGCAGAACTTTTCAATTTTTTTTTAAAAGGAGTAATATGGTGTTAAAGATGTTTTCGAACAATTCTTTTTAAACCAAATTATATAAACTTTTTCAAACTTTTCAAAAGGAATGACAAGTTGATCCTATGAAGAAAAAGAAACCTTTAAGCAAGTTTTAGTTCATGTCGACATTCTCATCAACATTAAAGCTCTAGTTCACATCTTCCCTTTGCTTTTATTACTCTGCCTACTCAACATGGTTTTAAATTATGTTTTAAGATGTTTCATGCAGACTTTAAACCATCATGTAGGCATTAAAACAACATTCAAATGCCAGTACTCAATGGACCCCCGGCGATGGTGCAAACTCTGAGTTAGATTAGAACTGAAGTTTAATGTTGATCTATTGAGTTCCAATGTTGTCTACGTGATGGGTAAGCGAGTGTCATTTCAAATGCTGATATGTTGTTTACTAGCTCTAAGTGTATGGATCCGGCCCACTTCACATGCAACAAATGAAAACCAAATATTAATATTTAACAAAAATATTTGAATGCTCCTCCCCAACAGACTAATGCAAAGATCAAGTTCTCGTCCAATGCATTCACAAGATTGTGGCAGAGTTTACTGCTGAGATTAACGCTCGTTCCTCAGCAAGCAGCTGATGGATGAAAATCGACAACTTAATTATGGTTTATCATCGTAGGGGGTATGAGATTAACGCTGACCTTCAACACTTCACATGCCAGCTCGTGGCAGAGTGCTAAGAGGTGGGAAGATATTAAGCCCAAAATTCAAGGTAGAGGTGCATGCACGCAGAGCTTTAAGATTGGTTTAAACGCTGATCTTCATTGGTTAATGCTGAGATTGCAGAGCTTTAACACGCAGAGGTTTACAACTCTTCAACGCTTCACAATTCCAAATTGTGGTAGAGTGTTAAGAGCTAAAAATTCAAGGCAGAGTCTATGCAAAGATCTACAAAATTTCCCCGCAGAGATCTATAAACTTTCACACCTTCAAATCGTGGCAGATATCTACAAACTTTCCCACTTTAAAGAACACACAGAGAGCTATGAACTTTCAATGCAGAGACTACACAGAGATCTACAAACTTTCACACTTCAAAATCATGGCAGAGATCTACAAACTTTCCCACTTTAAAGAACACGCAGAGAGCTATGAACTTTAAACACAGAGACTACACAAAGATATACAAACTTTCACACATTAAAATCGTGGCAGAGTTTAAAGAACATGCAGAGATCTATGAGGGACAGAGCTACCAACTCTCAAAATTCAAGAAACTCAGATCTGAATACAATTTGAGGTGGTTTGATGAATTAGAGGTGTAGTTAGGCCAGTCTCAAGCTTCGTAAGCTGGATCTAAGGTTCTTTTAGTGATCTTTAATCCACAAAGGAGTAGATCTGAAGAAAGAACACACAAAAAAATGAAGAACAATCAAGAAATTTCAAGAAAGTTCAACAAGCAGTATGGTCACCAATCTAATAACAACAAATAGTGTAGGGATGTGTCTACTCTATAAATGCTATTTTACTAAGAAGTGGTGAGCTTCTATGTCAGCAAATGAAAATGATTATCACAAGTTATCAATCAAATCTACATTCATTCATCAATTATGAAAAGCAAAGCTAAGATCTAAATCCATTTAAACATTTAAATCATACAAGATAAGCAACATTCAAACATTCAAATGGAACAAACTTGAATCATTTCATATTAAAACAACGAAGAGGTACATCCTTACCATGGATCTTGGTGTGAATCCCTCCTCCATTGCCATTATCTTTCCTTTCTCCACCCTTGCTTTTGAAGAAATTGAGCTTTTCCTCCTCCTTCAGAATCTCTCCAACATGCCTTTGCTCTTCCTTTATGTGTCTTACAATGCCCCAAATGCCTTCCTTATATAGCATTGGGAAGTGTGCTCTCAAGTTTCTCTTTTCAATATGGGATTGCTCTTTCTCATTATTTTAGATCATTTTCACTCAAAAACCCACTTTTCCATAGTTTTTAGGCTTTTTTGCACAACTTAGCATACTTTAAGCACAATTAATGCACTTTAATGCATTTCTCTTAACTTTTTTATTGGTGTAGCTTAGTTTTGGACCTTTTATAAGGGTTCAATCACTGCACTTGGTCTATTCGGGTTCTTACTTTCTTCACCTAATCCTTCCATTTATGGGAGAAGTGATTAGATCAGAGAGGATTTGTCTTTGAATGTACTTGTGTTCTGTCTTCATGCTACGGGCACATAGTGAAAATGTGCTTCTTCTATCACATGACTAGGGATATTAATTTGATTGTTAACATAATTGAAAACTATTATGATTATGAAAATCAATGCATGTTATATATGTATGTAGTGGATATTGCTTATGCTGTGTTTATTTGAATTATACACCTGCACATGTTTTTTTATTTGTATGAATTTGATGAATGGGTCTGAATTTTTGTAAAAGCCTAGAATTGTAGTCATGTTCCCTTCCTTGAATTTAATCGATGGGAGGGGGTGTGACAGTGTGGTATCAGGAATGTGACAGTGTTATATCAAAGAATAGGTTACAACATCAGGCCTGAATGGGCCAACTTGAACAACTTACAGAGGTAAGAACCCTTTCTGATCACCACTAATCATCAGGAAAATTTCAAAATTTTCAAAAATTTTCTATGTTTTTGAGTTTTTTGCCTAAGTGTATGTCAAAGTAAATTGAAATGAGTGTCGAAACTATCAGCGACATAATGGAAGGGTCATCGATACGTTTCAGTGAGAAAGAAAAAAGGTTGTGGAAAGAGGCGTTTCGTTGCGAAAATGAAATTTGCGCTGATCGGCGACAAATTCAAAAAACTCGTAGAAACAGATCGACAAAAAACGTAAATTTGTGTCGATCGGCGACAAATTCAAAAAATTGTCAAAACAGGTCATCGCAAAACTGAAAAAAGTACATTGATCCATGACAAAGTGGAAAGTGCACCGCAATAGATCAGGGACAAAATGGAAATTGTACCGAAATAGGTCTGCGATAAATTTACAAGTGCGTCGATCGGCGAAAAATTGAAAGGTGCACCGAAACGATCGGTGATAAATTGAAAATTGCTCTGATTGAAAAGAAATTGAAAGTTGCTCCGATCGACGAGAAATAGAAAATGTGTCGATCGATCACAAAACGAAAATAACATTGAAACGGGTCAGTGACAAATTGGAAAGTATGCCGATAGGAGGAAAATTGAAAAGTCTGTCGGAACAGAGAGTTTGAATAGTTTTTCCAAGGATATTTTTAGGTGCTAGAAGACGAAAAATGGCATTGAACTTATGCGCCATATTGCGCAAAATCGAAGGATTTACAAAAAAAAAATTAAAAAAATGAGGGTGTTCCCCTTGAACCACCTTGCAGTGGCGAAGAAAAGCCACAAGGGGGAAAGCCCCCTTGACCCCCGTCGTCCCCCTGAGACATCGTTAATTGTGATAAAATCATGTGGTGATTACAGGACTAATGGAAATGGATTGGAATGTAATGAGGCTAGAATGTCGAATAATCAACAAAAGGTTCTTATTTTGAAATAGGTTTCCAGTTGTTTCAAATAGCAGGTAGAGGAAATCCTCTAGGCTTGATTTAGAAAGAAATTCTCATTGTGGGCGACCTCCAAAGTAGTCAAAAAAATTGGAAAGGCTTTACATGATCATGCAGGAGTACTAGATATGAAAGTAACTCTAGGTGAGTAAATTTTATGATATCAACATCATGGTAATGGTGCTATCAAAATAAAAGTGGAGGCACATTTGGGATCATGATCATGGTAAAATTGTTGGTTAGCTAGCAATGTGAAGAATTGAAGCAAGCCTGGTTGGATGCTTAGTGACAAGGTAGTTCCACTAATGAGAAAGGATACTCAATTGAGAGTATTATGGTAATTCACGTTAACATGTGGAAATTTTTTTTGAATGGATAAGAATACACTCTTGCAGATTTATTTTATAAGCACGTGATGGAATAAGGGAACAAAATGGAAGTGATGGTTCCTTATACAGAATGTATGAAATGCATTCTCTGTGCTTAGAATGTGCAATATGAATTGCATAGAGGGGTTGTGGAAGCCTTAGTAACAGTAATCAATTGTAATATGCCTTATGGAGGAGTAATAGCCATGTCTAATAATTGGAAGATGAAATGGACCAATAATGGACATTGGTGCCTTGGATAAGAATGCATCCAATGTACTATTGTTATTAATATATACAATTTGAATTGCAAGCAAGAGACATGGGAGCTCTTGATTATTGGAGATGGATATTGTATTCCATAAGAGAATACTGACCAAAGTGTGGAATATAGCTACAAGTAAGGTACATGTAACTTGTAAATATAATGGGTGAATCATACTTGTGGGCAAGTGCATGCATGATCAGATAAGTTGCAAGATATGAGTAAGTAATGAGAATGGGTAAGGCAATTCCATTCTCCCAAAAGTTGTCACACATAGGAATAAGACTTGAAATGTGGCTCTTGATCGTGACATGGTGGCCATGCAAAGGTTGTTGATTGGGGAATGAGGCATTCCCATGTGTGAATCAAGTATGTGGTTCAGAATTGTGGCAAATATTTCCATGAGAAATAAAATGAAGTATCATAGTTGAATAAGGTGCAAGGGAATATAATGGACCTAGAAAAGACTCCTTATGGAGTTGATATTGAATCAATTGTAGCGCTAATAAGTGTTAGGAAGTACAAGCAGGGTCAAGTTGAACTTGGCCATAATTTATTAAAGCAATTGGAGTAGTAAGGTAATGTTGATAAAGAGGGAAATTTCTCACCTTAATCTATCTATGTTTATAACATAAGAATTGCGTGCTTGGAAAGTAGCAAGTAGGAATGTTACACATGAGTATATGTACTAAATTGTTGCTTGGTGAGAAAATCATAACTAATGATTCCTTGTGTACTGCTCGCTAGAGAGGCCATGAAATTGGATTAGTTATGATGTGGAAGAGGAATTCCATGCTATGATGAGAGATTGAAAAGGGATAATTCCTTAACTCCTCTCTTACTATTGAAATTATATTTTACAGAAATTTTTGGCATAGAAATGTTGAAAATGCAAGAGATTAGATAGATGAAGTGAATATGCACTAGTGGGCATATTAATAGACATTGTATAGTGCATGTGAAGATGTTGTGCATGTATATGATGTTGCATGTTGGTAAAGCTAGCGAAGTTTCACATATGCAATTAGCCACTTAAGATAATTATTGTGGTTTTTAATAATTAGTGGTGTTCGCATTGGCTGTAGGACCAAAGAAAATCGAAGCATGGATAAAGATGTTAATGACGTTGTCGCATGTGACCAACAACCTTATGAAGAAATGTTGGTGCAACAAATCTATGGTCATGAGGTTGGTGGAAGGATGGTGTAATCCTTTGCAAGAGACCAACTGATCAGGTAACATCAAATATGATAATGGAATCCATCCAGGTAATGGTTTATTTATGATTGTGTATAAAAAGGGGATTGAGTAAGAATCCCTTTAGCCATACTTAATAATCGTAAATTGGTATGTATGTGATATTGAATGCATCTATGTGATTTATATTCAATCCAATATGGTGAGGTATAGGGTAGTAAGGACAATGAGCCTTATAATATCTAACTATTTAGAATTTTGAATGCATTCATATGAAAATATATCATGCCATGTGTATATGTTGGTTATGAGTTTAATAACCAAAGCAAGTAGGGACTTATGGTCGTTTTGTGGTAGTGCATGCCATATGAGATAGTCATGGTTAAGGCCATATTGTGGTTGGAATGGTAATGCTATTGTGCTACACAAGTATCCCATGAACTCCCTATTGGTGTTAATTTGGGATGAAACCTCTTTGCCAACAACCAAGGAGTGAGAAAAATGTTGATGTGTTGTTTGGGTGGAGAATGAAGGCACCTAGATAAGTTAACCAAGTGATTGGGGAGATGGTTGGGTAATGTGTTAAGGCATTAGATAGACCTTCCAAAACATCATGGTGGAATGCATGACATGGCATTATGGTATTCATGAATCAATGCAAGGAGGAAATGAGTCAATGCACATTAAAATATTATTTAAACTTTGTGATTGTTTATGCATATGTGTGGGTACATATGCTGAGATGAATTATGTGAATGCATGGTTGTGATATATATATTTTATTGCAATTCATTAATAATTGAAATGATAGAATTGTTGGCAGTTATGAGATCTTTTAATGAGCTTCCATGGATGCAGGAAAATGATTGCATGAAGAAGGTAGTCATGTTTGATGGGATACCAATAATGTTTTGTTGGGAGGATAGAGTTTCTTGAATGGATATGATTGTGTAATCATGAGAATTGGAATTTTTATTTAAATTGCATAGATAATGTGATTGTATCTTGCAATTTTATTGTGATACTGATGCACATAAAACAAATATATTTCATTGCATTTGAGATGTTAACAACCGATAGTGTTTGAATTATTGAGTTCTATAATTCTAAGAACTCTTCAGTGACTATTTTAAATGCTACAATGAAAAGATCATTTGCATGGATACTCACAAAGTGTTTGATTGATTGAAATTTTCATATTATAGGTAGAATTGTCTTGGTATGGCAATGTGGGTAAGTCCATAATAAAGAATGGAATCTACCATGTGCAAGAGCCAAAAATTATGAGAAGGGTTTCATGGTTGTGAAATTTAATTTATGTACAGAACATATTGTAAATTTCAGATTTGAGACTCTGCTAATAATTACTAATAACTGTTTGGCTTATTTAGAATTGTGTCAAGAGGAAATGTTGTAGGTGGAAGTCTATGTTATGGGAGAAAGTGTAAAACCATAATGGACATAATTCTACCACTTACAAGAGCCAAACAATATGAGAATGACCTCATGGTTAAATGAATATAATTTCTATAGGAGACATAATCATAATTCGGATTTGAATTGATTATTAATGTCATTGTTTGGTTGATTGTTTGTGAATTGTGTCAGGAGAACACATTGCAAGAACACTATGTGTTATGGCCTGCAAGAGCTAAACATCATGAGAAGGAACTCATGTTTTGGAAATCTAGTTTATGTACGAAACATATTTGAAAAATTCTAATTGAATTTATTATGATGACATCTCATGTGAACTGCATGATTATATGTAATGCAGGTGAGATTGTGGAAATATGACATTAGGGCAGATGTCAGATGTTAATGCCAAAAATGTAAAAGAATTCCAAGAGTGGCTTGGGTTTGAGAAACCCTGTAAAAATTCCTTGCATGTGCTTGTCTCTCCACAGTGTTGTTAAATCCAGTAAGAGCATGGGTACTCAGGAGACTGCATGAGCATTGGTATCCTTTTTACACTCACACTAAAGAGCATTGGAGGGATGGGTACACCCGAGGGATTGTGTAGCAGAGAAGGGGTACCATCCTTGTGTTATGTGAGTGGGTATTATGGGGTCATGCTATCTTGCAGTCAAGTGAGTTACCTATGAAGTTCCTGGAGGGAACCACTGGTTTGCATAGGAGAAGGAGCCACCTAACCGTATTTTGTTGTTTTATTTCCTGATAAACACAGTAGAGACTCTAGCTTGGAAATGGTTGTTGTATGCTTGATAAACCCAGTCGAAGAACTGGCTTAGTATACTAGTTAATGGAATGCCTGATAAACCCAGTCGGCGTAATAGATTAGCATTGGTTATTTGAATGATGTAGTGTAGCTAGTGTGTTGGCATAACATTTGTTTTATACATATGCATAGGTGATCCGAGGCTTGCAGAAACTTGGTTACCTTTCGATGCACACCTTGAAGGGAACTGGAAGGGGTGGGTACGCTCGAGGGATTGTATAGCAGAGAAGAGGTACCATCCTTGTGTTGGGTGGGGTAGGTCTTATGGGTGCCATAGTTGTTTGAATTCAATGCGGGATACATGTGGAGCTAAAGGAAGATGCTCATGCAGATAATTATTTGGTTTATCTTGCATTTTCTTGCTTATTTAATGTGGATATACATGTGTATATGATTCGTCTATGGTTTTTAAACTCTTTTTAAGAGATGAATCCTATGAGGATGAATTTGACATGCGAATTGACTCATTGTTTGAGTATAGGTATTGCTATATGCAAGGACCTTGAAGGCATTTTAAGGATGCAATGGACATGTGGTTGTCCAAAAAGGCTTAATGCGAGCAGCTAGAGATTGGAAAGAGATCCAATGGACGTTGATGAAGAGACAGAAGGGCATTGTAGATGTAGCTGAAAAGAAGGACATGGAACCTTGCTAAAAATAAATAGGACACTGAGGACGATGTTATTCCAAGGGGGAGGGGATTGTAATATCCTGATTTTGACCCCATTGTATTAAAATGTAAATGATGCAATATCATTATAAAATCGTGGTGAGGATCTCAAGGCCAAGGCCCCACCTGTTCCAATGGTAGAGTTACTTCAATCGCACATCAATATCACAAACACAATGGATGTGAGAAAGAGATTTGAGAATATGATTTTCATCTCCCAAATGGTGTACTCCCTTCCACAAGTGCACCCTCCAACACTAGGAACAATAAAAATCTAAAACTACATGAGAGCAAGTGCGCCCTCCACGCCGAGAACACCAGAAACCTACACAATAGAAACATTGGAACACTAATGAATCTTCATATCTACAATGAAACTCACACATAAACACCTGCAACGAATTCCAAAGGAGGAGATATTGATGATCTCTCCTCTGACACTAGCTAGGGTGGAATCTTTCACCACTAAAACCAATCACCATCGATTTAGAGTTGAGAATTGATGGATATGGTTTGCGTGCTAGCCAGGCACAATGGAAATCGTAAATATCATGTAAATATGCATTTTAATAAAATATCCACAACTAGTTATGCAATGCAATGCAACAAGAGTACTGGGGCATGATTTTTACAAGGAATTAGGAGGGAAATATTCAAACCCTTGGACCAATAAATCCAAGCCAAGTTTCAATTAGAGAACCCATGAACCTTCAACTACCCATGTTGACTTTTGTACCCAATCATTTATTTCTCCCAAGAGTTGGTTGAAATAGTTTTTTTTGGGAAATGGAGAGGTATGGCTGTCCAAATTTGGGTATGGGAAAGACACCATTTTTGGAAAGCGTGTTTGGCTTCTTGGGAAAGAAAAGAGCCATGAAATTTCTCCACAAGACATTCTTCAGGGGGGGGAGGTTTCTCTCTCACGAGTTGGAAGCTACCTAGGCGTTTTCCCTCACGATTTTCTGAGTTTTCCTCCATTTTTCTCAAGTTGGGAGATCGTTTTTTGGTTGTAGGACGTCTTGGAGGAAGGGAGTCACGATTTGGGGGCCCATATAGGTCATTTTTTCCTCTAAATTCCCATATACCTACTGGGAACTCGATTTTGTTCTCCCAGTGGTCGATTTCCCTTCCCACAGTTCATTTTTTTGTGTGCCACAAATTGAGAGAGCCAATGGGAACCCTGTTTTGCAAATCCCATCGTTAAAAATGTTTTCCCTATGCCCAACATATGTGTTTTGTTGTGTGTGGGAGAGAATGATGTGATTTGAGTTATGGGTATCCATTGTTTTGGCTTGAGACTCTATGCAAGCATCCAAACATGAAGAGGGTTCAATTTTGGCTTGATAAACCCCAATTATGGACTGGCTTGACTTAAACGTGATGTTCATTTTTCTATTCTTGAGCTTGAGTGTTCCCATTACTTATGGATGTTGGTAGTACGGCTGTCGTTACACCAAAACCCGCAGGTGATTGGTAAACTCACCACTGCCAGATTTCAAGGATCCACGACAGGCGATTAGTCCCTTGTCATGATACACCGGGGAGCGCTGACTACTTGCAATTTCGTGCAACAATCTCCCCCTCAGCGTGAGCCGAGTGTGTATCGAACTTGTGACCTATAGCTCTGATACCAATTGTTGGTAGTACGGCTGTCGTTACACCTAAACCCGCAGGTGATTGGTAAACTCACCACTGCCAGATTTCAAGGATCCATGAGAGGCGATTAGTCCCTTGTCACGATACACCAGGGAGCACTAACTACTTGCAATTTCGTGCGACAATGGAAATCATGCCTAGCTCAGGAGTGGCAATTGTGTTGAGAGATTGATGAACACAATTGGCCTATGGCTGGGTGGAATGTTGCAGTTGTATAGCTAGTTGCTCGGGAAAACTTCACCATCAAGATAAGTATTCTCTATGTGTATTAAACTCTGCAATGTTTTTTAATTGAATACAGTTATGATTATGAAAATCAATGCATGTTATAAATGCATGTAGTGGATCTTGCTTCTGTTGTGTTTATTTGAATTATACACCTATACACATTGTGTTTTTATTTGTATGAATTTGATGAATGGGTCTGAGTTTTTGTAAAAGCCCAGAATTGTAGTCATGTTCCCTTCCTTGAGTTGGATCGATGGGAGGGGACATGACAGTGTGGTATCAGGGACATGACAAAGATGTTTCCTCCTCTAAAAAGTATATTTCTTAAATTCCAACTTTGTTTAATTCTTGAATTACAAAATCTTGAAACTCCTAAATATAAAGCTCCCAAATTATTTTATAAAAATCCATATTGACTTAAACCCTCGCAAATCCCCCCTCTAACCTTAGATGTTTATCCACTTCAAAAGAATATTCAACTTTCTTTATTTTATTATCATTACATTTCATAATCAATGAGGTTTTAAAAATGACCAAAATAAAAACATATAATCTCACCCATTTTTGGGTAATGATGTGATTTCCTTTTATTTTCTCTAAATGGTGATTTCCTTTCTCTATATGGATTTGTGTGTTAAAGGAACCTTCATAGAACTTTAAGTCATTTGAAATTTGGTGAGTGCATTGCTTTATATGGATTTGTGTCTTGAAGGATCATCTATAGTTAGTTGCACTCATAAAACTTATATTCAAGTATTTGTGTTCATGGGATGTTGTAATAGCGTCACCAAGTAACTAATTTATTATCTACACAAGGGACAATTATGTCTAACAAGCTCCATTAATAAAACAATCTTTCTTACAATGTCTCTTTTCAACTAGAGATTACAAGTCAATCCTCACAAATTTTCTACTTTCTCCATTAGAGTCTCACCAAGAGACTATTATCTTAATTTCATTTACTTCCATAAAGTACTTTCTATACATTAAAATTCTCTACTATCTTCAAATCCATGTATCAATCATATAAACAATATTCACTCCAACTATATTAATAATTAATGAGACCCACAATTAAAAATAAATAAAAAAATCATTTTCAATCTAAATGGACTTTATTGGTTTTCATTAATACTAAATAACATCACAAACAACAATTATAAGAATGATTCATTGGAGACCTCAATAGAAATTTTATTACTATAACAACAAACTTATTTCCACATACACGATGAAAAAAATCTACATACACCTAGCATATTCTCCCTAATATACCATCTACACTATCTTACACCTATGAGGATCATCTCTCATGTGCTCCCACCTTCTTGGATTTGATCCTAAGCCCGCATTGATATCATGTTGTATAATGAAAAATGTAATTTATACAAAGATGAGTGAGATGGACACAAATACCTCTCTCTTATTTATTCTTTTATTCTTAAATACATTTAGTTATAAACAAATAGACAAATAGATTTCTACTGAAAAAACCACAACTTCAAAATAAATAGACTTCCCATCAATCACTTCTAACAACACATAATACATGAATTGGCTACAAGAAAACCATGGGTTACAACAAAACCCTTAAATCTTGATATTAAATGTAGAATTAAATGTTATACGTGAACACTTTCGAGCTACAAAATACATCTCTAAATGCAATGAT
Organism: Larix kaempferi; assembly: GCA_027924585.1. Lineage (NCBI taxonomy): Eukaryota > Viridiplantae > Streptophyta > Pinopsida > Pinales > Pinaceae > Larix > Larix kaempferi. The sequence goes on from BSBM01000511.1 coordinate 4,490,880, forward strand.
ATTTGCTAAACATATAGTACATTACTTTATACATCTTTCTTATAATGGATAATAAAAAACACCTACATTTAAGAACTTTGTTCCGCTCATAAGCATTTTTACTATATAATAAACAAATTTCCAATGAAGGATGACATGATTTTGATCAAATCAATCAATCAAATAGATGTATATACAACTCCACAAATATTTATAAAAAACATTTTTTATTAGATATCTATTAAGAATTTTTTTACATGTCACCATTCTTATAAAAGGAATTATTTAACTTTTTCCCTCCAGATCTTGGTAATATAAAAAAATGAAATTCAATTTTGATATGGAATAATTTAGAATTAGATAAAACCTCTAAATAAAGTGTTCTACTATGCACTAGATTTGCGATTATATATATATATATATATATATAATTAATTAGTATTATACTATAGTTTATTTCTTTGTATGAACTTTATTTGTAATTGAAATTTTTTCTCACACTTTATTATCAATTATATGTAAACCTCTCTTCACCTTCTCCTCCATTCTGGACCATCCAGCTCACATATGTGTTAAACGATGATCTATAAATTATCTTATGTGCATTGTTTCCATGAAATTGTTATTTATATTATCTATTAAATAATAAAGATCAAAAGTTTATCAACTTCTCTATTTATATATCAAACATCTCATTATTTATTAAAAAGATATATATCTAAAAATCTATGTCTTTGATAATATCTACCAATACCATTTTAATTTATTTATTCTCACCCATAAATACATTGATATGACACTATTAACTTCTTATACTACTATCCCTCATTTCACACTATTAACTTCTTATACTGCCCCTCATTTCACACTACTAACTTCTTATACTACTATCCCTCATTACCATATGGACTATTATACCCCCAAAAAGGATTTTTGATCAAAACCGTGAGTCTATACGATTTCTAAAAAAACAATAATTAATTACGATGTTTGGTGTCAAAAATAAATAAAAAAGCAAGCGAATTAAAGTTCATCATATAATGTGCATTAGTTTTATATAATTTAATTAATTTCTTTTATTAATAAAAATAATTGTTAATTGGATGAATATTATTGCATTATTTAAGAGGTGCTTTATAATCTAATATGTGGGATATGTTGTAATATTAGTATAGATCCATCTTAACTCTTGGATCTATCATGTGTGGATAAGGAACTATACAAACTTAGGAAATTATGCACTTTGAAGGATTTGATCCCTATCGACCCATGAATGAAATCATAAAAGATGAATGCCACCATGATTATAAAAAACATATAAATTGCAAAGATGTAAAGATACACAAATTCCATAATATCAATGTCAAATAATTATTTGGAAATAGCCAAACTTGCAATCGTTGAAACCCATATCAATTCTAAGTAAATTAGATAATATATGACCTTTGGATGAAAATTGTTATAACTTCACAGACATTTTTTTAATTCCATTAATTTTTTTTGTTTTAATTAATAGGAATATGTATACCCCAGTTTTGAACACTTGATGTAATGATGTATAGTTTGATGATAAAATGCCTGAAGGATAAAAAAGTTGTATGTTGAAAAATAAAATAAAATATAGTTGGTTATGGCTAAGGAAAACACAAAAGAGAATATGAGACTATGAATTCACTAGTGAGAATGAAAGGGGGTTGTAGATAGCCTATGGGGTTACAGCATGACCCTGGCTTAACCTTGAGTGCAAAAATTACCTTTACTTTATTTTAATCCTTAATACCTTTTTTATTAACTATAATCCTCAGTTATGTGCAAAGAAGGAATTAATACATGGGTTGACGTGAGTCTTTTTGGGAAAAGTCAACCATGCAAGAATTAGTGTATGGATTTTACATCTAGAGCTATCTCATCATTAGTGGTATTCTCATAAGATATAGGATTTAATATTCTCGTCATATTCTCCAAATTTATCCATATTTCAAACTCATCCTTTAATTCTTCAACTGTAACATCTCCTCCTAATTCTCCATCCAGCTTGCCAAATTCTATCCTTTCATTTTTGTTCTACATCAAGATACTTTGATATTCTTCTCTCTTATACATCATTCCATTTCCATCCCATAAGTGTAACAAACCCATTGATATGAAATCCCTGAGTAAACCCTTGAAAGATGAAATTTCTGGAGTTAAAGATTTTACTCTTCTTTGAGTTCTATCTAACAGGGTCTACTTGGTTATCATCTGATTGGATAATTTTATCAAGTGGGTTCTATTTGGAATTTTCAATTCCTCTAGTTATCTTTCAGTCTCGTTGTTGAGATAATCAATCACCTCTGTTGCTTCCTTGAGTTTTGTCCCAAGCTCCTTCTCCATTCTCTTTGTCTCCTCAACAATTGCTCTAGCCATCTCTAATTCATCATGTATTACTTCATTTTTGTCCCATTTGTTGAGGGTTCCTTCTGCTATATTTTACCATAATATCCTTTTGGATCATCTTAAGAGTTATCCCCCCTATAAGTCTCCTATTAGCTTGGAGACTTTTTTTTTCAAATAATTTCCTTCACTTTCCAAGTCCTCTATAAGCTCATCTTTTTCATTTAGCTCATCCTTAAGTTCTTTAATTTTGATATCTCTTTTATTATTCTTCTCATTAGGAGCATCTTCCTCTATTACCTCTGCTACTTGCTCTGTTGAGGTCTTCTTGTTTGGATCCTTTGGAATATGATCTATCTCGCTTATGGGATGAGTAGAATCCTAAGCTATGGAGGAAGATGCTTGGGGAATAGACTTAGTAGAAAAAATATGTTTTATTTAGCTTCATAGCAAAAATATATAGTTCCAAATCATTCACCCCTTTTTCATACTCATCTTCTTGATAGTTGTACTACTTCATGCTCTCATATATCTTTTTTCTCTCTTCGTGAACATTTAGCAATTCGGGGGTTTGGACTAGCTCTACAACAGGAATATTCAATTTATTTCTGAGGTGGGAAATTTCATTGTCTTTTCTATTGTAGGAGAGACTTGGAATAGGAGATTTCAGTTTGATCTGCTCCCATATCTACAATTTTTCTCTCTATCTCTTTGATAGTCAACTGCTTTGCTTTGATAGTTACTCTCTTTGCTTTTAACAATTGTTCAATTTTTTGTAGTTCCATTCTTAACTTATTTTCATTGGAAAAAGAGTGCAATACATTATTGTACATCATGTCACTGGATTGATTATAGAATTCCACATTGTCCTACTTATTGAACTGCTTGAAATCTACTTTATAGTCATTGTCTCTCTAATCATTAAATGAAGCAGGCATAGAAACCTTAGGCTCCAGAAAAACCATTTTCATCATATATTCCTTATGATATACTACTGTTATGAGCCTCTTCTCTTTTTTTCCCTCTTCCCCTCTGATATATTTAACCATGTTAAAAATTTGTTTCCTTATGCTTATGTATTTGGTGTCCATATTTGGATATACTTGTGTTGGTCCTACAAAGGGGAATTCCTATTGCATCTCAAGCACTAAAAAATCCAACAAAGGCTAATGGGTTAAGGTAACAAGGGGTAGGTCCTTGCTGATTGGAGGTTGCAATAAAATTTCATCCAATTCTTTGTGTATCTCATCACTTTCATATTTTTCAACCAATGTATGTTCTGCCTCTTCTTCCCCTTCAGTTCTTTCCTTTTTATTTGGTGGTTTCTGTTGATCATCATCAATGTCCATATATATATGCAACTCTTCAACTCCATTCTTTTGTCATATTTGTGACTTTGTGGTACCCTGGTTTGTCTCACTACACTACAACAAATCCTGGAATTAGCGTCTGTTTTAGCTCCCTTTTTAGCGTCCACTATCACTTTTAGTTTATTTTTCATCATTTTTTATACAAAGTGGATGCTTTTCCATGAGATGGCACTTTTAATGACGTTATTTGCATCCTTTTTTGAAAGTAGATGTTAATTGGGGCGCTAATTAGCAACCCAATTAACGTCCCAATTAGCATCCCAATTAGCATCTCAATTAGCATCCCAATTAATGTCCATAATAACATCCCATTTAGCGACCATAATAGCCTCCAAAATTATGTCCAAAATAGCGCCAGGTATAGGGTAAGTGATTGCACCAGGAGTTTTGAAAGGAATTATGCCATGAATTGCGCCAGGAATTCTGAAAGGAATTACACCATGAATTGCACCCAGAAAAACGTCTGATATAGTGCCGGGTATAGAGCCAAGCATATCGCCAGGCATAGTGCTTGGAATTGCTCCAGGAAGTTTGAAAGGAATTGCGCCAGAAAAAAGTGTCAGGAAAACTCCAATGTTGCGCCAGGGATAATGCTAGGCATGTTGACAGAAGTAACACCTAAATGGCCATTTTGGAAACTGAGAGACCCTAATTAATCGTAAATAAACCTAAGAAATCCTATGGTCCATAACGACATTATAGTGTGCCTAACGACATGCTGATGCATATATTGACAATTATAAATATGGCAATGATGATTTACAGAATATTTAATAGGATGTTGATGACGACGATGATGTCAATGCCAATAATGATGATGCAGGTTTATATAGAATTATTTGATATTGGTTGGTCCTAATGGAAACATAATTCACCGTAATGGCATCAAAGTGACCATAATATCCCCTAGATGACCCTAATCACATTTGATTGTCCCTAAAAACATTTGAGTGACCCTAATGAAACTTGACTAACCGTAAAAGCATGAGGATGATCATGTTGATGATGCATGATGGAAAGGATGTTGATGATGATGATTATGATTATAATAATGAGGTTGAGATGAATGACTATGATCATGATGATATATGATCGGATGCCAATGATGATGATGATAATGTTTATGTACTCATGTATGGTGTTGATGATGATGGTTATGATGGCGACGATATCAATGTTAATGATCATGATTCATGTGATAGTACTTATGGATCTTTATTTATCGTAGTGGCACCTAAATTATCGTAATCATGGCACTTTTGGATCTCGATTGATCCTACTGTGGGGTGAATTACCTTAATGTCACCTAAATTGCTCTAATGGCATTTGATTTTCACCAACAACATTTGATAGACCCTAATGGCATTTGATTGACCCTAACAACATGATAATGATGATGATGCATTATGATAATTATCATGGAGATTATGGATATGATTTGATAATTATAAGACTATATCATCCATTCTTGCAAGGAAGTAGGGTTCCTTGCTCATTATTATCACAATTATATTGATGATGACAATGATGTACTTGATGACTATGACGACGATGATGATGTTGATTTATTGTATGATGTTGATGTCAACAATGATTATGCATGTGGTAGAAATTCTAGATCTTGATTGATCCTAATGGAACCTAAATGTCTGTAACAACATCTAAATGACCCTACTATCACCGAAATAACTGTAACGATATCTAAATGACCCTAACAATTACATGACATGAATCCTAATGGTGATGAGTGATTATGAACACTAATGCCACATGACTTACCATAATGACAATGACGATGATGATTTTGTTGATGATGTACTTGATGGTGATGATGACTGTTGATGTATATGTAACTTCGGAATGTATTTCATCTGTGTATTTTATATATATTTATTGTACCCTTATAAGAGATGTGTCATTCCTCTATAAGGAAGTGTCGTCATGTGGATTGACAAGTGTCGCAAGTGTGTGTACTTGCCGATGGGTTATTAGACCACCATGTGGGGTCGGCCCTGAATTATATATATTATAACGTGGATGTACCTAGCTAGACAAGTCGGCCCCATAAGGTCACTAGGCAAAAAGGTTAGTATAAATAGAGATCGGAGATCTCTATTTTACTCATTCGAAAAAGTAACTCACTCTCACTCAGAAAGTGGCGCACTAGTGAGGAGGAGGATCATCTGCTACGAGGAGACTATCTCAGTGTATTTTGGTTGTACTTTGGTTGAGCCATTGCTCTCTCTATCTCTAAGGAAGTTGTGGGGTTTTTCACCTTAGGGTTTTCCCCATGGAAACTCTGTGTCTCTTGTCTCTCATGCTTTTGATTCTTGCGATGCTTGTCATGCTTATTGTGATTGTCATGCATTGATATACTGTATATGTTATTCTCTTAGTAAAGATCCTAGAGTATTGTGAATTAATGCTCAAAATTTAACATGGTATCAGAGCTAACCTGAGAAGAAGACATTTTGCAGTGACGAAAACTTGAGTTTCTTGTTTATTGGGTTTCTCTCCACAGATTTTGGAAAAGCAGTATAGTAGATTGACTCTACTCATCAAGGCGCATCTATCTATCCAGTCAGAATTCAATTCCGAGCATTTTCAGATTTGGCCCTAAAAATTAGGGTTTCCACAAAAATAAGAATTTCTGAAATCTGAAGACATAGCTGGAAGCTCCTTGCAAAAATCGAAGTTTAGAGCTTTGGATTGAGATTTTTGGCTGGGTAGATCTCTGGGAAACTCAAACCCTAATTCAAGCTCTCCCTAGTGAACCCGAGAGGACAAAAAGACAAATCTAAAGGGTAAAGCTTTGCTGATCTCAAATCATGAATGCACCAAGTTGATCAACTCATCAAGGCTCATCTTTCTATCCTTTCAGAAATTTGAAATTCACATTTTGAATTTTTAGGGTTTTTTTGACAAACCCTAATCCAGGACCAGATCCAGTTTTTAGCATTTCAAGTGGTAAGATCTAAATCTTTTCTATTTCCATTTGAAGTACTCTTTAAGATGTCTCACCACACCAAGCTTGAGGATAAGCTTGAAGGAGTTGATAACTTCCGAGCTTGGAAGTATAGGATTGGGTTAATCCTGGAAGAAAATGAGTTGGACTCATATGTGAAAGAAGACATCCCTATCCCAGAGGATGAAGAGGCCAAGGTATTGCATAAGAAGAACTTGGTCAAGGCAAAGAGAGTCATTGCTGATTCCATTAAAGATCATCTCATACCCCATGTGTCCTCTCTAAAGACACCCAAGGAGATGTTTGACTCTTTGAACAAGCTATTTGAAGGGAAGAACATAAATCAGAAGATGACCCTGCGGAACCAATTGAAAGGAGTAAAGTTTCAGAATGGAGAAACCATTCGATCTTATTTTTCAAGGGTCTCCCAGATCAAGGAACAACTAGAATCAGTGGATGAAATGGTGGAGAATGGTGAAGTGGTGATGACCACTCTAAATGGCCTACCCAGGTCATGGGATTCCTTTATCCAAGGAATTTGTGCAAGGAAGAATTTGATCTCCTTCAGTAGACTACGGGAAGAATGCTCACAAGAAGAAGCAAGGCTTGTGGCACGAGAAGAAAAGATGGGGAATGAAGATCAAGCTCTCACAGCTCACACCAAGAAAGGGAAGTCCAAGAGAGAGCCATCTCACTCCAAGAAATCTTCACATCACTTCAAAGAAAGAAGAATATGCTTCACCTGTAATGAGAAAGGACATATTGCCATAAATTGTCCCAAGAACAAGAAGGACAACAACAACTCCAACAAGAAGAAGAAGGGCAGAAAAAGAAGGTTTCATGCTCATGCTGCCGAGGATGATGAACCACCCAAGAAGAAGTCTAGGGCAGAAAGTGATGATAACTCATCAAGTGAAGAAGAATATGTTCTAATATCTGCTCTCACATGTACCATCTCCCATGGTTGTAATGATTGATTGATTGATAGTGGGGCTTCCAAACACATGACTGGGTTTAAGGAATCTTTTGTGAATCTATCTGAACATGAATCACCCCATAAGGTGAAACTTGGGGATGATTATCAATACCCAATCAAAGGAAGTAGTGAAGCCTCCTACAACCTAGATTCTAGAAAATATTTGAAGATGAAAGAAGTTCTTTATGTACCTGGGCTCAAGAAGAACTTACTCTCAATCTCTGCATTGGATGCAAAAGGTATGAGGGTTGCATTTGTGGATGGCCAAGTCCTAATGTGGCCAAAGGGAAAGACCATAGATGATGCAGTAGTGATTGGAGAGCAAGAGGGAGGTTTGTATAAATTGAAGGGTCAACCTGAACATGCCATGATCCATGAATCCATGGAGACAAGTGAACTTTGGCATAGAATACTTGCTCATATGCACTATAAGGCACTTCCAATTGCAAGCAAGGCTGTAGAGGGTCTTCCTGAAATCAAGACCAAACTTGAAGGTGTTTGCAAAGGGTGTGCAAAAGGTAAGAACATTAAGAAGGCTTTCCCAAGTAGTGAAAGCAAGGCAAAAGACATCCTGGAAATCATCCACTCAGATGTATGTGGTCCTATGTCATCCAGTTCTCTAAGTGGGTATGTTTACTATGTCTCATTTATTGATGACTTCTCCAGGAAGACTTGGGTATACTTCTTGAAGAACAAAGATGAGGTGTTTGATAAGTTTAAGGAATTCAAAACCTTGATGGAAAATCAAACTGACAAGAAGATCAAAAAATTCAGATCCAACAATGGTGGAGAATTCACCTCAGGTGACTTCAAGAAGCTTTGTAGTGATTCATGGATTAAGAGGGAGTTTACTGCTCCTTATAATCTTGAACATAATGGAGTTGCAGAAAGGAAGAACAGAACTATCATGGAAGCAGCAAGGGCAATGCTGCATGACCAGGATCTACCTATGCATCTATGGGCAGAAGCAGCTAGAACAACTGTATATGTGCAGAACAGAACACCCCACAAGATATTGGACAACAAGACACCATAAGAGGTCTTTTCTGGTAAGAAACCTGAAGTCAGCCATCTCAGAATATTTGGTTGTCCAGTATACACTCATGTCCCAAAAGAAAAGAGGACTAAACTAGATCCTTCAGGAAAGAAGGGTATCTTTGTGGGTTACAATGAAAGCTCAAAGGCTTACAGAATATACTTTCCAAGGTTCAAGAAGATTGATGTCACCAGGGATGTAACATTTGATGAAAACTCAGCATTCATCAAATCAAGGAAGGCACCTATCAAAGTTTATGAAGAACCTAAGGAAACCAGATTTCAAGACACTACCATGACTGAAGCAGTTCCAGAAGTTGTTCGTGAGTTTGAAGATCCACAAGAACCTGTAGATCCACCCCGTGAGGATAACTCTCAGAAGAGGAAACCTGCATGGGATAGAGAGCTCATTCAAGATGTAGAAAGATTGGGCATTCCAGAAGAGGAACACAGAGCAAAGAAGAGAACCATATCACATACCAGCTATGTTTCTTTACTCTGTGACATTATGAACAAAGAGCCTTCCAGTTATGAAGAAGCAGCGGAAAAGAAAGAATGGAAGGATGCCATGGTTGAGGAATACCAATCAATAATGAAGAATGATGTTTGGGATGTTATCCCAAGACCTAAAGAGAAGTCTGTTGTGACTTCCAAATGGATCTACAAAATCAAGCATGCTGCAGATGGCAGTGTAGAGAAATACAAGGCAAGATTCGTAGCTCGTGGCTTCTCTCAGAAAGAGGGAATAGATTATGAAGAAACTTTTGCACCTGTAGCCAGGTATACTTCCATCAGAACAGTACTTGCCCTGGCTGCAGCGATGAAATGGAAAATACACCAGATGGATGTCAAGACTGCTTTCTTGAATGGTGTAGTTGAAGAGGAAGTATATGTAGAGCAGCCACTCAGTTTTGAAATACATGACAGGGAGTCATATGTGTGCAGATTGAAGAAAGCCTTGTATGGCTTGAAACAAGCTCCCAGAACCTGGTATGGTAGGATGGACAGTTTCTTATCTAGTTTGGGCTTTACCAAGAGTAAAGCGGATTCCAACCTTTACTACAAGGTTGAAGAAGGGAATCCTATGGTTCTACTCCTGTATGTGGATGACTTATTTGTAACAGGAGATGACAGATTGATTGCAAATACGAAGAGGAAGCTTGCTGCTGAGTTCGATATGAAAGATATGGGAATGATGCATTATTTCCTAGGTATGGAGGTGTGGCAGAGTGCAGGAGGGATCTTCCTTGGTCAAGGGAAGTACACGGTAGATATCCTGAAGAGATTCGAGATGATGGATTGCAAGGACATGGCCACACCTATGGCATCGAATCTGAAGCTTCTATGCGATGCTTCATCTGAGCCGGTTGATGTCTCTATGTATCGTCAGATGATTGGGTCCTTGATGTACCTGACGAACACGAGACCAAATATTTGCTTTGTTGTGAACACATTGAGCCAGTTCCTGACGGATCCGAGGAGTGTTCACCTGGTTGCTGTAAAGCATGTTCTGAGGTACCTGAAGGGTACAGTAGATTTTGGGCTCAAGTATGAAGCGAATCAAATGTTTAATATGCAGGATTATGTTGATTCAGATTGGGTTGGCAGTGCTGCAGATAGGAAGAGCACATTTGGGTGCTACTTCAGTATGGGATCAAGTGTGATCTCTTGGTTTAGCAGGAAGCAATCCTGTGTAGCACTGAGTACAGCTGAGGTAGAGTATGTTGCAGCTTGTTCAGCTAGTTGTGAGGCAGTATGGCTACGGAAGCTACTGTCTGAGTTATTTGATCTCCCATTGGATGCTACTGGTATCTTCTGTGATAACCAGAGTTGTGTGAAGTTGTCCGAGAATCCGGTGTTTCATGATAGGTCGAAACACATAGAGATCAAATATCACTATATCAGGGATATGATGCAGAGAGGAGCTGTGAAGCTCCTGTATGTTATGACGAACGAGCAGATTGCAGATGTGCTGACAAAGCCACTAGCCAGGGTGAAGTTCGAGTACTTCAGGGAGAGGCTTGGCGTTATTTAGATTGATGACACTTCGATGAAGAAGTGATGGACACATTTGATGAAGCCATTCCAAGCATGTTGGAAGGAGGATCCTTCACATGGCTATGGATGTAAGCGCTGGATGATGAGCATCAGGATGATGTTCTAGTTTCTGTTTTGTATGATCAGTTGGATCATTTATATGTATGTACGCATCATGTTGGATGCTGGATATGATCAGTTGGATCGTTTATATGTATGTACGCATCATGTTGGATGCTGGATATGATCGGTTGGATCATTTGTATGTATATGCATCATGTTGGATGCTTGTACCATGTATCTGTATATGTATCAGGTGGATACATTGTATGATCAAGTAGATCATATATATTGATATGTGTCAGGTATGATCAGGTAGATCATGTATGTTGATGGTTGCATTGTGTGGATCATGTATCTATGTATCAGGTGGATACACTATGTATGATGATATGTATCAGGTAGATACTTGGTGTGCATCAAATGGATGCATTGTATGATCAGGATGATCGTGGATGACGAGCTTCTCCAGATGACATGTAGCAGGATGTTGCAGTGATGATGATCAAGGTGATCATGTGTACATCAGGATGATGTATGATGAGTATCAGATGATACTCGGTGGCCGTGGAACAGGTTGTGCAGGTAAGCATGTAATTTGTGCCCTGGGAGATTTGCAGATGGTCTTTCGAGGTTTTGCCTATGGCATGTAATTCGTACCCTGGGACATCTGGCAAATGCTCTTTTGAGGTTTTGCTTGGGAGGACATATAATTTGTACCCTGGGAGATCTGCAGATAGTCTTTTGAGGTTTTTCCTATGGCATGTAATTTGTGCCCTGGGATATATGGCAGATGCTCTTTCAAGGTTTTGTCCTATGGCATGTAATTTGCTCCTGGGAGATCTGGACAGGATGAAAAAGGCCTCAGATGCTTCATCCAGGTTTTGCCATGACCACATGTAATTTGCTCCTGGGAGATCTGGACAGGATGAAAAAGGCCTCAGATCCTTCAGCCAGGTTTTGTGGTGGACCACATGTAATGTGCTCCTGGGAGATCCGACAGGTAGAGCCGTGTGCTCGTAACAGCTTGGGATGCTTCAGCCAGGTTTTGTGGTGAGATCACATGTAATGTGCTCCTGGGAGATCCGACAGGTAGAGCTTTGTGCTCGTAACAGCTTGGGATGCTTTAGCCAGGTTTTGTGATGGGTCACATGTAATGTGCTTCTGGGAGACCCTACAGGTAAAGCTGTGTGCTCGTAATAGCCTAGGATGCTGCAGCCAGGTTTTGTGACACACGTAATAAGTCCTAAGAATTCCATAGTATGGCCAGTGATGATGAAGACCTGCAGGTGGTGGGCCTACATCCAGTATGAAAAAGGACTGGCTCTGTAGAACTTCCTATGACGAGTAGAGTCAGAGATTGGTTGAGATAGTAGCAGCAGTGATGATGATGATGACGATGATCCCGAGAAGAAGACTTGTCTAGCAGAACTGTGTCGAGAAATACCTTCCTAGTTAAGAGGGAGTGTTGATGTATATGTAACTTCGGAATGTATTTCATCTGTGTATTTTATATGTATTTATTGTACCCTTATAAGGGATGTGTCATTCCTCTATAAGGAAGTGTCATCATGTGGATTGACAAGTGTCGCAAGTGTGTGTACTTGCTGATGGGTTATTAGACCACCATGTGGGGTCGGCCCTGAATTATATATATTATAATGTGGATGTACCTAGCTAGACAAGTCGACCCCATAAGGTCACTGGGAAAAAAGGTTAGTATAAATAGAGATCGGAGATCTCTATTTTACTCATTCGAAAAAGTAACTCACTCTCACTCAGAAAGTGGTGCACTAGTGAGGAGGAGGATCATCTGCTATGAGGAGACTATCTCAGTGTATTTTGGTTGTACTTTGGTTGAGACATTGCTCTCTCTATCTCTGAGGAAGTTGTGGGGTTTTTCACCTTAGGGTTTTCTCCACGGAAATTCTGTGTCTCTTGTCTCTCATGCTTTTGATTCTTGCAATGCTTGTCATGCTTATTGTGATTGTCATGCATTGATATACTGTATATGTTATTCTCTCAGTAAAGATCCTAGAGTATTGTGAATTAATGCTCAAAATTTAACAATGACGATGACAACGAGGATGATGATGAAGATGATGTTGATGTACCATATGGCATTGATGATGATGATGACATCAACACTAATGTCCATGATGATGATGCATGTGCTAATACTTCCAGACACTGATTGATGCTAATGGCACCTAAATTTATGTAATCACATATGAGTGACATACTAATATCACCTAAATGACTCTAATGACATTCAATTGTTGTCGACGACATTTGAGTGACCTTAATGGCATTTGAGTGATTGTAACATCATGACATGAATGAAAATGGTGATGACTGATGATGAACCATAGTGGCATATGTCTAATCCTATCAATGATGATGACAATGATGTGGTTGATGATGTACTCATTGATGAGGAAGACGACAGAACATGATGTTTTTGATGATGTATTTGTTGATGTTGATGTTGATGATGATGATGATGTTGATGCAATGTATGACGTACTTGAAGATGACATTCACTTGTCCTCGACAACATTTGAGTAACATTAATGGAATTTGAGTGACTCTAAAAACATGACATGAATCCAAATGGAGACGAGTGACGATGAACCCTAATGGCATATGAGTGACCATAACGACGATGATAACAATGATGTTTTTGATGATGATGATGATGTTGACAATAAGGATGAGGATGATGAGGATGTTGACAATAAGGATGAGGATGATGATGATGCTGACAATAAGGATGAGGATGATGATGATGGTGATGCACCATATGACGTATTTGATGATGAAATTTAGTTGTCCTCGACAAAATTTGAGTGACCTTAATGGCATTTGAGACACTCTAAAAGAATGGCATGTATCCAAATGACAAAGACTAATGTTGAACCCTAATGGAATATTTATAGGTTATTCAAACCAATAATGGTTCTCATAACCTAAATAATGGTCCATAGTTATCTTTAGTGTATGACTCGTGGTCCATGTGTAGAGCCCCACACATAATTACTTTACCTTACAAGCACGATATGGTGTCCATTTAAATATTTGTAACATTGAGGATGGTTCTCATGGCCTAGACCATGGCCCGTGAACTAAATTTAGGGTCTAATTCCATATTAATTTGCTATGGGGTTGTTGGTCCATGCATGTTAACCTAGACTATCACATAATACTTATGTACAAAATATTTAGCCTACGTGTGAGATATGCCCACCATTTTGAGGAGGGGCACATTAGTGATGGTTTGCGAGACCCATGACATCCTAAAGGTGAAATCCAACGTTTTAGTTCATATTTAAATGTTTTGAACACTATGTTTGGTTCTCACAATCCACACCATGGTTCATGTTCAAAATACATTTTATTAGGATGTAATAATTCTCTTTGTGGCTCACGAGTGATGCACAAGTCCTAGAGACATCACACAATCTCTATAGAGGGAATATTTCATCTACAAGTGGTATATGTTGGTAATTTTGAGATCTGTAACACCAATAATGGATCTGTTGGACCACACCATGGTCTAAGGTTCAAATTTATGGCCTGCGTTTGTACCAATTTCTTATGGGGTCATGGACCATTACAATGTCCTAGACCATCACATTTCATATAGCGTGGAGAATTCACACTCTTTTAATGTTAAGAAGACCTATATCCCATTAATGTTATGAAAGAGTTAAGGGAAGGTTGGAAATATACCCTAAGGCACTTTGGAAGATCAACCTTCAACCATGCTTTCTCCATAGAAGGGGCATAAACACAGGCAAACATATTTCCTGTTGAGTATATTTTCAAATCCATAGACAAGTAAGCCACCTTATTCATCAATATACATTTTATTTTTATTTTCAATAGCTCATTTAGGAAACAACATGTCCCATAACTATTGTTATATTCATCACATTATTAGCTTCAAAACATTTCAATAATTATCTTCATGTTCATCCATCCTACAATTCTTGAGTTTTTGTTATTGAGGCATCATTAGAATTGAATTGCCCATGAACTTATAGTGATGCATAGATAATACAAAGTGATCAAACTTGAACTCAATTTCATATATATATATATTGGTGCTTCACCAAAATTTCAAACAAACCACCATCCTAAGAAATACCTAGGAAATTTAGTCACAATATTATTAATAGGACTTTAAAAGGGAAAATTCTAGTCATAATTTAGTTAATTTGGAGATCCTTCATTCTTATTATCTTGTTTAAATTGTAATAGGGAAAATAATGGATTGGAGTCTATTTGATATTTATGATTAGTATGGGAAATTTATGCTAAATGTTCAACATATTGCACACGAAAGATGGTTTCCGTAATGTGTCATTTATTATGCATAGGCCTATAAAGTGCTACAAATGAAGAAGCATTAAAAAAATGCTTAATAGAAAACAAGGTGGCATCAAGCTAAACCTTTAAACCTACGTATAGAAATATAATTATTAAAACAATTGAGAGCCCCATTCTCGATGCATGAACCCTAAAAGATTAATTTCATGCAAAATAGTAAATACCCTGGATTTAGTTTGTGTAACATGGTCGAGGCACCAAGACCCATAATATATGCTAAAAACATTGTAATGGCACCCATATCCCACCTACAAGCCAAAGATTCCATTTACAAGACATGTGAGGTGATTGGACTATGTGCATGTCCACTAGACATAAAGATGGATATTTTAGGGCCTACAACCTCAATTTTTATTCCTAAACCTTGTAAGTGGCCCTAAGAACAATCCTTGGAATTTGAAATATTGCAACAACAATAATATGATCCATGCAGGGCAATTATTCACTCTACATGGGTTATGTGGTGGTTTTTTATTGTGTGAATGATCCATGAGCGATAAAAGCCTTTTTTAGGACCTAATACATTATTTTCCTCCTTGAACAATTTTCATGACCCTAAAAACCATCCCTAATATACAAAACCCTGTAGTGGAACTTGTATGAAACCTATAGGTCAAAGATTCCCTTTACAAGTCCTATAGTAGTTATGAGGCACTTGCATGGTCCATCAGCCATAAATCCTCTTTTAGGGCCTCGTACATTTAGGTTCCTCCTTATACAATGGTAGGGCATCAATAACAATCCTTGGTGCAATGGCACCCATATAATGCATGCATGCTAAATATTCCCTTTATAGGCTTGTATGGTCATTTCAAATCATGTGCGTGCATGGTACACAAGCACTAAAACCTGTTTTAGAAAATCCATGTGATTGGGTCATAAGTTAATTTATCTTTATGACTCATGGTCCTTGTGTGTGGACTTAGGTCACCAAATAAGCAAGCTCTCCAAAGGGCATGAGATCAATATATGGTTCTCATTTCAAGTTTTGGCACACTAAGTATGGTTCTCATAGCCCACACCATGGTCGAGGTCAAAAGATAGAGTATTAAATAGGCTAGCATAACTTTTGCCTCTATCGCTTGTGAGTAATGCACAATGTCTCGAGGGATCACATAGGCCCTAAAGAGTGTATATTTGGGTTACACATGGGGTGGATGGATCTCTTTGCCCACACCATGGTCTAGGGTTAAAATGTGAGGTCTAAGGTCTTACCAGTTTCTTATGGGGTTCATGGGACATCATGGTGCCCTACTAGATCACCAAACATGGCTTGCAGAGCGAATATTTAATCTACATGTGAGATATGGTAACCATTTTAAGAATTAACACGCTAGGGATGGCTCTTTAGACCCATGCCACGATATAGTGTGGGTCAGTGGGACAAAGTGTGTATCCACATAACGTCTAAGGTATCCTTGTTGGCATGTATCACCAAAATCAAGTTCCTTGTGTTTTTGTTCGGTGTGGGCGGTTATCACATTACTTTTATTTACTTACAACACCTAAGGTACTTTCATCAAATACATTACATATAAACATTAAATTCACCCATTAAACTCAAAACCATTGAGGTTGGGACAATTAAATGGTGATGTTGGGAGGCAAGGGCACTTGATTGTTGGCTCTAAAATGTGGTGAACTGGAAAAAGAATGGAACTCATATGTGCTATTGCTCACACATAGCACTATTCATCTCCATGACTCTAAGGATGACTTGGTATGGTCCTATAACAATGCAACATGATGTTTCACAACAAACTTAGGATACGAGGCACCTAATTATGATATCTTGGTAAGTGATAGACAATGGTGGTAGTCTTTAGTCTAGAAATTAAAATGTTCACTGAAGATGTGCGCTTTCATGTGGCTATCCTTGGCTAATAGAATCCTAACCTAGGATAATAGTTTACGGCATGGATGGTAGGGTCCCAATAGATGCATTCTATGCAAGGTTGAAGGGGATATGGTGGACCATGTTTTCATTTCTTTCTCCTTTGCGATGATAGTTTGGCAGGGTGTGCTTCATTCTTTGAATTGCCCATGTGAGTGGAACTTGAATACTCTAGAATGATGTTTTAGATAATGGATGACAAGGCCAAATCTTAAATCCTTTAGAGACCTTCCTTGCTATGCAATATGGGGCATCTAATTATTTAAAAACCATGCAATTTTTTAGAACAAGGGAGGATGGACTTCTTTGGCAGCACATAAAACCAAAACTGCATTCAAGGAATTAAAGAATGAGAGCTCTTGTAAATTGGTCAAGATTTTGTGTCCTCCATATTTCAATTTATCAGTTGCATGGGGTTACTTCGATGCAGTGTCAGTCAAGGTGTTTTGACTAGGTATGATACTTTAACTTAACCCAAATCATTATCTCTGTGAAACTCAGTGCATGAAGGGGTTCAAACAATTGTGCATAGCTAATAACTCTTTGGTTATTGCTCAAATTTGCATGGGATAAAATGTATAAATATTTTACAAGTAGCGGGGGGTTCCAAGTTTGTTGGAGAATGAGGCGATAACTCTAGAATTTAGGTGAGATCTTCTAGATTCAAGGTATCAGATACAACAGTAAGAGCCTGTACCCTCCACTCCATTACGAGACATTCATCCTTGCCTTCATCCATGTGCCCTCTTGTCCAATTGCAAACAATAGCTCTAGCGTCTAACTTCCTCCCCTGGATATGTATGCTAGAGCTTTGACGTGGTTTCGAGTTATGGCATCATCTCAAGAAGTGATTTGTATTCATTAGAATGGATAGAATAAAAGATAGGTTTCTCATAGCTTTGTTCATGTCCATGCTTTAATCCCCCCTCTAAGAGGTTTACCATGGAGTTGGCCTAGACATCTACCTTCTTGTTGTGTTCTCGTAGGATATGGACAAACTTGAATTTCTCCATATTGTTTGATAGTGCCTTAATTCTTGCAATTACTCTACGAAAAGAGAAAAAAGATCTTTTGGTGATGTATTGCAATTTAGGAGACAAATAATAATGTTGAAGTATTGATTCCTTGGAAAAGATTCAACGTTACAAATACTTTCGATACACTTCAAACCAATAAAAAAACACAATTCTCAAAATGGCCAAACTTTTCAAATAGTATTTACTTTAATTTCTATTCTCCATATTCTACATCTTCGTGTGCAGTATCTCCCAAGTTATTCACGCCAAGAATTGGATTTAATCACATATATGTGTCGTTGTTATATGTAAATCCCAATTTCACAAAAAAAACCATTTACAAATTGCATTTGAAAAGTCATTTAACTGAATTTCATTTTAATGTTATCAAATAGTATGCATTACCGCCTCTTCCTGTCTAAGCCCCACAGGGCTGCACATTTTGAGTATCACAGGGTTGGCCGCAGAAGGTCTGAAGGCGGAAGAGGCAGAGCAGCGGGCGAACTTATGGATGTTGCTTTCAACTTTCCCTCTGCGGTGTTGATCTTTGCATATTTGAGGATGTAACACCAGTCAGAAAGCATCGAAATGTTATTTCGGGAGAGTGGGGCAGGGGGCTTACGGGATGAGATAGCGCGGGTTCCTCATTGCGTAGAAAGATGTTTTCCCAACTCCTCATATCCATGAGATTTTGTATTGAATACCAAGTCGCTTCTTATCTATCAGAATTGCTACACCGATCCAAATGTTTATCGATCATTCAGCTTGGAAGCTTGAATCTGTAGCTTCGGTTTCGTTCCTCCCCATCACGAGACTTGGCGAGAAAAATAATGAATGGGTTTTTTTTTAACACTCGACTAAAACCGGATTTTGGAAGCATTTATAATGAATATCTCTCACTTCCTGGATGCAGATACCTAGAGAGAAATCCCCTATCCCACTGATCGATGTTGACATTTATGCACCTCTCGGAACCGGAGAAGGGATACTAACTTTGTTTCCCACCAATGCTTCAGTGCTGGGCGGAAGTACCAGGTGCATTCGAGGGATGGATTTTTGACCTCTAATGCATTACATACTGTCTTTCTATGAACCAACTGGTGATCTTTCTATGAACCACCTAGCGATCACTCAACAGGGCCACTCATTCTTCATTCATTCGACGCGGTTCTCTTACTGCTGCAAGGTAGTGCCCATTTCCTTTTCTAACAGGTTAAATTTACAAATATCTTCCCATATTTTTAGCTTTTTAATGATCGAATATCATAGAGTTTCCCAACCACTGCAATGTGGGGTTTGGAGGCTTCATTTTCAGTGGAATTTGACCTATTTATTCAGTTCATCAAATATGCCCCTGTCTTTATGTTCTTGTCTTTTAATATCATTTTGATAATTTAAGTCCTTCTAGTTTTTCTGTAACTTCGTTATGCATTAAATTCATTTTATGTTCGAATTCTTGGAATTGGAGTGTAGATACTCTGGTTTCTTTATGAAATAATAACAACCACATGTTCTAGAGCAGTTGAAAATATAGATGATCAACACTCATCATTAGTTGAAAGAAAGGAAAATAAATGTCAATCAAATTTTCCATTTCTGTAGGCTTGGGTTCTAGACTTAAAAATAATGAAAATATTTCTTAGAAGAAGGGCCTTTCTTCCTATAGGAAGCTAGAACTGTCTAATATCAGTAGAGAGAGTTCATCTTCTAATTGGCAACCAACCGAATTCACCTGAACATAGCTGTTCAAGACACCCAATATTAGCCAAATCTGTAATGGGAGCCAGTAACTGGAGAGTTTTCTGAACAACAAGGCCTTTAAGCAGATCTTCATTGCTATTGGATTATAAATGGCATTTAGAAAGTGACTCGATCTTACACATTGTCTATGTACTGGCTTTATTATTATCATTTTTAGATATCCCTAAAATTTCATTAATTCAATTTAACAATGTATGTAGCAATTACCTGAAATAATATCAGTTGACGGGTCAGTTTTCTGAAAATAACTAGAATCTGTAAGAGGAATCAAGAAACATCATTTCAAAGACTGTCTAATTTTGTAGTAACCAACTTCTATTCATGTGTGTACAACAACATCACCTTAGTATTACTAATAATTTTTGAAATGATATCGTTATTGAATTTTTTTTGCAACAAATTAAACATTGGGTTATTTGTGTAGAATGTGACCATAAAAATACCCTCCATTAAAATAATTATCTCATCACAGGCAGATCTAGAAGTTGAAACAGAAAGGTTAGCTACAACACTTCTGCTTGTCGAGAAAGATAGGGTGAGAACTGAACACCCCAGCCATGGAGAGTTCAAGGGAAACAATCAATGATAGCTGGACCGAGCGACCCGAAATGAAGCCATCCTTTTTAAACCCCTCCTTTCTGCTGCTACTAGTAGTATATAAATATATTCAATAATTAATAAGAAATAAATTCAATAAGTAACAAGACAGATGGAAGCATACCCCTCCTTTCCGCTGCTGCTAGTAGTATATAAATAAATTCAATAAGTAATAAGAAATAAATTCAATAAGTAACAAGACAGATGGAAGCATAGCTTCTAGTCCCTGCCAAAAGGCTAATTTTAGATCATGATGTGCTAATTTTAGATCATGACGTGCAGTTACTGCTAAGACTAGACAAACCTAACCAATCATTTCTACCTACTATAAAGTGAATATGTAACAAATCTCTTTTTTCTCACGGATGCCATTTAGAGTTTAACCAACAAGGAGTAGGCAATGAATCTCTGTATCTAACAAACCTAATTCTTCTCTATATGCCAAGCCATCAGTGAGTTTAACCAACAGGGAGTAGGCATTGAATCTCTGGATCTAACAAACCTAATTCTGCTCTATATACTAAGCTATCAATCTGGATTGAGATTAGCATAACTTCCAATGGTTATTACAGTTTACACATGTGACAAATGTAGTCATAGGTTCATCTGCACTTCTTGTTTGCAACTGATAGTAGGTGCACTTCCGCTGGCCACATTTACCACACTTGAATTGATCTGTTGTAGCTTTAGGCTTTATCCCATGTTCACACTCAAAAAGTGCCTTGTCTTCGATCTGTTTGTTCTCGAGCTTTCTTTGATCACTAGACATTTCCTCTGCTGTCATGACAATAAGTTTCTCTGGTTTAATTTCCCCAAGAAGAACTCTCCTCCTCAAATATGGATTGTTTGCATCTTTCAGGTTGAACACGATAGATCTATACTTCAACTTTTGGGTTCCATTGGACCGCCCTAACTTTTCAAACATCAGTGTCTCAACAGTAACTGCAACTCGTACTAGATCACATGCATTTACTCTCACCAAGTTCTCGCCCTCAGCTGCGTTAACTACTTTGGAGAAAGCCTCATGAAGAATCTCACGGATCTTGTCGCGTACTGCATCATTACACTTAATCATTGTTGTTAGTTTTGGAGGGCCATTTGAAGAGGATGATACCTTCTTACTGCCGATAGATGTTTCTTCTTCCTTGGGTTTTTTCTCAACCTTTACAGACTCTCGCTTAATAGTAGTGACCTCAACTTTAATAGACTTGGACTGCTTATCTTCTGACTTTGTAGCTTTGTTTCCAATATTAGCAACAGTTTCTGACGTGGCAACCTTCTTCCAAGAATCAAGTAACCCAGTCGCTAAGGCACAAATATTTTCTTGAGGACGCCTTATGAGATTTTGGAGGTGTTTTCCAACCTGAGAATTGAAATGTCGTAACAAAATGAAGTTACTATCATCTACAAGAAAAGTCCTACAAGAAGAGACACACATTAATGAAATAAAAAGTTGACCTCAGAAGCTTTAAATCGGAGAATAATATAACTAAAAACAACCATTAAACTTAGAAAGAGGCATTAACAAAATAAGTGGACTTTAAGAGAGCTTTGAATAAGACTCAACTTTCAAAGTAGAGGTGAATTTTTAAGAGTAGTATTCAGAGATAAAGGGAAAAAATGTCAGCAAGAAAATTTGTAGGAAAAACTAAAATTATACAAATTATACTGATATTTTTGTTTCAGATATGTTCTCCATGTTACAAATCTTAATTAAGTGCCTGGGGTAAAAGAAAAGTTTGGATTGTAGCTCACTATAGCCACCCCCAAATAAGCAAATGAGCCATTTTCAAGAAGTAACTCTGAGTTACATTCAGAGCTTCAATCTATCTCAAAACATAGATGTATACTAAGAAAAAGATTATTGTAGCCTTAAAATCCATTTACCACAACCTTTATAATCCAAATATTAATCCAGTAGAGAGAATTTCAGTTTAAGAAAAAAATTGCCAGCAAATGCAATGTGCCATAGGTTAAATTACAAATCAATTCAATAAAAACATGTGCCAACGTAATGCTTCTAAGAAAGCATGTTCTTGAGTTGCACACCACAGAATGCAGCAATCAAACCAGGCATTGGCATATGGATATGAACAAACAGTCTAACGCTTACACATCCAACTCTATCTCTCCAACAACACACACTAGCTCCACGATGTCATTTCATTCCACTCCACGAGCTAGTGTTCATAGTGTTATCATTTTATTAATGAGCATTCTATAATTTAGTGGAGTGCCATCACCATCACTATACATACAACATTTTAATGCAGAGACAATCAACCACAAAGAACCTCAAGCAGAAATTAGGTTTTGATAGCACCAAATCTTACCAATGCTCTTGAAGAAATGTGATGCATCTCACCAATGGAACCATATGGAGAGTGGTATTCAGTTAAAAAAAATGTGCAACAATCTCCAATTCATAGTGAATGAGCTTTCCACGAGCTACAACAGCCACACCATTCAACAACTCGGCTACAACATCAAAATATTGCAGTCTTCAATCACGGGCTCGACCTTTCTCTCCAAACATGGGCACGAACAGTCTTGAAAACAATTAGGTTTATGGAGAGAGTCTTCATAAAAAATGTGCACCAGTTATGATGAACTCCTTCACGAATCTTCAAGAGGATGTAGGAGATGATAGAGAAAAAACAACCAGAATGTCAAGCAAGATGACAAAGAATCTCACAAGCAGGAAATCATGCAGAATCATGCATAGATCAGAGAGAATAACGGCTAGAATGCTAGAATTGAGAGCAACAGGAGTTATGGCCTCGAAAGGATGCCACCCCACCACACATGCACGAAGACATCCGAAGGCCTAGAGAGAAAAGCTTACTCTGCATATTAAAAAATAAAGTGCACCAAGAATTAAACCCTTTGACCCGCTCCACTTTATCCAGTGTTATGCCCATTTTTTTTTACTAGAAATACAAATCCTTTTTTGGCTCGCCCCACAATTGGCATCATTGATTGGGAACAAATGCTCCTTCCCCCTTCGAGCCGGCACAAGAGGGATATACCCTCTTGACTACTAAGCTAGATCATTTCCCACAGACTACCTGAAATGCAAACAAAATATCTTTTGATAAGGTATCATCCAGAGGGAATGCCAATATGTGGTGTTTATTTCTATTTTGTGCAGCCCACACATAACGCATGAGTTTAGAATTAGGAGTTTAAATCAAAGTTTAATATCATTTTTTATCATTTTAATAAAATATAATCCATTATTTAGGTTAAAACATAATCCCTTCTGTGCATCCCCTCCCTATAAAGGCCTCAGTTGTTGGCTTGTTATATCTACAGCAATGTACACTCACCGTTGCATCCATGGGACTTTGATTATATTTTTCGGTAGATTTGAGGCCCTTCTACCCTGTCTTGGCTCCCACTAAGTACGTTAGGGAGTCTTTGCCATTCCTCATTATGAAAAAGGGGCTTCCCAGCTGGCTAAGCCATGAGAAAACGCTAAGAAGTCCGGCCAAGCCAACCTGTTTGGTCTTTTCTTGACTCTGACCTTTCGAGTGTTACGAACAAACAGGTAAATGCGTGAAATAAAGATGGGTGTAAAGGCTGGGCTTTGGAGAGTCGACAACGATAAAGCTCATTGATATAATTAAGTTCCTGCCAATGGTCTTGGGCATCCTGCTCTTAGAGTTTCAGGTCCTTATACGAGAGAGATACATAGTTGCATGCAATTTTAGCTTTTTTTTATTACGATTAAACGCCATATTCATATGCTATATATCCGATTATGCTATTCAATGGTTGCAAATCTTTCCTTGATACATTCACCAAGTATGTTATTTCCCCACTACATTTTTAATAATAGTATCATGAATTGGGACCTTAACCATTATAACAATTTTCAGGGTTTTATTTGAAAGTTTTGTATTGTGATATGTTATTTATGTGCTAAATTCGATGAACACCAGGAATCCAGTCATAGGGTTTCTTACTCCCATCAAAACAAAACAAAAATTTTGTATTTTAATATGTTATATATGTTTCTAAATTCTGTGAACACCATGAATCCAGTCCTAGGGCTCGAGATCATTCTCGCTTTTTATTAAACTGGGTTTATTTGCAATTGTTTAAGCATACAAAAAGAAAAACAGTTTTCTAGATCACAAAAGTTTTCCTATCAATTTGTCTCATGAGATGAATAATCGTTTAAGTTTTTTGCAGGTGTAATGGATGTGAAAGGAAAAATATTAATTGATGGCCTTTGAGAAAAATTACTTTCAAGTTTAATTTTGAATAAATGAGCAAAATATATATGGCAGCACAGACCATAAATTTAAATTTAGACACATATAGCATACAATTTAAATATTTTACAACAATTATTTAAAACATAAGAAGATAGAAGTTACACATTTGTCAACACATCCCATAAATGTAGACCATATGGCAAAAGATAATTTATTTACAAAATACAGACAATGTATTAAGCATTTTACAGCTCGTGAATATGTTACGGGTATAATAAGTTACACAGCATATGGAATAATAAGTTACAAGCATTAGACATACCTGTAACTGTGTGTAACAAGGAAGACCCTTGTTACTGTTTGTTGATCCTGAACGCTACTCTTTAAAGATTCAGATAGCTAAAACTATGTCCAACTCTTTGCACACCACAAAACAACCCAAAACCAATACAACCCACATATGTAGGCATAGGAATAAGGTGTCCTTTAAAACTATGTTGCTTGCATGAGATGGAATATCATGCACGCTCCTAGCCACTTGTTCCAATTCTCAAAATACCTGGCTATTACAATGGAATATAGCTGGCTTACAAACCTCAAAAAAGATTCCTTGGCCAAGAAACCACAACCATAGGGGATCTACTCTATCAAATATGTCTAAGGCTTGCACTTGTCCCCATCTGCAAGGAGGCTTTCTTATGAAGGTGAGGCCCTCTTCATGTGCAAGGCGACCCATGAGCTCTACGAAGTTGAGTGAGACTACAACCAACCTAGATCCATCTTAAATGATAAAAAAAATTACACCTCAAGGGATTTGATCCTCTGCATCTTTCAATGGTTTGATCTTCTTAACACTTGGACCAGGATTGAAAGGACCAATCATCAGCTTTGGTCCAACGAGATCCATCAACACCTTGCATGGTTGTTCCAGCATCTGATAAGAACTCCTTACATTTTCAATTATACACCTCCATACATCTAGATTATCATGTGCACAATTTATTCGAATTATATTAACTCTATACTTAATTAGATTGTAAGTAAAGTCCTCATTATCAGCAGCTTCACTACCAACTGTAACCATAATACGAGAATTCTTACCCTCAACAGTTGGTCCAAAAAGTAATTTTGCATTAATGCATGCATGGCTTTTCATTGCAAGTAATGAAATTTCTTCAGACTTCCCATTAGCACACAGTAATGAGCTTTGCCAAGTTTGACAGAATAAAAAAGGAGGCCCAAAGAAAAAGTTACCTTTGTAGGTCCTAGGAGATCATTTTTTGATGTTGTGGATGGTGCCATGCATGGCTCACTTGTTATTACAAGTTAATCACCTCTTTTAACCTGAACATACTGTTGCATTGTGGCTAGTTTAGCTACTCTGCCATTTCCAATTTTAGGTTTTTTTCCTTTGACATGAAATTCTGTCCCTAATTCCACATAGGTTGTTTCATAGCATTCAACCCAACAACCGATATCAGTGGATGTGCGGAACTTCTCAGTAATATTTAACAAGTGTCTTTTGCCTCTTGCATCATAAAACTTTTGCACATCACTAACCTCTAGGCTTTTGATCCACAAACTATCATCCACATGCACCATAACAACTTAACATCTATGGGTTGGAGAGTTCACTTATGGAGGAGCAATCCAAACTAATTCTGGAGAAATAACAACTCCTTTGGCATCTTTCAATGGTTTGATATTCTTAACACTTGGACCAGGCTTGAAAGGACCAGTCCTCAGCTTTGGTCCAACGAGATCCATCAGCACCATGCATTGCTATTCCAACAAAATGATATATGCTTCCTAGGAAGGTATTTATGTTGTATTCCAAATCAGTTGTATTGTCAACTATTAACATACATACTAAATATAGTACTAACATATCTCTTTTTTTAGTGGACCTCGATGTGGACTAGGTGAACTGCTCTTACTTGAAAATGAACTCAGGAGCAACAACATGCTTGCATGTATTATACCTAGACTCCAATGTATATATAACTTGTTGCACTTTTATTCTGTTTATATTTTGGCAAACTTCTTCTAACATGCACATCCAGTGCAAGGAATAGCTAACTACCAAGCATAGGCAATATAAAGTGTTTATATCAAAACATGCAATTCTATTGATTTACAGATGTTTGCTACTTCTTTTGTGCTCCCTTCCATAATGATTTAATATGCAATGTGTAACACTTAATTTGTATATTTGATTTATTAATAGCATGTTTTTCATTGAGTTACAAATAGATGTGCAACTGTTTATGATTATGTTTTACCACATACTAGTGGAATGATAAGTTTTTAGTGGTGCATACTTCATAGACCATATGTTGATGTATGTGGGATATTTTTACATACTAGTATCCAAAAAAAGTAAAAAGCATGCATCAGTGCAAAATTCAAGACATTAACAGACGTCAGTTCCTCAAGCATGCATCTAGTCTATCGAACCACACATTGGTGTTCAAGAATCTAGTGCAGTTTGGCTTTCTCCATGCATGGACTAGACATATCATCCACCCAATTCTTAAATCAGGAGCCAACTATGATCCAAACAACTATCAAACTATCATGGTTGGGCATACATTCTCGAACCTATATTCTATAGTTTTGAATCTACAATTTTTAGATGAGTTGGAGAGCATAGTTAGCATACACCATAGGGCCAAAGGGAAATCTAGTTACTACCTACAGTGCCTAATGACCAATCAAATATTCACACATAGGGCCATTATCAACGAGGTCTTGCATTTCTTTTCAAAAGTCGTTTGTTGGCTTGTATACATTTGGAAAGTGTTCAACATA
This sequence comes from Larix kaempferi, assembly GCA_027924585.1. Taxonomy (NCBI): domain Eukaryota; kingdom Viridiplantae; phylum Streptophyta; class Pinopsida; order Pinales; family Pinaceae; genus Larix; species Larix kaempferi. The sequence goes on from BSBM01000511.1 coordinate 4,518,369, forward strand.
GTACTGATTTAGGTTATTTTCCAAGGGTTTCACAACACTGGTGTTTCAAAGACCCTTCTAGTTGCCATTTGTTAGTTTTTGGGGTCAATTTCAAAAGTGTTTATACCATGTTTTGGGTTGCCTCATCATATTTGGGGTACATAGTGTATGTTTATCCCTTGGATGGTCCGAAATGGATTGTAGCATGAGATATTGTCCATGATAAATATGTACAATTGAGAGAGCTTTCTCAGTGGATGCTTCACCTTAGGATGGTGCTACCTTGGATTTCTTCCCTTATGCATTGGAGATCTCTTTCCTAGATGGTGGATTCCCTTCATTGTGGGTTGGGACCATGTTGTGATACTATCTTGTCAAGGTATTTCCTTCTAAAACTACTATTGCCCCTATAAACATCCCAACATTTCTTCCGAGGGTGGGTAATGTCTACATTGAAAACTGGAATTGGACTAAGGATGGAGTATGCATGCTTTTGGCAATTCTGGGAACAGAAACATAGTGAAGTTAGCTTTGATGAGTTACACAATAAAATCTGTCTTTGTTTTTTGACTACTTCCTCCAACACTCAGCCACATAATGGTTGTTGAATCCACAAAAGTAACAAGGTAGTGAATATCAACATTGGTATGCCTTTTGATTCTTCTTATTGTAACAAAAACAAGTGACATAAGGTTTCTAGTTCTGAAACCTTTCTTACTTTTACTTGGGATTTCTCTCTCCCAAGTTACTCGTTCTTCCAACTGTTGGAATGTGCATGGGTGCTTAACTTGTTTTCTTGCTACCTTTCTCAGAGCTTACAAAGGGATGTTGATCATTCTTTGTGATCTATTATTTGGTTGGAGTTGTTGTATTTCCTCAATCTTGAGCCTCCACAAAGATTATCTTTGAGGCTTTCACATTATTTAAATGTGTCTTAGAACATCCACCTTTGACTTCCTTACCACCATAATATCCTAAATGAACATGTTGTAGTCTAGAGTTCACTACAATGGGGCTCTTCATGCCTTAACCATGATTTTCAAGACATTGGCCACAAAAAATTCAAGCCTATCTCTTTGGTTTGAAATTCAAAACTACTAATAGACTCATATGTTGATTGAAATTGAGTAAGGGGTGAAGTTGAAGTGCTTACCCTAAAATTCTCTCAATCATGGTATGCGCATCTTGAGTCAAAACAAGGCTCCTTTCTTTCTTAATATTTTCCACCTCCATTTAAAGACTCAACAATATGGCTTTCTTATAAGCCAACTATTACACTATATTTTCCACAACCTAGACATTTTTCTCCTTAAGAAGCTTCACATGGCTTTACAAAGTTTTATGCAACTCTTCATTCTTCTCGTCCAACTACTAGAAAGTCTTTTCTAGTTGTTCATTATCCTCAGAGATTTGTTTATTCATCTCCTATAGTTCTTAAAGTATCACTCTCTTATGATATTTTCCCATGGATGCCTTATTGCAAGTCCATAGATTCATTAATATATTTCTATGATACCAATCGATCTAAATATTTTGAATGAGTTGAAATCTCCCAATGGCACTAATATCAAATTTCAGTTAAAACGAAATAATAGGTATCTTGAATATTATCAACCATATATTATTTCCTTATTAAGCAATAATAAAATTGAAGACAAATGAAATCATACAACAATATACCAATATTTTTAAGGAGAACCCTTTTGCACAAAAAACTCCAATATGATATTCAATCTAATAGATTGCAACCAATGCATATTGTCTTTTATTAGAATTACGAATCATGCAATATAGGTGTTAATATTGCTCCTCTCCCCAATTCTTAAAGGGTGCTAGCTCAATGGAAGAGCGTCTGCCTTACAAGCATGAGGTTGGTGTTCGATTCCTCCGTGCCCTAATGATATTGCAATGTATTTCTAAAAAAATATTTGTTGTGATAATTTATATTAGTTGCTAAACGGGAAGCAAAATGTGATGATAGTGTGGGAGTAAAAATGGATGATAAATTGGGCGCTAAAGTGGTAGCAAAACATGGTGCTAATGTTGACATCAATAGAGATGCAAAACTAGGCATTAAAAAGAGGCCCGACACTTGACCTTCTAATGAGGAAGCCAAACATGGCGTTGATATGGTAGCAAAATAATATGTTACTTTCGATGAAAAACATAGCACTACATAGGAAGCAAAATATGGTGCAACAATAGAAGAAAAATTTGGCTCCATTTTGGTAGCAAAACACGATGCAAAAAAGGAAGCAAAAATTGGTGCAAAATTAGAAGCGAAAATTGGTGCATATTGGAAGTAAAACGTGGTGCAAAATGGGATGCTAAAGTAGTAGCACATATGGATGCAAAATTGGATGCTAATTTGGATGCAAATATGGCGCGAATGTAGATGCAAACATAAATGCTAACACAACGCTTTTAAGGATGCAAATAGGGCAATTATGGGGACGTCATTTAGGAAGTAAAAGAGGATGATCTTTAGGAAGAAAAATAGGATGTTATTTAGGAATCAAACCTCGACGTCATTTAGGAAGCAAAATTGGACGCTATTTTGGAAGCAAAAAAATGGGTGCTATTTTAGACATTTGAAAGGATGCTATCTAGGAAGCAAAAAAAGACGTTATTTTAGACTCTTTAAATTTTGTCCATGACGCGTCCCATTTAGCGTCTACTTTGACCACTCAATGAAAAAAAAAATTTACACTAAAAAGGGATGCTAATTCTAGGATTTGTTGTAGTGCTACACTGAACTACCAATACTTGCTCCCAAGTATGCATATTAGCTATTTTCACCGAATTAGGCGTGGGCACACAATTGTAAGCATAATTTCTATTTTCAATCCTAATTTCAGAGAATACCTGGGGAGGTTCATAAGGACCTTTTTTTGTTTTTTCTAGGCTCAATTGCTTCAACAACTCTTCCATGTCATGGAAGGCATTTATACTTTTTACAATGAAGGGCCATGTATCCTTTGGTAGCATGAAGGTGACGTGATGATTGTATTTCACAAAATGGAGTTGATAAAAAATGAATTTCTACCTCACATACTCTATAGCAAAGACTCTTGGTGTGAGAAAAGCAAATAACTTGTATGGTTCATCTTCAAATCTATATATCCTAAGAACAATGTAATCTTCATATAAAATGCAGTCCCATACTCTCATATCTAAGCTCATTTGCAAAAGCTTTTGATTTTTAGGAAAAATTATGGGAGGAGATTCATCATGCATCAAAGAATATGTTATTTCCATGGCCTTGTTTGAAAATTATTTAAAATTATGGTTTCCAAGATTCCTCAAAATCATATCAATCCAAGAATATACATGCAATTGGTTGTCTGCTGCATCTCTGAATATCAAGTTCAAACTTTTAAAGTGCTCATAGTCTTGATATAAAAAACATATAGAAGATGTAGAAGGGATATTGAAATCACTCAATAACAGGGACCTATGACAATTGATTGTGAATGGTTTCTGATAGGTAGCTATAAAGGTCAAGCTTAAGGGGCATGACTCCAGCAACGGGGTTTAGAAGACTTAGGAAACCCAGAACAATTTCATCCACATTTCTATCATCATCATACCCTAATATGGTGTAGATTAGGGTTATGACCTTTGTTAATGCCTAAAAATTGCACACATGCGACATTTCGGTGATTCTTCCAGTAAGGCGTCATCAACATAAAGAATGCATCTCGCCACAGGAATCCTCAATAGATCCAAAACACAACATGAGTCCATAAGTGTTGTAACACCCCCTGGCCTAGGTTAGAGCTGCTATTGTAATTGAACATTGTGGCTATGAGTATGTACATAGCTTGATTATATTTTAATACAAATACCAGCTGGTTGCATGAGGAGCAAAATGCTGAAGAGGGGATCCAGATATTAACCAAGGGTTGTGAGGGGGTAAGGTTGACTTATGTACCTTGTTCCCTAAACCCTTGTTCTATAAAGCTTATGATAAACCCAAAACCCATACTCCTAAGCCATACTCTTAATGGGGGATTATTTTAATGTTAAATATTAATTAATGATGAAGATTAAGAGGTTAATCATGACTAAGGAAGGAAGGAACGTGTTCCTTTGGGACAACCATGTAGGAGCCCAAGGGAACACGGGGGTCACTTTGGGCAGGCAGTGCGGACAGACTGTGGAGTCTGTAGGATACACGCAGAGGAAAACTGTACGAGGGGGACGTCAGTCCGAGGTAGTATGGTGGGAAAAAACTGTTGCCGAGGAAATCGCGGGTGTAAGGAAATCCGGGGAAGGGAAGCTCAGACGTGGACAGTGAATAGGTTCACTGTGTGTTTTTTAGTTCTCTGAGAGTGAAGAAAACTGGGAAATATTTCCTGTGAAAAACTTGAACTTGAATTGCAGAGATAACCTGAACATTGTTATGCCGTGATAATCAAATTGGCCATGAATTCCTTGGTTGCATACACCAGTCAATTGAAAATGAAGCATGAGACCCAAAGGGAATCCTGACGTTTGTAGTGAAGTGTGTCGCTGTGCATTTTGGGAAGGAACTCAGGTGGGTCCATTGCGGAATTGGTATGGAATTGGTTGTTATCCTATTGTCTTGTTGATCCCCTGTGTATATCCATTCTCTATGTTATTTCTGCCTTTGACTTTGTGAGTGAGATAAGGGAGTTGGTGAGAAACCTTGGGTTAATTTATGGATCTCGGCTCGGGGGTGAACTTGGGAGATGAAATAGTACAGGATGGACAAGTTCTAAGTTTGGGTGGAGCGTGGCTCACATGCAGTCAGTTGCCACTCTCATGTGAATTTCAGATAAGTTTATCTGTCGATGAATTTTATTGTTCATTATTATGAATAATTATGCTTGTTATGTTCAGTCTGTGGAATGAAGGTGCAATTATATGTAAGCCATAATTATGTTATGTTTAAGCTTGTGTAGAAGGTTGTATCCTTGAAAGATGTATTCCTTCAATTGCGTGAATTATCTGCATTTGGAATCTTATATGTGAAAGATGCATGGCTTTCACTTCATTTATGTATCTCATATATGCTGTCATAAACTTATGAGGAATGAATGGTTCATGTAATGTTCATAGCATGATAAGCGTAAACCTGGTTAGGAGTTTGAATGTCCGATTGAGAGTCTTTTGTACGAATAAGGCTGAGATGTGTTGTTTAACTTTGCAAGCTTCGATGAGTCTTACTAACTTTGGGTCTAGTTTATGTTTGCTTATAATTTGGATGGTAGTCTCCACCGAAAATTAGTAAAAGTTAGAATTAAACCACTTTGATATGTTTCCAGGTGCAGATGGCATGTTTCTGATTGTCTGTGTTTGTATTATGTTTATGGGCCTAATAATGAGAATCAGGACGCTGTTAATTAGCTGCTCAAAAGAAAATTTTATTTTTATAGTTTTACAGTTTGTAAATTGTGTGTATGTGTAATGAGGGTACGTTACAAATTGGTATCAGAGCACAGGTCACAGCTCTCGAACCTATGGGTATATGTGGAAATCCAAATTGGTATATGTTGAACAACTTCTGTATTAAGTATGTCGACCTTGTGTGAAGAACTATCCTATGTGTTGAATGTATGTTTACATTTGCATTTTGAAGGATTATTCCATTGGAGGATGATTATGCTTTAACATTACTGAATTGTTGAAGTATTAGTTTTTCTAAGAAATTCCGAGTGAATAATATGTGTTGCTTCTGCATTTACGAATTATTGGGTAAAATAATGGATGTATCTGCATTGACGAGATATGTTGAGATAAGCATGCAATCACTACTAGGTTGGGATATTGTTTGGGCTGTGTGTTTGAATTGTTGGGTTTGCATAATGTGCAACTGCAATTTTGGGTTGTTATTAAAAATTGGGTTATGACCAGTCAATGGAAAACATCACTATTTTTATAATTCTTCATTTGGGTTACTAGAAAATTAATGTTTAATTTGGTTATTGTATGAGCTTATCATATACTGGAGGTAGTGTAAGGGTAAAAACAAATTCCATGATAAGCCTCATCTACATGAGGGTGGAACATAAAACGCTCATTAGGATGCAAGTTACTTTCGTCTGGACTGGGTTGTGACAAATTGTATTCTCGATATGAGAGAATCCTAGATCTTTTCTACTAGGAATAAGTATGATGTGTAAATAAGAGAAATATATGCATGATTGTTAAGTGCATGTTGGAAAGAATGCATGTTGTTGGATGCATGCTTGAAAGAGAATGCATATAAATATGTTTAGGCATATAGCTGATGAGGGTGCATGATTAGCTTAAAGAGTTGTGTTTAGGCATGGATATGTGTAGAAGTCATGCGTGTGAAATATGTTGAACATGTGTATGATATTGATATCTGATATGTTGAACATGTGTGATGACTATATCTATATTAAAGATGGACAAGGGATAATGCGGTTGTTAATATGTTGTGTGTTAAGGAAGATATTGATCATATTACTGAAGAGGATAGAATATCCTTGGGAGAAAAATATCAAAGGTTGGTGGTAGCATTATGTTATCTTCACAAGTTACCTATTGATTAGGTAAAATCAGAGTAAGCAGCGGAAGTTATGCAGGTATGCTTGTGTCTGTATAAGCTGAGAAAGAAACTGGTAAGAATTCCTTCAATTATATTGGATATCATGCGATTGATATGTTTAATTGTTGGGTGCATTATGTGATTAGTTGATACCTAAGAAAGGGGTAGTAAAGGTAATAAGACCTTAAATTCAAATGGATGATAACTCTTTTAAGCCATGAAAGCTAGTTAAATGATAACTTAATGTGGGGATTGCGTATAGAGATATATACATGTATTGGAATATATGTTGTAATTAATTTTTAGGATAATAATCATTGTTGGTTCATATTGTTAGCATTATACAGAAATATTCAGCCATCAATTTGCAGATTGTCAGTAAAGACAAGCAAACAGACTTAAAGGGATGGCAGGGGATCCCATATTTTCTAATTTTGTTGAAGAAGTTGGTGAAGAAGAAAAAAGACCAAAGAAAATAGAAGCATGGCTGAAGAAGCTGGTGATGATGTTGTCTGTGACCAATAGTCTTATGAATAAATACTGGAGCAACAAATATGTGATCAAGAGGTTGGTGGAAGGATTGTGTAGTCCTTAGTAAGAAACCAACTGATCACGTAACATCAATAGGATGATGGCAGCTTTGCAGGTAAGTTTCATTATGTTGATATTATTAAGTGATGAGAAAGTATGGGTAAGAATCCTTTAATCATGTTTTAGCCATCATAAAATGGAATGCATGTAATAGTGAATGCATTTGTGTGCATGACATTCCACAGGGCATGTTATCATGTGACTGTTTAAGAATTTTGAATGCAATCATATGAAAGTAGATTATGCCATTTGTATAATGGTTATGGGTTGATAACCAAGCATGTAGGGACTTATGGTCCTGTTGTGGTAATACTTTAGTGCTACACAAACCACCTATTAATTCCCTATTGGTGTTAAATTAAAGATGAAACCTCTTGCCAACAACCATGGAATCAGCAAACTCGGGATGTGTTGTTGAATGGGGAAAGAGGGAATCAAATAGACAACCAAATGATTTGGGAAATGGTTGGGCATGGTGTTGGAGCATTGGCCAGAATGTCCAACTTACCATTGTAGGAAACCTGTGTAGGCACATGGATGTTCTTGATCAATGTGGTAGTACATTGGGTGCATTTAGTAAATGTACATTAAAAAGATCTTGTAAATCTTGTGATTAAGCATTGAGTAAATGCATATAATTTTTTTTGTACGTGTTGTGAATGTGCATACATGTGTGTGGTTGCACATGTTGTGATGCATTGTGTGAATGCATAATTGGGATGTGTATGTATCATTGCAAAGTAAATAATGGATGAGATGTTGAATTAATGATAATGCTGAGATCATTTCATGAGCTGATGTGAATGCAGGAAGGAATAGATGGAGGTAGTCATGAAGAGAGGGCTTCCAGAATACTATGTGGAAGGACAGAGCTGTATAAAGGTTATGACTAGGAATTAATGGGTATCGAAGGTTTATTAAAATTACATAAACCATGTGATGATGTCTTTTAAATTTTATTATGATAAAGATGCATATAAAATACACCTATACATTTCGTTGTAAGAAGATCTTAGCAGCAGAAAGTGCTTGAATGATTGGGTGATTATAATTCTGAAAATCACTTTAATGACTATTGCAATAAAAATGTTATGTGCATGAAAGACTCACAAAGTGTTTGACTGGTTTGAGTTCAGATTTCAGGTAGATTGCTTTGGACGTGGCAAGGTGGGTAAGTCCATGATGAAGGCTGAAAATCTACCGTGTGCAAGAGTCAAACCTCATGAGAATGATCTCATGGTTGTAAACTTAGTTATGCACATAATAGATTGTCCATTTCAGATTGCTTGAAGTAAGAGTAGGACCTACATAGTTCACATCAGTAAGGGGTGCACACCTTTCTGGTGTTGAGTTATGTTAGGGTTATCAATATTGACTATACCTAAGGGAATGGACGCATTCCTGGTATTTCAATATTTGGTAGTGAATGTTATGAAATATGTTTACCACTGTAGAACATCAATACTAATGAACTAGCTTGTTCATTTTGTGTGTCAGCTCGAATAGACACAATTTGATGCGGCACACTCATGGGGTACATGGACTACTCATCATGTGTTGAGCATAAGCTATGGATCACATCAATGACATATATGTGTTGAGCAGAAGCTCTGGAACACATGGACTACTCATTATGTGTTGAGCATAAGCTATGAATAGCACTAGAGTGACTCTACTTAAAAAGGTTCCCTGGATGAGAGGCATGGGACAGACATCATACACTAAGTGTCATATCCAAGAAAGCGCAAGTCAAGTACTCACATTGAAGTGAAAGAGGCTAAGGATCATGGAACCACATTGTTGGTGTGACTCCGGATTAGAACAAGACTAAAAGGGGGAAACTCTTACTCTCCTTTTTTCTTTCAATTGATGCATTACAGAAAACATAAAATTGATTGAATGCATCTTTTGGTTGAGAAATGATTGTGGTTGATTGCTTGAAATACTTGTGAAGGATGAATTAGTTAATTCCTTGTGAAAGGATGAACATGCATGAGTTCATGTGCATGTTGGGAAAGCATGAAAAGTGTGAAAGTCTCATGGATATAGCATGGACTTTTCCCTGTCACTTGGGAAATTAATTGAATGATTTTAATGTTATGTTATGATGGGCCTACCAGAATTACAATGATGTATTTCACAGGTGAGAAATTGAAGTTAATTTGTTGCAGCTGTTACAAAGCAAGTCCTACTTGTGAGCAAAGTGAGAGCCAACTATGCACATTGACCATGGCAACAGACCAAAGGCTGTTGGATTTGGATGAAAACCTTCCGCAAGCAATTACCAAGACCCAAGAAAATATTTGGGAGATGCTAAAGCTACAGAGGCAACAAAATGAGATGAACCAAAAGGCTTTGCAGGATGCTATTTTTATGCAAAAAGAGGTAAAAAGAATTCCGGTAACAATCAGCAGTGGAAGGGAAAGTGGATCAATGAGGAAGCATTCGTCCAATCACCCCATTAAGAAACGTTCCAGGTGGGAAGACTCAACGGAAATGGAGATATAAAAGGAAAAGAAGCCACAAAAATGTTGGGGATGTGGTGGTGATCACTTCTTAAACAAATGTCCCGAAAGAAGAAATAAAGGAACCAATGTGTATAATATGAAAGAAGCCTCTTATGTTGGCAATGTTGCTAGAAGTGTTCCTCACATCTATGCAACATTGGATAATCGCCAAGATGATCATCAATCTTCTATGACCGAGATTGAAGATGGAACCCGAAAGGAAAATACAGGTTCAACCAATATGCATATTGGATTGCAGAAGCAAGATACTCAGGAACAGAGTCATCAGAAGGTGAAGGTCCAATGGACCCATTATAGTCCTGAGGAATCTACTTGGGAATTGAAAGATAAAATGTGGGAAGAGTATCCACATTTATTTTGAAAATGTGTATATATTAAAACATTACTGCAATTAATTTTTGTATATATTTTGATACAATGTTAATCATCAAGGACGATGAAGAATCTAAAGGGAGGGGAATTGTAACACCTCCTGGCCCAGGTTAGAGCTGCTATTGTAATTGAACATTATGGCTATGAGTATGCACATAGCTTGATTATATTTTAATACAAATACCAACTGGCTGCATGAGGAGCAAAATGTTGAAGAGGGAATCCAGATATTAACCAAGGGCTGTGAGGGGGTAAGGTTGAATTCTGTACCTTGTTCCCTAAACCCTTGTTCTATAAACCTTATGATAAAACCAAAAACCATACCCCTAAGCCATACTCTTAATGGGGGATTATTTTAATGTTAAATATTAATTAATGATGAAGATTAAGAAGTTAATCATGATTAAGGAAGGAAGAACCGTGTTCCTTTAGGACTGCCACGTGGGATCCCAAGGGAACACGAGGGTTGCTTTGGGCAAGCCGTGCAGACAGACCGCAGAGTATGGAGGATGCACGCAGAGGAAAACTGTACGGGGGGACGTCAGTCCGAGGTAGTACGGTGGGGACAAACTGTTGTTGGGAAATCGTGGGTGTAAGGAAATCCCGGGAAGGGAAGCTCAAATGTGGACAGTGAAGAGGTTCACTATGCGTTTTTTATTTCTTTGAGAGTGAAGAAAACTGGGAAAGATTTCCTGTGACAAACCTGAACCCAAATTGCAGAGATAACCTGAACATTGTTATGCTATGATAACCAAACTGGCCATGATTCCTTGGTTGCATACACCAGTCAATTGGCAATGAAGCATGAGACCCAGAGGGAATACCGACATTTGTAATGAAGTGTGCCATTGTGCGTTTTCGAAAGGAACTCAGGTGGGTCAATTGCGGAATTGGCATGGAATTGGTTGTTATCCTATTGTCTTGTTGAGCCCCTATGTATATCCATTCTCTCTGGTATATCTGCCTTTGACTCTGTGAGTGAGCTAAGGGGGTTGGTGAGAAACCTTGGGTTAATTTCTAGATCTCGTCTCGGGGGTGAACTTGGGAGTTGAAATAGTATAGGATGGACAAGTTCTAAGGTTGGGTGGAGCGTGGCTCACATGCAGTCAGTTGCCACTCTCATGTGAATTTCAGATAAGTTTATCTGTGGATGAATTTTATTTTTCATATGAATAATTATGCTTGTTATGTTCAGTTTGTTGAATGAAGGTGTAATTATATGTAATCCATAATTATGTTATGTTTAAGCTTGTGTAGAAGGTTGTATCCTTGAAATATGTATTCCTTCAATTGCGTGAATTATCTGCATTTGGAATCTTATATGTGAAAGATGCATGGATTTCACTTCATTTATGTATCTCATATTTGCTGTCATAACCTTATGAGGAATGAATGGTTCATGTAATGTTCATAGCATGATAAGCGTAAACCTGGTTAGGAGTTTGAATGTCTGATTGGGAGTCTTTTGTACGAATAAGGTTGAGATGTGTTGTCTAACTTTGCAACCTTCAATGAGTCTTACTAACTCTAGGTCTAGTTTATGTTTGCTTATAATTTGGATAAAAGTCTCCACCGAAAATTAGGAAAAGTTAGAATTAAACTCTGATATGTTTCCGAGTGAAGATGGCATGTTTTTTTATTGTCTGTGTTTGTATTATGTTTATGGGCCTAATAATGAGAATCAAGAAACTTTTAATTAGCTGCTCAAAAGAAAAAAATATTTTTATAGTTTTACAATTTGTAAATTGTGTGTGTGTAACAAGGGTACGTTACAAGTGCCAAGAAACAGTCAAAAGAAAGGGTAGCGCAGGTAATACACTGGTAACCCACGCTATAGCGCGAGTTATTTGAACAATGTCATCGCTACACTAGCACGGCTATTCCTTCGATGGTCTCTCTACTGTAAAAATGATGGACCACTAATTTCCTATAGTGCATTGAAGCCTCAATCCTCTCCAAGGATTTGAATTCAATTCCTCACACACTTGGGGGAATTAATCATCCCCCCTTATGTAGCACGGGTTATCTGAACAATGTCATCGCTACACTAGCACATCGATTCCTTCGATAGTCTCTCTACTGTAAAAATGATGGACCACTAATTTCCTAGAGTGCATTGAAGCCTCAATCCTATTCAAGGATTTGAATTCAAGTCCTCACACACTTGGGGGAATTAATCAGCCCCCCTTATGTACCTTGGAACTAGTTCATGGTGAAGGTGATTTCACATTTGGATCTAGTTTTTGCTGGCCACCTCTTGACCTATAAAAGGAATCCATTAGCATGAATTTTGTAGAGAGAAATCAAGAGCAAGGTTATGCTACTCGATTTGAGTTGGAGCTTCCTCATATCCCACCACTTCCTATCATTATGAGCATTCCCAAGATCCCTTGCCACCTTCCATCAAAGCGACAAGATTTTCTCTCCATTTTTCTACCATCTACTTAGCATTTAGTTTGGACAAGAAGGGCTTCCCTAAGGGAGATTGTTGGCTTCTCTTGAATCCCACACCTCCTAGGTGTTGTACAACTATACCATTGGGAAATACAAAAGTGGCTTAGCATATATTGGATTGTTATTGGAGTTTGCATTCTCCCCCCATCTCATTTATTTTGTAATTTTCCATATTTTTTTGTTTACGTGTGAACTACACTAACAATCTCTTGTAGGATCACTTGGAGGAATACCAACCACACCAACACAAGGGATCCAAGGACTGAGACCTTGCTACAACCTACGAGGATTAGCCCCTTACCAAATGGAAGAGTGCACTTGTGCAATTTTTTCCACAACATCTCTAATGGTGACCATACTTATTTTTGTTCATTTCTCATTAAACTAGGTTGTCTTATGCTAAGTAACTAATTTTGGGTATTTTTCACTTGCAGGAGATAAGGTATTCCACCTCTTTCTTCCCGAATTTGGCCCCATGTTGACCCCAATTTATTTTTACAATGTAGTGTAGATCCCGACCTCTCAGCCACGCTGACAGTGTGTAAATGACTTGTGTAATCGCATGGACAATGTAGGTTATCAGTGTTTGAGTTGCGCTACCCCGCCAAGGTCATCTGCACCCCAACATGGTCACCATTAGAACTGCTATGGAAAAAATTGCACATGTGCACTCTTCCACTCGGTAAGGGGATAATCCTTGTAGGTTATGGAAAAGCCTTAGTCCTTGGAGCCCCTGTGGTGAGTTGGTCAGTATTCGTCCAAGTGATCCTGCAAGAGATTGTTAGTGTAGTTCATATGTAAACAAAGAAATATGGAAAAATACAAAATAAAAAAGATGGGGGGAGAATGCAAACTCCAATAACAATCCAATATATGCTAAACCACTTTTGTATTTCCCAATGATATAGCTATACAACACCTAGGAGGTGTGGGATTCAAGGGAAGCCAACAACATCCCTTAGGGAGGCCCTTCTTATCCAAACTAAATGCTAAGTAGATGGTAGAACAATGGAGAGAAACTCTTGCCCCTTTGATAGAAGGTGGAAAGGGAGCTTGGGAATGCTCACAGTGATAGGAAGTGGTGGGTTATGAGGAAGCTCCAACTCAAATCTAGCAGCATAACCTTGCTCTTGATTTCTCTCTACAAACTGCATGCCAATGGATTCCTTTTATAGGCCAAAATGTGGCCAACAAACAACTAGATCCAAATGTGAACTCACCTTCTCCATGAAATAGTTCCAAGGTACACAAGGGGGGCTGGTTAATGCCCCCAAGTGTGTGAGGAGGCGAGTTCGGATCCTTGGAGAGTATTGAGCCTTCAATGCGCTGTAGGGAATTAGTGGTCTCATTGTTTTGACAATAGAGCGACTATCGAAGGAATAGTTGTGCTGGTGTAGTGTGTGCATTATTGAGATAACCTGTGCTATAGTGTGGGTTACCAGTGTATTACCAGCGCTACCTTTTCTTTTGATTGTTTCTTGGCACTTATGGACTCATGTTGTATTTTGGATCTATTGAAGATGCCTCTGGTGAGATGCATTCTTTATGTTGATGATTCCTTACTAGAAGAATCATTGAAATGTTACATGTGTGCGATTTTTAGGCGTTAACAAAGGCTATAACCCTAATCTACACCATATTAGGGTATGGTGATGCGATTTTTAGGTGTTAACTAAAAGAAATCCAACTATTGAGATACATGTGTTTACAAATTGGACCAAAAAATTTGGGGTTTCGAGTACAACCAATCATGCACCCCTTACATCACATATGTTTGATTACAACATTTCAACTCAATTACAATAAGCATTCAACATGCTTTACTAAATTCCCAACAAATTTCTAGCCCATTACATATGCTCATTTACATAGTAGCACTATGTATACATTTTGCTTTGCCTCTTCATCTCAAGTCTTCCTTCCTTGATTTGTCTATTTTTGGCTTCTACATCATGCTCTTTGCTTTTTGTCTTCTTCATGTCGTCTTCCGCTTACACTTGTAACTAAAATTTCTTTCATAAAATATGTTTCTTGTTGGAGTGACGTCTCCGTCCAACGAGAGACCTATGACCTTGGCTTGGAAATTTTAATTGATGCACCAATGCCATTATGAACTTGACAGACTTTGACAATGGAATTACTTGACTCACTGATATTGTCCTTGAATTTACTTTGACTTGAGATTCAACATAAACATAACTTCCACATCACTTTGACTTACTTAACCTTCAAGTTACTTTTGCTTAATAATTCCGAATTTCATACTTGAGTGTTGGACTCTACTCACACTTTCGAAACACTAATTTTATTTTACCCAAAAAGTGCACACTGGAACCCTTGACATTTCACAAATATGATCTTTTATGGACCTCGAATCCTGGTCTTTTCATAAATCTCACCAAGACTTGCATTAGTTTAAGGAGTTCCACAATTCATGTCATAACTTGCGACCATGACCTTTCCTCAAGACCTTTCTTATATCTTTATGACACTCACCCACTTTTTTTTTGGACTTCTATCCAACAATCCATGACACATGAATTTTTTTAATTATGATTTGATTTTCATCACTTCATGACACGCTTATTTGACAATTATAATTATTATTATGTTATTATTATATATATAGATAGATATGATTCCTTTCCCATGTGATTTATTATGTCATGATTTGCACCATCTACAAGTTCTACAAGTTATGTTGACATTTTGACCTTCACAACATATGACCCCACACATTGCCACAAGCAAACAACCAATCAAGTTAACTCTTCCAAATGTTGGAGGGATGGAACTTTATCCACCTTTTGCACTCAAATGACATTATCCTCGTTAATGCCAAAGTACATGTGAATTTTCCTCAGCATTGTCCATCTTTTTGTACAGTTGTACGCATTGCATAACACTGTAATTAAAAACTCACAACTTTGTATTCCCCTTCCCACAATCTTGGCAGTGACTCCTCTCACATGTTTTCAGGGTAGCAAGTTTCCAGCGATGCCTATGCATTCCCATATGGAAGATTCACTACAACAATGGAAGTGAGTGACCACAACAACAACAATTTCTCCTTAGTCCCACACGATTCTTCAACCATGGCATATCTCTTATTCTATAGTGCTCTCCTTTCAAAACCACATATACTATGAAACAAGAACTTTATACTATGAACGAGAACTCTAGCCATAAAAACGATGATTTTTGCAAAATAAACACCAAAAACACCCCCCAAAGAGAAAAGTGTTGATACCAGTATACACGTTTTTTTTTTCAGGGTAAAAAATAAAGCCATGGCCTAAACATCCCATACTATTGTTTACAAAAACTTTAAAATCAACCCCTAAATTGGAAATTTTTTTCTTTTCTTCAAGAGATAAATTACAACTTTTTTTAAACTTGCATATAAAACGAAAAAATTAAAAATTAAAACCTAACTCGCCCCTCCCTTCCCCCGTAAAATTATAACAAAATTAAAAAAAAAAAAAAGAATTTATAAAAAAAATTAAAAAATTTAAGAATTTATAAAAAAAAATTCAAAATCAAAATTAAATATATATATATATATATAGCAAAATTAAAATAACGTTGGAGTGAGCGAACGGTGACGGTGGCCATGTGCTCTTGGCTTGTGCAGGCCGTAGGCTGTTCGGGGCTCTTGGGTTTCCCTCGACCCTTCTCTATGACTGCGCTAGGGTTCAGAAGACGGTCGGAGCCGGCCGGACCTTCGTCGCTTCTGTGCTAGGGATCTGAAGACGGTCGCATGCCTGCGAGGTAGGCCTTTGCTGTCCACCATGAGATTGGCGGCCATTTACCTATCCGTCACTCGCACCTCCTGTTCGTCCCCAGATGGGGGAGTTCCTTCAATCCCGCTTTCTCTCTTCAAAGAGGGAAAGGGTGCCGGCAGCTAGCCGCCCTTGATAGTTCAGGAAATACTAGTGCCCTCCATTGCAGTGGTAGTAGAATCTTCTGTGGAAGCAAGGAATTTCGCAGAGTCAGCTTTGGTTTTCCGCTTCAATGGGTTCTGGCCTTGCTTGGTTGATCTCCATAAGTGGATTTCTGAGGTATGGAAGCTCCTTGTTTCTGAGGAAATTTCTATTTACCCCTTTGCGCGAGGTTTTTTTGTTGTGGATTTCGATTCTCCTAAGGAAAAACAAGTCATTCTAGATTCAGGTCCGTGGTTTTGGGGAAGTGTTGGGCTCTTTATGAAACCCAAGAGCCCTCTTTTTAACCCAACTACTGACCAGATCTCATCTGCTCCAGTTTGGGTTCGGCTTCCAAATTTTCCCTTGCATCTATGGAACTCTGCCTCGCTTGAAGCTATTGGCAATGCGTCAGGCTCCGTCTACGATCAAAGTCTAGAATCAAAGGATTACATAAAAACTACCTTTGCTCGCATTTGTGTGGAAATGGATTTCAGCAATGGATTTCTGAGATCCATTTGACCAGTATGGATTATGTGTGGGTGCAAAAGCTAGATTATGAAAATGTGATGTTCAGATGCAGATCTTGCTTTGCAACTGGACATCTTGTCAAAGACTGTCCAAAAGCCTCTCAGATCCCCAAATCCAAGAAGTTTCATCGCAAATCTACCTGGTGGGTTGGAGCAAACTCTGAGCATTATACAGTAAGCAGAAATGAAGATCTATCCGAAGAGGCACCTTCACAAGATAAGGAATCTCCTCCGACTAAAAAAGAGGACATTCTAGAAGAACAAAGGATCCCCACCATCGATAAGAATCCACCTGCAGCTTCACGCGATAGTGTGATCCAACAGATGGAACAAAAAACTCTAGCTCCACAGGATGCACCCGAAGATGCAGTGCCCATTCTCGAAGCTTATGTCAAGCCTTCAGATTGGACCAAAGTCTGCAAAAAGAAGAAAGGAGCTTCACCCTCTTTGAAGCCAAAAGAAAATTTGATCTCTCCAAGAAAAATAAGAAGCCATTAAACTTAAAAGCGTTAATCTCTGGGTTGTATCGAGATTTGTATGTAAGAAGTAGGACAATAACAATTTTGGTCTTGCTAGTAGTGGATGTAGCTCAGAAATCCTTCTTAGGCAGTTTGTAAAGGAGACACGATCTCCATAGGATAGGAAAGTATGAGGATAAGTATAGACTGGTTGAAGATGAACAAGGAGTTAGGGACGTAGTCCTCTCTAGGGATCAGTCTGTCTTCAGAACTTTGTAACCTTTGTTTCTCTTTTTTCTTTTTTATAAAAGCTTCTTAACCGTTTTTGTTAAAAAAATAAATTAAAATAACAAAACAAAAATGATTACAGATTTCAATTTAAAATTAAAATTTTCAATTAAAAAAAAGAAAAATTTAAAAACTTAAAAATCAAAAGAAAAAAAATTAAAAAAAAAATTTAAAATTGAATTAAAAAAAAAACAATTAAAAAATATTAAAAATTGAATTAAAAAAAAACAAACTAAAAACAAAAACCTAAACCTTGGTCACCCCTCCCTCCGCCTCCCCCATGGCCCCTTCCCTCCTGCACCCTCCCCCTATCCCCCTTCCCCCTCCTCCCACCCCTTCCATTCCCCCCTCCTCCCGCCGCCCCTCCCTTCCTCCTCCTCCCGTTGCCCCCTTCCCTTCCTCCCGTCACCCCCCTTCCCCCTCCTCTCCCTCCCTTCTCCCTCTGCGAAACTTTAGTGCCCAAGTGAGCGGCTCAGCACCGTGCCACCCGTGAGGGGCGGCCCTTTGGCGCCCAAGTGAGCGGCACTCCGCTCACTTGGCCGCCAAAGGGTCGCAGAGGGAGAAGGGAGGAGGAGGAGGGGGAAGGGGGAGACGAGACGAGGAGGAAGGGAGGAGGGGGAAGGGGGTGACAGGAGGAGGAGGAAGGGAGGGGTAGATCTTATTTAAGGTGCACCACCATCACCGATATAAACTTCCACACCTATCACAAACAACAACCACTTTTTTTCACCAGGCAGCCCCTCGACCATCTTTACTAAATAGTTAGGTAAGCTCCTCTTTTCTTCAATCAACAGGTATTCACTAGTCGAAAACACCTTCACCCTCACATCCTCTTCAACATATCTGTGGATCCTTTGGCTAGGGTACTTTCCTTCACATTGGCCGAACTGTGGACTCTTAATACACAAACCTTAAGATTGTGACTCTAGCTTTTTATGTGACAAATTCTCTCTCTTCCACGTGGAAAACAAAATCTCTATCATTTTAAACATTGACTCCTCTTTGGAAACGAATATCTCACTCCACTGTCTATCTATAAGTAACTATGAAATTCTGACTACAACAACTCTTTATTTTTGGTCTCTGGGTTGATTCTGCAACAAATCTCCCTTATCGTGCACTAACGTCCTTCACGTAAACAACAGGAGGCTACTCCTCACAGGGCCTATAGGGAAGCTTGCTTCCTCATGCGTGAGCCTCCTTTACAAACCTACAAGTGACACTTCTCCTTTGCAATGGAGTTCTCCTTCTGTATCCTTCAACGACTTCTCCTTATTTAGATTGAGATCTTTCTTGTAGCATATTCTCATGGATGAGAAGTTACAAACTTCTTCTTCATGTTGTCAAGATAGAAAGTTCTCCTAGTAGGATGTGAGAAGAGAGCTACTTCTCACGAATGTGGGGATCTCCACTTGCTTATCATTTATGGCACAAGGGATTCTCAAGATGACACTTGGAAACAAAGGATTTGATCCTCCACATCCCTCACCTCAAAAAACTATAACACTTTCTTCAGAACAACGGAAGGGAACTTTGAGTACAACCCAAACACAACTAGCGACGCGATCTATTGGGTTTTTTTTTTCTCCACGCATGGCAGCTACTCTACATTGGAATCTCCACTTCACACCAATTCCTTCTCTATCATCGATGTGCCTCTTTAAACACCATTTTTCACACAGTTCTCTTCTCGTGATAGCTATCGTATTCATCAACAACACATTTCAGTAGAAAAACACCTCTATCTATCACAACACATCCTCACAACAGCTCACACATCCCTCAACTATACTGCTACACTCCTACTCCTACGCCTAAGCCTTGTAGGATACCCTCATCCTTCTGGGCACTCCCGTAAGGGAGTTAAGCCCATACCTCAAGCTATACCAAATTAGAAAACATGATAAGAGAGATGTCAATATTACACACAATGCAGTGTGTTGCTTGTTGAATTCATTACTAATATTGATCATACATATTTATACAATGCTTAATTGATCTCAATCGTTAATCTAGACTAGATATCTATGGCTCTCATTGTTTCTTTTAGTCCCTTCTCCTTCATCCGGTCAATATCTTATTTATTACATTCTCTCTCTATCAACTACTCAACCTTCTAGACACTAACCTATTCTCTTAGGTCATTTTGTCATATCACTCAACAAGTCATGGACTCAATTATACAACAAGTATAAATTACATATTCTAACAAAATCAACTTACTTTGATAATTTAATTATGTAATTAATATTCATAACGTATCATTAAATATCTCACAAAATGCCTAGTTCTATCATAGAAGTAAATACCACCATATGCAATTGGCATGGATTATAGTATCTTATCTGCAATTGAGATGTAATTTTTAATCAAGTCACACTTCCCTTATTTTTCATTTCATTCTACCT
This sequence comes from Larix kaempferi, assembly GCA_027924585.1. NCBI lineage: Eukaryota > Viridiplantae > Streptophyta > Pinopsida > Pinales > Pinaceae > Larix > Larix kaempferi. The sequence goes on from BSBM01000511.1 coordinate 4,538,438, forward strand.
TTTCTCTTTTTGATATATATACACTTTTTCTTTTCATTTCTTAATTTGAATTTTCTTTTTTTGATATTCTAATATTAATAAACTATATTTGGCATCCTTTTCCTTAATTTTAGAAGAGGTATATTATATTTAATTTAATTAATTATAATCAGCCTTTTCATTGATACTCTACCTTTAATTAATTAATTTATTGAATCTTTTTAAGTTGCATTTCCCATCTAGTGGTATTGTGATCTTCTCTTTTTCTCAAATTTGTGGAAGAAAGGATTCAATAAAACAAAATAATCTATACCAATTAAGTTATGTTTGCAATGTGCTTTGATCAACCTACTTAAAACAAGTTTTTTCCTATATTACTACCAATCGAAAGTCCAAAATTGCATTTTCCGTGATGGTTAAAGAGAACCATGGAGTCCTCTCCATGGTAAAGACAACAAATCAGATATAAGATATCTCTACCCTTTCCTCAAAAATACACCGATCTCCCAGAAATTATCAGGAGGTCACTCACCTCGACCCAACTTAAAAAAGTACATATTTTTCGATTACATCGATCACAAGTAGTCTCATATTAATCAGAAACAAAAAACCGATCCCATCGAGAGCATAGATTCAAAGTCCAAGCCTCATCTATCAAACCGCTTAGAAGTCGTGAAGAGAAGGGTAATAATATTTAGATACCACCCCATCCCTGATCTCTAAGAGGAACCAAGTGCCACGCTCCATCGCCACTCCAACAATTGATTGAAGGTCGACATCTACATTCCTTTAAGGGTACACATGTGTGAAAGTGTCCCTTTCCAATGCAGCCTTGATCCTCTTGGCCTCCCCCAAACAAATAGAAAATGCTAAGTCATTGCAAACACTTCTATTATTGAACTAGTCTATTATCAGCTTCAAACCTCCGAATACATGAAGAGCATTTTCTCCCCTCTCTAGAGCCAAACATAGCAGCAGCCTTAAAGTTGATAGTTCTGTAAAATTATTTGTTGCCTTGCCAAAAAAGCATTGAATTTGATGAAATGAGATTCTCGGGGAAATAAAATTCCCCCACCTCCACACTATGATGGAAATCCTTGGGCTTCCCCATTGAAGAAACCCTATCTAATAACATAATGAAAATAATTACATCTAAACTTAGAGAGTTCCATCAAGATATTACATTAGTTTTTAATATGTTTATGATACATATATAATTATCACATCAATATTAATAAAATATCATGTTAATTTAAAAATCAAATAAGAATACATCCATGAAGAAAGTTGGCTCATTTAAATACATGAATGTACAATCTTTATTCATTTGTGGGTAGCCACAAATGAGTAATTCATCCTACTAACATAATACTCGACCATACCCATTTTCACTTGCATTTATACAGAATGCACATTACTAAGTCTAATATATAAGTGGCATTTGAATTATCTTGAAATTATTTCTTTGACATAAATACTTAAATATACCTTTGGTTAAGAAATTGATAATTGGTATATTTAACTCAAATCAATAAAAATAAATAAATACATCTAACATTATATAACTTCATCTAACTTAGAACAAAAATTAACTTTTTTTCATAAAATATAGCTCTTAAAAATGGGTTTGATGTAATTAGGAACAAATCACATCAAATTGACTTTAGGAGATATATTTTGACTTAGTGTATATTAAATATTTAGAAACAAATCACATTATAATGACTTGAACCGAGTGATAAAAAAAATGGAATTTTTGTTATTTTAATATTTACTTTTGGACCATTGGGTGATTCAAATTTGTTAATTATTATTTTTAAATTTGTCTCAATATAATTGTTTAAAATTTATTATTTTATTTAAATTACAATGGTTATATATACATGCGTGTCTTAACTCCCCCGAAATTGGGGGAGAAGCTAATGTCATTACAGAAATTTTGAGGTCAAAAAATGGCTTCAAAACAAAGAAAATGTACTATAAAAAACAACCAATCACATTCTAGTAGATGACATCATCCCCCTTGGTAAGGTGGCATTACATGAGTTAAGAATGCTTATTTGTCAAATTTTCTATGGTGGATGAAAACACATAGTTAACCAAGGTAGTGGTGTAAGTACTTTTAAGTCATAAAAGAAAGTACTCATAATGATAGTCTTTTCATAAAATAATATTATTGTCATTTTCAAGTAAAGTACTCATAATGAATGTCTTTTCACACTTTCTCATAAAATAATATTATTGTCATTTTCAAGTGAAGTACTCTTAATTCATAAAGAAAGTCCTTTCACATTTTTTTATAAAATAATATATTATCATTTTTATGTTTTTAATTTTAAATTATATATTCACTCCACTCTATTTAATAACATAATGTCGAACTAATAAAGAATAATAATATATTTAATAAATAATAATAATAATAATAATAATGCAATATGGATTATAATAATATTATTAACATTTTACATGTAAATAAATTCTCAATTAAATTACATTATATTAAATTCATGAGAAAAGTATTAAATATAAAAAGTCAACATAAAATTAAAAAATAGCTCTTAAAAATATTTTTTATTATTTAATTTCATTTGCAAGTTCAAGACAAATAAATGCTAAAGAACAATAAATTTTTGGGAATTTACAATGAATCTTAGTCACATCAATGCAGACTTATTTTATTAATTTTATTTCTAGTGAATTTTGAAAAGCAACTCAACCATGGTTATTTATATTGTGCATAGAAAATAGTGTGAGAGGTGACTTGTCATATATACCTACCCCATAAAACCCCAAATTCATAATATTTTAATATATCTCATATTTTTGTAGTACATCTCTTAGGAGGCCATTTTTTGACCTCAAAATCTCTCTAATGTAGGTGTTTAGAACCTATTAGTGAAATATTAATTAATGGATACATTGCTTTATCTAAATCGATCCAAGATTTGGTGCAAAGATTTGGAATTAATCAAGGTGTGGATCCAAAGGATGTTTATACATCTCTACCACGTGACATGTATGTGGGAAGCAATGAATATTCAATATTTATTATTCCGGATGGTACATCGATTGAGGAGAAGTATGAGAAAACCAAGATTGGGAATGAATGTATTATGGCGGATGGGGTTTCTCCATAGGATCCTTTGCTGAAAAACAAGAGTGGGGATGAATTGATTTTTCTTGAGGATCCTTTGTTGAAAGATACTTTACCAACATAGCCAAGAAACAAAATGCTCGATGGAAAAAGAAAATTCATGTAATCTCAAAGAAAGGAAAGACATATAATCTGGTTTTGGAAGAGGATATTTTATTAAACGAGGTGATAATGACAAATGAAACTATATTGGTAGGTTGTTTTACAGGAAGAAGGGTAAATGAAAATGGTCTAAAGAAATGGGTCCTGGAAGTATGGAACGATAGTATTGCTACAATTCCAAGTGTATATATTCTTCCACGTGGATGGGTCGCATTTCGGATTATTTGTGCAAATGATGCTTCTACTAAAATTGTTGGGTCATGGCAGTGGGATTCTTTAGCTCGTTTTTTTGAAACGGTGGATGTCATTGTTTAATTCAAGAATTTAAAGGTATGATTCTATACCCATTTGGGTAAAATTTCCCGACCTCCCCTTTGAATACTAGTCCAGAGATTTTTTTAAGCAGGGGAAAATACCTTGGGTCAATTTGTTCAGGCGAATCTATCTTTTGAGAAGTTTGGTGTTATGTGTGGGGAAAATATTGATAAATTTGGGTTTGATAGAGGGATTGGTAGATGACATCACATTGTAAAGGAGGAATAAGTGCTTTACTAAAATGCTGGAGTACTAGGGTATCCCATTTAAATGTAACCATTTCCATAAACATGGGCATGTAGTTGTGGATTGTTCTCTTTCATTTAAAAGGAAATTTTGGGAAGTGAATTCTCCTAAACAATGAAAGAAAAAAGAGGGACCTGTTCTATCTTAGAAGACCATTTTATTTGAACTGGTTTGTAATGAGAGGATTGACATAGGAGAAACAAGCATGGGCATGATTAAACATGGTGATGATGAGGATTCTTTGGAAGGAAAATTTCTTGAAGAGATAACTGTAAAAGATATTGAATATGGAGCGGAGGATGTGGAGGTAGGATTTTTACCGCAAGATCTAATTCCAAGTAAGTTAATAAATTCTATGAAACCCCTTAGTTTTTCTCCTTGTGAAAATATGCTTCAAATTTTTAGTATGTTTAGCCATGGATTGGTGAATACATGGGATACCCATGGGGAAAATAAAATGTCAAAAGAGATTATATTTGAGAATTCTCTTTCAAAGAACCATAGGGTTTCTTCTTTCCTATCAAATTTCAGTACTCCTTGTCCTAAAATTTCACAGTCTCAAACCTTAGATATGATGGAGGATGATCATAGATATAATCTAAGACCTATAAAAGGGGACTCTGATAACAATGATTGTTATTGGGGGTTTTATGGGTGTAATGAGATTATCTAAAGATAGTCTAAAGCTGCATTCTAGAGGTAGGAAATATTTTTTGATGTTATCTCAATAGCAAGCATTGAGAGTGGTTAATGAAGGTAAGAAACATCAGTTGAAAGGGGCACTTAGATTAGTGAAAGTTCGAGAAGAAGTTATTTAGTGTTGATTGTGTCCTTAAATCGTAGGGGCTTGGATAGCTTAGCCAACATGCCATCACTGCGACGGTTAATTGATACTCAGAGGCCTGATGTAGTCTTTCTTCAATAATTAATGTCCGAAGGTGGGGGTATAGTATTAGAATAACATAAATTGCTTATGGGGTGGAAGTTTGAGTTTATTGATGCTAAAGGATAGTCTAGTGGTTTGATTGTTGGTTGGCATAGCATAAGATTGTAGATAAAAAAATGCTTGGATGGTGGAATCTGGTTTAGGGATTTCTCTTTTTTCAAATGAGTTGTGAATGGAGTTCTATTTTGTAAATATTTATGGTCTTTATAATGACAAAGTAAATGTCCAGGATAATATGCTATAAAAAGGATGTTTAGTATATTAGAACCTTATTATGGGAGGTGATTTAAATGTTTCTCTTGGTTTGTCAGAAGTTTGGGGTCCATATACTCAAGTTGATAGTCTATCGGATTATTTTCTACTAAAATTGGAGGAGGTGGGACTCCTGGATATTGAACCGGTTAAGATGAAGCCACCATGGACAAACAAGAGAACCAGGGAGAAAGAATAGGTAAATGGTTGGATAGGTTTCTTGTTTCAGATGACTTGATGGAGAAGCAATATTGGTTTAGACAATGGGTGGGGAATGGAGGTGAATCTAATCATTTTCAAGTATTTTTCGAAATTAAAGATGGATGCAAAAAATTGCCCTGTCCTTTTAAGTTTAACTCAAATTGACTAGCAGGTGAAGGTTTGGTTAATCTATTAAAGGACAACTAGAATTCATATGATGTTAATTCTTTGGAATTACCTTCTAGAAAATTTTCAAACAATCTATAAAAGGAAAAGGAGTTGTCTATACAATGGTTCGTAAAAAGGAAAGAAACATAAGCTATGTTTTAAAAAAGATGAACAATAGTTGGGGGACAAATATAATGAGAATGGTTTTGGGTTCCTATCCGGGGAATCTAAAGAGGAAATCATTTCTTTGGAAACCTGTAGAACGAAGATTATGATTGATCATGAATTTGATCTAAGAATTAAAAGCAGGGCTCTGTGGTTGTCAAGTGGAGATGAGAATTCAAAATCTTTCCATCATTATGCAAACCACAGGAAAAATATAAATTCCATTTGGAAAATTTCTTCAGATGAGGGTGAAGAAGTTGAAGGTTTTGAAGATATATCAAATGTTGGTATAAAACATTTTGAGACTCTTTTTCAGGTTGAGGCAAATGTATCTCTAGTTGAGATAGTGAAAGTGGCTCAGTATTTCCCCTCTACTATGGCTAATGATGATACCAATATGTTGATGGAAGAAGTGTCCTTGAATGAGTTGAAATAAATCTTGGTGGAATTTAAAAAGCACAAAAGTCAAAGACCTGATGGTTTCCCGGTGGAATTTTTTTAGGACTACTTTAATTTCTCGCTCACGATTTACTTAAGGTCATCGAAGAATCTAGATCTAGTGGGAAATTTTGTGCAGTTTTCAACTCAACATTTATAGATCTAGTTCCAAAATATGATTCTTTGGTAATTTTTAAGGAATTTAGACATATTTCACTCTGTAATTGTATTTATATGATAATTGTCAAAGTTATATCTAAAAGGGTAAAGTGATTATTGAGTAATTATATATCTGGTGAGAAGTTTGGTTTTCTTCCCGGTAGATAGATCCATGAGGCCATAGGTGTATCCTAGGATGGTTTGCATTCCATTAAAGGTAAGAAATTAAAAGTGGTGGTGATAAAAATAGATCTGTCAAAGGCCTATGGTAGAGTGTGTTGGATGTATTTAAGGGATGTGCTTTCTCATATGGTTTTTGATGTTCCTTTTATTTCTTGGGTGATGGGGTGCCTTTCTTCGGTTACATTTTCTATTTTAATTAATGGTTCTACATCAACTTTCCTTAGGCCAAGTGTGAGAATTTGTCATAGCCCGAATCTAGTTCACTGAAGAAACCTCACAATTAGTTTTGCAAGAATGATGAGAAGGAAGAAAATTTCAGCAAAATTAACTTGAGAGAAGAAACTCAATAAGATAAAAATCCATTTTCATATTATTGAACAATAAGAGTACAATAAATAATACACCTCATGAGAGAAAATCGAATGCACTAAAGGAAATTCAAAAAGCTCACAGAAAAGCAGGCTTATAATAGACTAAATCTCCAATCTAGACAAGTGCATAAATCCAACTCTATGCTAAAGGTCACAAATGGGAAATTAAAGGCTTGATGGAGCATGAGTGACACAAGATCAACTAAAGAGTGGATTTATGGAGAAAAATATGGAAGTGGTGTAAGGAAAAAAGTAGCAAGCTTGCCCAAATGGATCCTAATGCAACTTCCTTATCCTAATCTATTTGAAAAGCAATAAAAAATTGTCTTTAATTCATAGAAGCAGGAATAAAGTAGGAAATGTGCTCTAGGATGCAAAAGCAAGATCGTAATAGAATGGTGGGTGCTCCAATATTCCAAAGTTGAAAAAAGTGGACAACTTGTTATAAAAATGGGATCATAGAGCAATAACAATAAACAAGATGCACATATAAATCACATAAACACAATACAAGAGAGACACTAATATACGTGGTTCACCCAATTTGGGATACATCCACTAATAAATTGCTATTCCTTTTATTATACCATCCAACAAAATGAAGGGATACAACCTGCAACACGTCCGTTGCAATTTCCTCTTCACTCTCTCACAGCCTCTCTTACATAGTCATAGAGATATCTACAATACTACAATACACAACCGTATTACAATGCCTTCCTTTTAAAGAGGGATTACCATGGGAAAATACTATGGAACACCCAATACCATGGGCCCATAAATCACCCATTATTGACCAAGTCATGACTATGAAATTACAACATTTTACAAGGCATTTTTTTTTCAAAATTTTCGCTACGAGGGTGTTGCCCCCAAACCCCTTCCAAGGGAGGCTTCTAAACTATAGTTTTCGACCCCCTGCACCCCCCTGTCATGGGATGGGATCTAGACACGGAAAAAACACAACCTCTAAATAAGGAATATCGAGCTCCACAACCAACACAACTATGGTCTCGACTATTGACTTTGGTATCCTAACACATGAAACATCATATCTAAACACATTGGAACTTAATGAACATGTTTTAACCTATGGTCTAGATGGATTTATGTTCCAAAAACCCCCCTAAATCCTAACTTAGAGTGAGTAAAGTCTAGATAGGGCCCAAAGGCTTATGGTCAACCCATTACAATTATTATTTGTCCATGTAAACTGAAAAAATAGGGAAAACTTCATGGGAACAAAACCATCCCTCAAAAATGGACATGCAACACACCAAAACTTAATGATGCTCCAAACTCAAGTAGGTGTGGACTTGATCAGATGTCTGGAGGTATCTTCCTCTTGGGAAGAAGTGGTTCATGCTCCAAAAAATGTGCTTGAATTCTCCATCAGTGGATGAAAGCGAATTTGGAAGCTCTTTGAAATTTATCTTTGAACCAAACTTGTTTGAACAAATCCATGAATATGTAGACCATTCCAGAACTTGAATTTAGAACCACATAAGGTAGAATCAGCTCCAATAAGATTTGATTATTCTTGAAACTTGAACTTCTGATCAGTGGAAGTCAAACCAGCTCCAAGAATTGATAGATGGTTCCTTGATATCTTCTTTGAACCAGCAAGGGTGAGATTAGAACCAAAATCACCAAAATATTCCTAAGACTTGAACCCAATCGAATGGCAATGTCCTCCATATTTAGTGAAACTCTGAGAACCAATGCTAGCAATTAGGTAGAAGAACATAGGAAGCATGTAATCAAGGAGGGTGAATGCATCACTTCCAAATTATGATCTATCTTCCAAAACCTTCAATAGATCACCATTCTGCACACTAGTAGACTCATGTGAAAGAGAGGAATTGAATTTCTCTTTAGCTTCCAAAGCATGAACCGGCTTATATTGCTTCAAATTCAAAATAGAAGACTCATAGGAGAACAAGAGAGAAATATGGAAGTCTGCATCTTCAACAACTATATGTATTAAAGAAATTTCTGCAATTTCTTCTTCTTTTCTTTGAACAAATTCTTTAGAGAGATATGAGGCCGAGATATTAGGAGGGATAACACATGAGGAGGTGTCCATAGTCTCGCTCCATGCACCAATATTTTGCTTATATAGAGACCCATCCAATTTGGACCATAACTCAAAAGGATAGTCTGCAGAACTAATGAGGTAGTGCATATATGAGTAAATTTCCAGACACATAACTCTGAATGCTCTGTCACAGTCATTCATCCATTCATTCTTCTCTTCAAAGGACTATGGATCACTCACAACACCAATAGACACATCATAGAGACATTGTCTCTTTAGAGATGCAACCATCTTTGGCTTTGACTCAGCATAATTGAATGGAGTAAGAGGAGGAACTGAATTTGAATCCATCAAGTTGTTGTACCTACAAAAAATATCTAGGAGGAAATTTAGTACTACAGAGCTTGATACCATGTGAGAATTTGTCACATCTTGAATCTAGTTCACTGAAGAAAGCTCACAATTAGTTTTGCAAGAATGTAGAGAAGGAAGAAAATTTCAGCATAATTAACTTGAGAGAAGAAACTCAATAGGATAAAAGTCCATTGTCATATTATTGAACAATAAGAGTACAATTAATAATACACCTCTTGAGAGAAAATCAAATGCACTAAAGGCAATTCAAAAAGCTCACAGAAAAGTAGGCTTATAATAGACTAAATCCCCAATATAGACAAGTATCTAAATCTAACTCTATGCTAAAGGTCATGAATGGGAAAGTAAAGGCTTGATGGACCACGAGTGACAAAAAATCAGCTAAAGAGTGGCTTTATGGAGAAAAATATGGAACTGGTGTAAGGAAAAAAGTAGCAAGCTTTCCCAAATGGATCCTAGTGCAACTTCCTTATCCTAATCTATTTGAAAAGCAATAAAAAGTTGTGTTTAATTTCGGAAAGAAAGAATAAAGAAGGAAATGCACTCTGGGATGTAAAAGCGAGATCATAATAGAATGGTGGGTGCTCCAATAGTCTCGAGTTGGAAAAAGTGGACAACTATGGTCTAGACTATTGAATTTGGTAGCCTAACATATGGAACGTCATATATAGACACCTAGGAACTTAATGAAAGTGTTTTAACCTATGGTATAGATGGATTTATGTTCTAACACCAAGTCAAGGCATCAAGAAAGGGTTCCCATTAGCTCCACTCTTATTTCTTATTATAGCAGAGGGATTGGGCAGGGAAATACTTGAGGCAAGGTTGTCTAGAGATCTAAAGGGCATATCTTTTGGGGGAAATATATGCCTAACTCATATCTTATTCATTAATTATATACTTATTTTCTTTGATGGTTCGATCAAGGATATGGATAAACTTCATGAAATTTTATCTTTGTTATGTTTGGCATTGGGAATGAAGGTAAATATAGGTATATATACTTGTTAGGGATTGGTCTTGAAGAACATGAAATGACCTATATCAGAACTTTGCTTCCATATAATGTATCTTTGTTTGATGAAGAATTGAAGTATTTGGGCTTCAAATTAAAGCTGTTTTCGTATGTTAATAAAGATTAGTACTATTTGATCTCAAAATGTGAAGCTCGTATTGCAAATTGGAGTCATAGATGGTTATACAAAGAAGGGAAAATTGTTTTGGTAAATGATTTATTAGAAGTGATTCTTGTTATGATTGGATGACCTCCTGGATTCTAGTTGGTGTGCTTGAAAAATTAAGGAAACTTTGTTACAGGTTCCTTTGGTCTACAAATTTGGATAAACAAGGAATGGTATGGATAAATTGGCATACTCCAGACTTACCAAAAAGCAGTGGAGGTTGGGGATTCAAGATAAATTGTTTTTTCTCCAAAGCACTATCTACAAAAAATGTCTAGAGATTGATAAAAGGTACTAGTTTGTGGGTACATGTATTTGCCTGTAAGTATAATATTCATCCCCTCTCTATAGTGGATTGGATTTGAAGCCCGAAAATCCTTTTCACAATGTATCTATTTGTTGGAATGCAGTTATACATGCTTTCAATTTGAGAGGTGCATGTTTTTCTTGGAAGGTAGGAAATGGTTTTCTTGTTCGCCTGGGATTTGATCCATGGATGTGATATAAAGCTAACTATACTCTTCCACATCACATGATTGGGTTTATCAAGGAATAGGGGTATCTTTTCTTAGATAGTATTGTTGATCATGGTGCTTCATCTTCTAGGGGACAAGGTTGGATATTTGTAGAAGCTGTGGATTTTCAAGGAAACGACATAGACACATGGAATGCATATATCTCTAATCTAAAAAATAGTAATTTCAGGATTCAAAGGAGCAACAATTCATTGGTATGGATTTTTTCTCCTACGGGGGTATATGCTCCAAAATATGGTTACAGGTTTTTGATTCAGGGTTTGGTGAGTTCAAAACTGCTTTGGTGGTGGCATGTTGTATGGCATTTTAAGTGTCCTCTGAAAACTAAGATATTTAAGTGGTTTCTACTTTCAAATAAGGAACTTACATGGGATGTAATTCAAATAAAACATAGAGAGGGGTCTGGTAGATGTCACCTCTACAAGAATGAGGAATAATCAAATTTTCACGGTGTCATTGAATGCTCCTACACAAAGCTCATATGGCCTGAGATTGAAAAGAGGTTAAAACTGGTAAACATTTGGAAATGCGAGTCAGTGGAGAATTGTCTTAAGTAGTGGAATATGAATGAATCCATGGCATACTATAGATCTCTACCTCTTATTGTTTCCTGGGGTATTTGGCTAGCAAGGAATGCTAGTTGTTTTGAAGATAATTTTATCTTGCCTATATAATGTGCTTATCAAATATTAGGTATACTCAATTACTATCCTCAGGAAAAAGTACGGATTCAGATACGACAGGTGGTAGAGGAAGAGATTGATCATACCTTTCCATGGGATTATTTTGATGGTGTAGCTCAAGGGGAACCACAGTGCTATGGAGCATGGGGTTTACTTTACTTATCTGATCAACATTGGTTTAGCTTCAAAGTTGGCCTTGGGTAGGGAACAGACAATTATATGGAACTATGTGATTTAAGACTTATTGTGGTTGGTAGTGGAGTGTGAAGTAAAAGCTATTCAGATTTTTGGTGACTCTCAGATCATAGAAAATTGGATAAATGGACACAACATGATACATAATGTGCAGCTGGTACCTCTATTGCAAGAAACTTTAGGATTAAAAGCAAGTTTGGAAATAGTGATTTTAAATCATATAGAGAGAGAACGAAACAAAATGGAAGATGATTTAGCAAAATATGGTACTCATATGCAAGAAGGGATTTGATTTATATCTGAAAATTTAAATGATACCTCGAATGGATTCTATCATGCCCCATTTGTGTGAGTTTTGAGGATATGTTTTGAATATACTATTCTAGGTTTGGAACTTTACTTTTTATTATGCTTCCAGTCTTGTGCATATCTTGGTATACTTATAGAAATTTTGCTTGAGCTTTTGAAATGATCCATTTTTGGAAGCACAAAGATCTTATACTTTGTTTGAATGAAGATTCTCTTTGATCTGTAGACTTGATCATAATTTATGTAATATGAACTATAATTCTCATATATAATCCATAGCATGAGCTATTTGATCTATATGGATGACATGTTTTGGTTTGGAAAGTTGTATTGGATGTAAAAATTTGACATCAACACAATTATGAATAGTTGGTTGGTTTGTATCAACTGGATATGCACTGCATGATTTTTTCATAAAGACATCTGAAGAATGTAACTCTACTTTAAATTTCACACACACACACACACACATAAAGAGTTTGTTCAAGTGATTTATTATGTCTCCAAAGGGGATCATATATGAATCGCTAAGGTAGGATTAATTTGTCTATACAATACAATTTTTTTAAAGTATAGTTAAAACATTTGTCCTTTAATTTATTTAATTAAAAGTATTTTCAAAACTGTAATTATCTTGTATTTCATTGGGCTGGACAACATGATGCCTGCCTCGATTTTCCCTTCCCAAGAGGGGGCGGCATGTAGACGTCATGGGTGCCAGAGTTGTTGGTGTGCTTTAAATGCTAACCAGCCCGAGTAGACATCAGCTAAGGTGTCGAACACCATTGTTTATTTAAATGCTAATCAACCACTGTGCACATGTTCCAAAGGCATTAGTTCTTCGAGGCTTTTTTATAATATGGATTTCCAATTTTATCCAAAGTTTTATTGCTAGATCACTTTTCATTTTTACCGAGTTGATCTCCATGCAAATTCTGACCATTACTGGCCCTAACAACCTGCTCATCTTGACACTTATGGAAGCCTTTGTTGATCTCGATGCAAGTTCTGACCATTAGTGGCCCTGACAACTTGCTCATCCTGACATTGATGGAATCCTTTGATGCTGTAGATGCACTGCATGCAAGGAGCGTGGAAAGCTCCTTTGATTTCATGATCTGACAGACCTTGAGGCCTCTGCTAGATTGTCTAACGACATGGGAAGCTGCATGTATCTCCATGCAATAATTCTTCTTGTTCCCGAATTTTTATCGAAGGGTTTGTAGATGTTATGCTAAGAGAGCAATGCTAGAAGCTCCGATGGACAATTCTGATAGAAATTTTGTTCATAGAGAATGGGCTACAATGTTAAAGTAGACCATAATCCTCCAAATTACAGGTGTGTTCTCAATCCAACATTTGATTTATTAGATTAAATTTCAATAAACTGGGCACTTATGATAATCAACCATATGGTTGTAGAGATGTTGCAGGAGAATACTTCAACGAAACTAGGAAATTGGCTCTGAGATTGATGGGGGCAATATCCGAAAGCTTGGTCCTGAAGTCAGATTACATACAAACGTTCTTCAAAGATGGTATTCAAATCAGTGTGCTAAACTCGTCTCCACATTGTCGATATCCAGACCAAACCATGGGCATGGCACCCCATTCTGATCATGGCGGTCTCATTATTTTATTGCAAAATGACATGGGGGTTATGCAAGTTCAACATGAGGGGCGTTGGGTGGCCGTTGAGCCCTCTCCCAACACCTTCATTGTGAACGTTGGTGACCATCTTCAGGTGAGAATCACCATTTGTCCCTTTCAATAATTTTGCAATGGTAGAGATCTCAGATTTATAATTTCAGTAGTTTTTTATTTATTGACAAATTGTGAGCAGTGGAAGATATAAAAGTGTGGAGCACAGAGCAATGGTAAACACTGAGAGAAAAAGAATTTCAATTCCAGCACCAAATGGACCTGCTATGGATGCTCCAATATTTCCTGCTCCTGGTTTAGTTTTCTCCATGGTTTGGTTTTCTCGGTTCTCAACATGGAAGCACTTCTAAAGCAAAAAGTAGCAGACTATAGCGGATTGCAGTGGAGCAGAAACTATTCAATACGGCTCCATACAACATTGTTTGCTTTCCAGTTCAGAACTTTTCTTGTACTCAATTCCACACCGCAATGTCATTTTCTGTTTCTTTTTCATCCTAGATACTTCTTTCTTTTGCACGATCGTTTTTAATACATATCTGGAAATGTTAAGGGGAAAATGTGAATCCTGTAAGTCATTTAAGAAAACCACTATAGTAAATTCAATAGTATTTGATAGTAAATTCAATGGTTATAACGAAGCAACTCCAAAAGTAAATGAAATAGATACGTTGGTTGAATCTTCTCGTTCGTCATCCTTTCAGGTTTAGTTGATATTCCTTAGGTTTTTCATATGACGAGTCAATCCAGATGACCAGTAAATATAGATGGCATTTCAATCTTGTTTATGTAAATGCTTTGAACATACTGCTCAATTTTGTAAGACACATCAAGGTCATAAAGGCTGGTTATAATTCATGGAAATGAAAACCTACATGGTAGTACCCATGAACACAGTGAATGGATAGTGGCTCCAATTGTGATGTTTTTTTTTAATAATAGTTCAACGAAAATTTATACAATGTTTAAAACTCGAAACCATTGAGCTTAACGATCCATCTGGCTAATTGGCCTCAAACAAAATTGCCAACTCCATTGGGGAAGGATTCTTTGAATTCTTCCTCTTATTGGGTTGGTCTTCTCCTAGTTTCTGCAAGTTTTTTCTGTTTATTTGCATTTGGGGTCTCTTAGAATACTTCCTTTTAGGGTTAGAAGAAGAAAATTATTTCTAAGTTTCAACCCTAGGATTTATTTTTTTCCCCTCTGCTTTCCGCTCACAACCTCCTTCAGTGACAGTCGCAAGCACACACAGGTTGCAATTATACAGCCTGCACTTCAACAACTCACAAGTGGCACGCAGATTTCCAGTTCCACCATCTTCTGGTTGAAGTTTGTGTCCATGATACAAAATCAAATTATGATGATGTTGTTTTTCTGCATTGGGGATCGTTTCTTCCTTTGGTAGCTTCAATGGAGAGCCTGTCTAATCTGTCAAAATGACAATATTTCCCGATCGTCCTTAGATTTCTTCTTCTGCGATTTAATTAATAGTAGCCTCTGTGAATATATCAGTTCTCTAGGAAGAATTTTTAAAGATTTTATCCTGGTTGTTGGTTTTATTTTTATTTGGGTTAACTTATGTATGCATGGATCAAACATTTTATCAAATTAATTCTAACTCTTCCAGATTCCCTTTTATATAAAATATGATATCCCTTAGCAATATGCTATAAGATCACTGCCTGATCTTCTCTTCCTCTGGCCAATGGTCTGATAGATTTTGCAGCATGGGCACCATGAAAAACCCCATTATCTACATGAGTTTCCAGATATAGACGGTTTTAATCTCATTTCTAGTTACTTATTGTATTGCCATCCTTTCCTATTGCACTGCTACAGACCTTCAAGATTGTTTCAGAATGAAAAGCATTTCTAAGATAGTCGTGTTGCATTCCACTATCCACAGACTACAGAAACATGGCCATCGTCTGTGGGTTCTCGTATTCATTTAATTCCTAATGTTCGCTTTGTTTTATGTATTATTGGTGAAGCAAATCCACTTTTTCCAAGATGGCAGTGAAAAGCATAATGGGATCCAATTATTCCAACAGATCAACTGCTGCTATCATTCCAAAGGATGTCACTGGAGCTCTTTTGCACTATGATGCATCCAGTACTTCTCCTCATATGAGCCAGGAAGAGATCGAGCTAATGGAAAATGTAGTGCTTCAGAAGAGTCCCTACAATATTCTGGTATTTGGGTTAGGACATGAGAGCTTTCGGTTGAGAATTCTCAATTTTGCAGGAAGGACTGTGTTTTTAGACGAAAGTGCGAATTGGCTCAATAGATTTGAGGAAAAACATCCACAAATGGAGGCTTATGAGGTTCAATATACAACCAAAGTTAGTGAATCGAAGGAGCTCCTGGATTTGGGTAAGGAACAACGTGGGGCGGATTGTGGGCCTATGCAAAATCTTTTGTTCTCCGATTGCAATCTTGCTATAAATGATTTGCCTAATAATATATATGGAGTGGGGTGGGATGTGATTTTCATCGATGGTCCTAGAGGGTATTTTCTAGGAGCCCCAGGCAGGATGTTTGTTATTTTAAGAATATGTCCTATTTTACAGTTTATACTTTAATTTAAGATTATATTTTATTTTGTTGAAAGAGGAGATTAAATTTTGGGTTACTTAGCCCATGACTAGTTTTTTTTTTATTCATATGAGGGAAGAATGTATTATTATACTTATGGGCACCCAAAATTTCGGAGTTATTTTTTATTTGAAATCGTAGAAATTTTAGACTAAGCCCTTATTCTTTTGTAGTGCAAGATTTGAAAAAAAATTATATTATAAAGGATTGGATCCTCTTGGTGCTTGATAGATTCAAGGTTTAAATGGATCTAGAATAACTTATATCAAGTATATCTATAACACATGGGAAGAAAATTTCATAACACCATTATTATCATTATTGTTGTTTATTTTCATGTTCAATTGAATACATGAGTTATACTACCTTACAACAACATGTTGTAAAGTCATTGAATGGACTGGATGATAGAGCTTGGAATCCTAAAAAAAAATTACTTTTAGCTAGCAAACCCTCTCAAACTTGAATAAAAAATGTGGAGAAAGCCATACCAGTACCCTAGCACCACAGGTAGGTGGCAGAGGATAATTATTTTTCCTTTGATGGCATACTCAATTATGATCCATTAGTATGAAGCGTAGAAAATTTGTAAGCCTGTGATTTCAGGACTAAACTACATGGTTTTTCTCTGGAATTTAGTGTTTCTGTTTTCTGTTTGGAGGCTTTGTAGATCAATGGGTTAGTTGATTTTCCATTCAAGATTTCATTGTTAAATAATTTTGTATTTTGTTTGAAAAAATGAAAAATAAATTTGCTCTTTGTTGATGGTTTGAGTTAGATGTTGAAATCTTCATTTCTAGTTTTCTATTATTAGTAGGTTGCATTACATTTAAAGATTAAGGAGGTTGCATATATCTGAAAAGTAGAAAAGCTCATTTTATATCTTGATTTCAAAGCAAAAGAAAATCGTGGTGCTTCATGGTAAAGAAATTGTGTGGGTGAGTTACATTGTTTCAAAGCACGTTTTTCAATTCAAATTCTTTCTTTTATTTATTTCAGTGATTTTTTGTCAATAGCATCATCTATCTTTGACTCCATACCTTACCTTAATGAGTAAATAAAGCCCCTAAAATCAAAGTTTAAATTAAAATGAAGGTATTTTTTTATTTGTAGAAAAACCAACAATAGTCTAGGTATACTATATAGGGCCTTGGTTGTTCCAATGCTGCAGAATGACACTAGAAGTTGATTAAAGCGTAAAAGTCCTATAGCAGCGAGCGATACTTGCTGAGAAATAACACTTTTTCAAGATTCCACTCTAGTTTTCTTCTCCATGTCTGGTGCCGACACTGTTGGGTGATTACCAGGAAGAAATACATTTCCACTTGATAGTTGTTATTGCCATTTAAATGGTTCAAGTTGCATACTTCTTGATAGCCTCTTTTGTTTGATATGTATTATGATTCCCTTCTATATATTTCATGTGTAGGAGGATGCATTCGAGGTCTCACTGTCCTATTCTTCCTTGCAGGTCTGGTTCATTTCTTTCAGGCATTGATATGAACTCTCATCCGTTCTTAGTTCGATGGATCCTCTACTTTACAATTTTCTCTTGGTTTGAGGGCTTGGACAGAAACCTTGATTAACGTATTCTTCAAAACATACCCAATAACTTAAAAAAAATCCTTTCCTAGTAACATTATACAAAATAATTTATATATAAATTTTAAAATTTTAACATATTTTGTTTTATTTATTTATTTTTAATTAATTAAAATTACTTTTAAGTTTTAATCAAGACCAACTAATACTTTACATAATAATAAAAGAGAAAAGAAATCACTAATTATTTTTATCTCTTTATAAAAATATTAATAAAAAAATATTTTTAAATTAATCTAATTATGACTTAAATAAATAAAATATATTATATTTTAAAAATAAAAAATTACAAAGCAGTGTAATTAGTTGATTCTCTTAAATAAAAAAGTCTACCAACATTAACTATTTAATCATTTAAGCATAGGGATGGGCTGGCTTAACATTAAATATTCTTTACATTGTTATAAAAATTTAAAAGAGGTTAACAAAAACCTTTTAAGCATCATGAAATTTTCAAGTTTTATGTATTAAAAATTAAAATCAAGTTTCACAATCATTTTAGTGCTTACATTGTAATTCAATTATTAAAATATTTGTTATAAAAATATTGCAACATTGCAGTCGATAAATAAGTTTGCATATGCATTCATTCAAATACTTGTGTATAATGATATCATATAAACAAAAAAAGTCTGCAGTATTTTCATATTTGTGTTTTCAGCAAAGTGGCTATATTAAAATGACACTTTGAGCATATCTTTAACCTGGTTCGGGAAATTATGAGTCTCAAAGAAGCAATAAGTCAAAACATTAAAAAAATTGTTATGTTCCCTTCTTATTTCAAAAAATAAATGAATTGAAACATAATAACACTGTTTGCAGTCAACTCCTGTGAGATGGGAACATTGGAGTATGTTTGTTTCTGATAATAGTCGGAACATGTATGGAGATTCCAGATACTCAGTCCTTACTGTCTAGTAGTGTAGAGCAGAGACCAGTCATAGTTTTGAAGCTATATTATTACATTCCTGGGAACTGTATAATATGATAAGATTCAGAGACTTGATCATCGGCTAATTTAGATATTGCATTTAAGAGGAAACAATGCTATAAAATAAATTAATAATATTGATATTTTTTTAAAATTCAGGTAGAATCTGGATCAAGCATTAGAATTTAGAATTTAGGACTAATTCAATAAAAAACCTCGGCTTCTTCACAACATAGCCAATGACTTCATGAAAATGCCTTTCCTCATAACCTTACTTAGAATATTAAATTCACTTCCAATAACTTTAGAAATATTTTGTTTACAACTTGTTGTAAATGTTAGACTATATTTGATTAACAAAATGTCTTCGAGTCAAATTCCACCATTGGAGAGAACATACGGAAGACACAAATAATAGGTGGTTTTCATGGTAAGTAGGAAAGGATCATGAGAAAAGGAAATGGATGTATCAATCTCATTATGATTAAAGTCATATTTATTTCAATATTTTTTTTTTAAAATGATGGTTAACCATTTGTTAGAGGGCTACATCCATCGAGAACATCGTCAAGTCAGTTCCCAAGGAGCAAGTGTCACAAAGCGAGATTTGAACCCGGGTGGAGAGGACAACAACATTCCTCCCAACCACCCAATCTACACTCAATTACCAATTTATTTCAATATATTTATTTTAAATGTTTAGATTTAAAAAAAATAATGGTAGAGAGGTTTTACCTTTGGTTAACATATTATTTTGAAAAGGAAGGTGTTTAATTAGGAGTAAATTAATAAATGGATAATTTCAACTTCAATTTTTTCTAAATTTGTAAAAAATCGATGAAATTATAATTTCACTTGGAACTTTCATCACGAAAATTTTCTTTATTGAGTTAATTTCAAACTACCAAATTATCTTGATTTCAAAAATTTGAACAAATCAAAATAAAACATTACCTTGTTAAAAAAATGAATTTACTAAAAGATTGAGTTTGTTAAATTATTAACCCGCTTTGTTTAATTATCTCTTTTATACTACTTAAATATTTAGAAATGAAGGTATTTAATTATCTCTTCTATAACTACCATTTGAGCACTAAGTTTCCAAATTGATACAAATTTGAATATATTCCACATCTCGTAAGTGGAGTGAAGAGACACTAGAAAAAAAACCCTTAATCCATGAAATAAACAACCAAATATATCTTGAAAATAAATCGAAATTGTCTATATTTTTTATATCTAATGCATTTTCAAACAATTAGATTGAAAAGAAAAAGGTGAAACATATAATGCATTTTCAAACTATTAGATTTCAAAGAAAAAGGTGAAACATTCTATGATTTTGATCTTTTTTAGCTTTGATCAATGGAATTTGACCATAAAATCTTTGCTCAAATTGTAATTTTGAATTGTTGAAATCATTGTTTTAATGACAAAATGAATTCAACACCCTTGAATACACCTATTACAACTTGATTTTGTGACATTAATGATTGATATATGAAATTTCACAAATCCAAAATAATTCTCGTCAAATTTCCAATAAAAGTACTAAACATCTAGATATCGTGATGTGTTGCAATTCACTTAAATCCTTAGTATATCATCAATGCACCATTAGTTTATCCTTAGTATATAATCAATGCACCATTCTTAAACTAATGGAGGAGTGCTACTTGATTAAAAAGAAAAGAAACACAACCTTCAACTTTAAGAGTGCAAATCTATGTTATTGTCTTCTAATGGATAGGATAGTGTACCCCTATGAAACTAATTGTGATCCCAAGTTCTAAAACCCTAAAAAAATTTACTTAACAACAAAAACTATAAATAGGTGAAAACTTCCAATGTATATGATAGAATACCCCATATGAAACTAATTGTGATCCCAAGTTCTATAACGCTAAAACGTTTTACTCGACAACAAAAACTATAAAGAAGTGAAAACTCCAAGAATGGTATGTAATGATTTTATATTGTAACCCCTATAAAATTCAATGTCCTTGATCTCATTGACACGTCACACCACCCAATATAACTCTAGTTGTACTAAACAAACCCAAGTTGCAACAATAGTTCCATCTCGCTGAAATTCTTTGTCGCTTCTAATAGAAATTTGTATGAGAATTGGTGAGGGGTGTAAGGTGAGGCTATTGATTGATCTTCTGTCAATGCTAGTTCCCCACTAAGCATCTGCCCAGCACCTATTCTTTGTTTCATAATTCTACGGATGAACCATACCGATAACCCCAACAACACGGTCGGACAGGCATGGATCCGACAAGGAGACTGATGTTAAGACCCAAAAAGTGCTCACTACCTCATCTACCCCATTACATGACTCATTTGTCCATATTTCCTACCATATTTGCCTCCAAAACCTTAAAAACCCATTACAAAGCCTCCAAAAGGCCAAAAAACCCCTTTTCCCCCCAAAATAATCCAAAATTCCTCCAAAATAGCAAAAACCCTCTAAAAAGGGAATAAAAAATACAAAAAAGAGGGAAAAGAGGGAAAAATGAAGCAAAAACCATATACAGCTGACCTAAACCATATGGTGCCCAAAACCATGGGCCAGCACTCCACCACTAAAAACCTATAAATAGGTGATGGAGGCCCCTCATTTCATATCCACAATCATCCATATCCTTACTTTTCCAAAATCACTCCTGAAACCCTAGCTCACCCTTGAGCTACTTTCACATTTGAGTGCCCCTTTGGCCCATTTCCAAAACCCTTTGGAGCAAGAGAAAGGAACAAAACTAGAGCTTGGAAGCAACCCTCTTGGACTGCTGCAAAGGCTTCATCGACCTTCACATTGGAGGTATAATCAATAAAAAAAAAATCATTTGTTATAATCTTGTCATTTATTTTTATGCACATGCTTAGAGTATTTTACTGTTTATGTACTGTCTTTTATTTACTATTTTTATGAATTGCTACTAAGGAGGCCCTTCTCCTTAGTAGGTGCTCATTTGCACAAGCTAGGGTGAAAACCCTGGCTACAGTCTTGGCAACTCCCCTTGTGTTCCTTTGAATTTCTGGTTATAGTTTTAAAGTTTTAAAAGTTTTTAATTTTCTGCAATATTTTTCTATTTTTTCCTTTCGGCTGCCGTAAACCGCACCTTTTGCCCCCCGCAATTGCGTTCCGACCGCGTCTTTCAGGCATTTACCTGCGATCCGACCGTGGCTCTCAGACTATTTTCGGTGATCTACCGACAGTTTCCAGTCTGTTACCTGCGATCTGACTGCGGCTATCAACCTGGTTCGTGCGGTCCGACCGCAGCTGTTAACCCATTTTTCTGCAGGCCGCCTGCAGCTTTCAGCCATTTTTATGCAACCCGCCTGCATCTTTCGGCCTTTTTCCCATGTCCCACTTGCAGCTTTCAGCCATTTTTGCTGCAACCCGCCTGCGTCTTTCGGCCTTTTTCTCGTGTCCCGCTTGTGGCTTTCAGCCATTTTCCTGCAACCCGTCTGCATCTTTCGGCCTTTTTCCCATGTCCCGCCTGCGGCTTTTAGCCATTTTCCTGCAACCTGCCTGCGACTTTTGACCCTTTTCCCACGGTCCACCTGCATCTTTCGACCAAATTCCCACAACCTGTCCGCGACTGTCGACTTGTTTCCCGCGGTTTGACCGCTCAGATTTGTCACAGACCCGCGGTCTGTTTTCTGCACTTTTTTCACTATTTTGAACTGAGCACTTAGCTGCAGTATTTTCTGCACCTACACAGCCATCTGTCCTATCTGCAGCCATACTTCCCTACAACATTTTTTTTGCAGTATTATTTCTGTTCCATTTACAGAATATTTTTTAAATTTCATCATTTTAATTAAAAAGAGAAAATTTTGCATTTTAAAGTTTAAATTTCTGCATTGATATTTTTAGTTAGAAAGTTGCCCACCCCGTGGCACTTTTACTTGGGTTCATCATGTCACATGCACACACTCTGTCACCTAATTCAAGTGAGCCCTAAAATACTACTTAACACAACCAACATTCTAACCCTACTTTGGGAACACATAAGAATCTTGTAGTTAGGTAGAATTGGGGGGATAGGCATCTAAATAACACCCCTCGGTTGCTTACACTTGAGACATAGCTGTTGTCCATTAGGGAACCAAAATCACCTAGTATTTTTTGACACGGTTTAAAACTAATTTATCGGGAAGGTCTCTCCCCTAGGAGGGTTGAAGTCGCCAGACTGGTTCAGGAAGCCTGAGTGGAATACTGCAATCCATTCAGTAACCGAAGGATACCTTTCGCAGTTCTTGGTGTATCACCCGTATGGGGATACAACGGTGATAGAACCAAACGACAAATTCACCCAACCAAACGTGTCATGAACGGGGTATCTTAGTTGCTTTTCTTCTAGGATTGAGTACCCAATGTCCCTCCCGGTAGGTGGATATCTTTAGCCACTTGGCTCTACTATCCATATTGTCTGACTTGGATTTCATCACCTTGCAGAGGATATGTCTAGTTGAGTCAGAATACTATTTAGCTAGGTGTTTGCATGCTCCCTTACCTCCTTTTGGTCTAGGGAGTCCACCATTTTTATTTATTTTCTAGGAAAACTGCTGCTTGTTGGTATTTTGACAATTTTTGTTGATACTCCACTTATTGTAGCACAGTTGTTACAGTAAGTGTGTTGAGTTGGTTGTTGGCCTGAGTGCCATATTTTTTGAGCTCTCCTTCTACACACTCGGTTGCATTAGGATTTTTGAGCTTTTTTTCACTCAACACAACCCCCAGATACTTGACACCATCTGTCACCATTGAGTCCTCGAGACATTCTCGATGCCTCCAGGGTGAGCTCCCATAGCACGGCTCACTTGACATCACCCGTCATAGACGTAGATCTTCATCACTTGATACCACTCATCATAGATCTCAAGCTTTGTCACTTGACTCCACTCGTCAATGGCATAGAACTCTGTCACTCGATCTAGACGCTTCTTATTTTACCTATGATTCTGAGGCAGAGTCCAAGAACCCCACTTACACTGCACCAACCAGCCCCATGGCTGGCATGACTTCCACCCCTTTCTTTGTAGGGACCATTAGTGGAGCATCCACTGCCACATCAACTACCACACCTGCTTTGGGTATGCCCTCGATGGGGCCCACATCTACCATTCCGATCACTGTACCCATTCCAGTAGCTAGCATACCTATCCCCACTCCATCAGTGACTCACACTACCCTTGGCTGTGCAGGACCGTCCCATACCACTTTTGTTCCTCCACTTGGGGGCAACATCCCAAACCCAGCCCCTCCACTTGGGGGCATTGGCCCCAACATGGTCACAACCACTAGTATGTCACATCCTTCTACTAGTTTGCCATTCATGGCTAGTCTCAACCTTCCTGACCTAGCTAGACTGACTAACGATCCCATCAGACACGACCCTGCGTGGCCTCACATGCCCACCAAGCTCCCTTCTGACATCCCTAAGTTTGAGGGAAAGGCAGGTGAGGACCCCCAAAACCATATTATGTCCTTCCATCTATGGTATTCCTCCAACTCCATAGTGGATGACTCTGTCCGTCTCCGTCTGTTATAGCGCACCCTCACTGGCTCTGCAGCTAAGTGGTACATCGAGCAGCCCCACGGGACCCATGCCACCTTTACTTCCCTTGCCTCGACTTTCTTGTAGTTATTTAAGTTACCTATCTGCTATGACGCGGGAGTTGAGATCATACTGTCTTGTAGATATAACACGGCTACCCACATCACTAACCAAATTCATCAGTGGCGTTGACGTTGCAGCCTCTGCAAAATCAAGTTAGACGATCGTATCTTCTTAGATTGGTTTCTAAAATCCCTCCTTCTTGTCATTGCCAAGGATGTGGCATCCGAACGACCCCAGTCTGAAGAAGAGGCCATCCTCAAAGCCCAACAATTTGACCTTATTTACGCCCAGTCGGGTTATCTGTATTCCATCATACCTGACGCCCCTCGCGGTGATTCCTCCTGACACGATGCACCGGGGGTATCCCATGCCACAGATGGCATCATTGGCTGTATTGCCTCACATCCCCAACCCTTTTCCATAACACGTCCTAACCATGGCCCCGACCTTTCACGGGCTACATCTTAGTCCGGAGAAACCAATTCGTATGCTCCCATGGCACATCACCACCATTCCCACGGACCGTCATGTCCACCTCAGTGCTTTGGTCATGCATCCCCCGCTTACGCCCTCCCGGTCACACCTCAGCCATATTACCACCCACAGGTTGCACCAGCTCCTGTGTCCTCTCAAGCCCAACCTGCTTATTACCCACCACAGGCAGCCCTTGCGGCAAACCCAAAACCTGTTCCATAGACGTGTCAGCAACCCCCACAAGGTTCAGCACCTGTGCAGCCTCCACCTACTTATTATCCACTGCAGCCTACTCCCACCCCTGCACAACCCTAGAACCCACCTGCTGCCCAAAGGCAAGTGTACGCCCAACAAAATCCATAGCAGAACCAAAATAACGAGTGCCAACAGGGCCAACAAAACTGCAGCAAAGGCCATAACCGTGGGAACAACCCCCCTCCAGACCAAGGCGGTCAACCTCCCAATCCCCCAAACAACAATAACACGGCACCTTCCAACTAGAACCCTGATCGGCCGCCCAAGCAGGCCAAAAATCCTAATTTGCGAACAAACCATCCTTGTTCTATTTGCAGGGTCTATGGCCACTACACACATGCTTGCCCACATTTGGAGTGAGCTTGGCAACTTTGGACTGATGATTCCCATCACCAAGGGCACGCGGCTCCTAAGGCGCCCCCCAAGCCCCCACCACCTCAGCATCAACCCTTGGTGCTACAAAACCCCTTACCAACCCAAGGCATAGTGAACACTCAGCCGTTGGCTCCCCCTCAAGGAAACATGCCACCACAATAGCAAATCACTTATGGCGCTCCTAATCAACCCATGATAGACTCAGGTACCCACAACTTGTTAATGATGTCATCCACTGATGTCAACCTCCAAACCCGTTGGAACCAATATGGCTCCACCCTTGAAGCCCCTCCTGCCGACAAAAACACTAATGCTCATCCCAATGATCAGACGTTACGTATACCTCCGGCTCCATTAGATGGCACCTCCAAAGCACCTCGCTTCCCACTTCGTCGCATCAACAACAATCCCAATGCTCACGCTGCGTCTAATTACAACATTGTAGATGACTTAGCCCAGTCCCCCTCAACCATGTCTGCGTTAGAGGTCTTAAAAAACTATTCTTCACAGCACAAGACTTTGCTCTCCGCCATTGGTGCTATTGACCCAAATGATTCACGATTGATGGCCTTCGATTTGGACCAGTCCGAACCACGTCTTTTTTCCACTTTAGAATTCCAAGTTTCTGTTTCCATTCGGAATCTTGTCATCCATCGGTGCATTATCGATGAAGGTGCCTCTACATGTGTTATGTCCACATTCGTTTGGCAGAAGTTGGGATCCCCTACTCTCCAGCAGTCCACCACTGTGTTGCGAGCCTACGACGACTGTTCGGCTCAACTCCAAGGTCTCTTAGCTAATGTCCCTGTCAAGTTGGCTGGAAAAACCGTGCTCATTGACATAGAGGTCATCAATGCCCAACTTGATTATAACCTCTTACTTGGCCGTAGCTACATGTATGCGATGCGGGAGGTTGCCTCATCCTTTTTTCATACCATGATGTTCCCCCATGACGGACGCATGGTCAAGGTCGATCAACTCACCTATTACGATCCCAATGCCCCCACTGCACCCGAAAATGTTCTCCCCATGGTTGAACAACCTGTTTGTGGTGCAACTACCTCGTTTGTTTCCTCCGTGGGACCCAGAGTTTACTCAGATACGCTGATGACCTCAACATTCCCATCCATTCCACCCCCATCACCTGTGACCGAAGTATCTGACCTATGTACCCTTTCCCACAATACACCAACACCAAACACTCAACAGCCCTTGTTACCCAAACCACCATTGGTACCTAGTCACATTGGTGTTACACCCATCCACACAATCCCCTTCCTATTCCCTCCCTCGGGAGTAGTAAGCACCCCGGTTACGGCTACTCTCAGCCTCCCCGGGTTAACCTTAGGATTACCTGTGTGGTATATTTCGCCTCCAGTTCCCTCGCCGACACCAAATGTCATCCTACAACCGGTGCAACCCATTGCCACTACTAGTCAACCCCCTCCTAGTGTCACTACCCCTTCGTCATATACGAATCCCCCCCCTCTTATCAAGCACACTGGGGGCAGAGGCCCACAACCATACACTACTGTACACCCACCCAAAACAGTTAAAAACCCCCCGTGTTTCATGCTCCTCCCAAATGCTCGTTGTGTCATGAGTTAGGCCATCCGAATCATCAATATCCACAATTACCTACATTACAGGAACACATGCAAATGCTTGACGACGACCCCAACATCCCGGTTGTCGAACTCGATCCAACCCCTAAGCCTCGTGATAAATCACTGCGTACCAACCACACTTGTGCAATATGCAGTATTTACGGCCATTACTCACATCACTATCCTGATCTCCCAGATTATAGAGCAGCTTTCTACAAGATGAATAATTTGGACCTTGAGACAACACCCCTCACAATTGAGGAGATCCACCCCCCAGTATCACCCTCGTCCGGAGAGATTAACACCATCTATATGCTCTCTTCGACTACCACTTCCTCATCAATCGATTTGACAACTCACAGTTTCCGCAATGATGAGGAGATTCTAGAGGCTCTCACTGCCCCAGATTATCCCTGGGAATACATGCACCATCGTTCCTATTTCCTCCCAGAAGAGTCCTCCTCCACCACAGCCACCCAACTTGCGGTTGAGTCCAAAGATTTCCTTCCCACCAAAGTCGACTGGTTTAAGGATCCCATTCCCGCTCCTGATGCCTTTGAGGAAGGTAACATGGCCAACATCTCACCCACAATCCAAATTGATATCGCTGCCCCAGGAGGTGCCCCTGAACTCATCACTTTAGGAGCCTCCTGCAGTGAATATGAGATCGGATCGTACAAAAAATGTTTCCAAGAGTTCCGCGATGTCTTTGCCTGGTCCTATACCGAAATGCCTGGTCTTGACCCCGCTATCATAGAACACCACATTGACACCACTGAGTTAGGGGGCATAATAGATTACCTCGACCCTGGGATAGGGGGCATGATCAATCATTTTGACCTTACCCCATCACATCTATCTCAGCACGTCCATGACCCCCTTGTTCAAACCAACACATATGTGATCCATAATCACAAACCCCATGCACATAGCATGGGGGCAGGTCATTAACCCTGCTCACTTTTTCACATTTATGATCTCAACCATTTTTAAGGTCACATATCACTTGTAGATTTGATTTGATTTGATACACCTAGTATTCTTCCCCCACGGGTCATCATTTCTCCCCACCACTGCATCCTTGGCTTGGTGGGCTCACCTTTATTTGCAACCATTTTTTAACCTAGTTATTTTCTTTGACCATTCCGGAGTCCTTATGACCTCCATTTTTCACACCATTTGAACCGTTGGATTCATATTTCCGTGCCCGTGATGATTCTTGAGATCATTTCTCGCTCTTACCAAAAACTTTTTGAGCATTTTTCTAGACACCACTAGTTGCCTCGGTTTGTGTGCCACTTCGACCGCTCTCCATTTTTGATATATTTTATATCATCGGATTCATTTTTTCGAGCCCATGATGATGCTTGAGATCATTTCTAGCTCTCACCCCCATATTTTTTGGTTATTTTTTCAAAATGGCCCCCATTGCCTCGGTTTGCGTGCCACATCAACCGTTCTCCGTTTTTGACACTTTTTATATTGTCGGATTCAATTTTTTGAGCTCGTGATGATGCTTGAGATCATTTCTCACTCTCACCAGGTACAAATTCAACATTGTGTCCCAACACCTTGCTGCCTCGGTTTACGTGCCCCATCAGCCGCCATCGAATTGTTCCACATTTTTACATGAGCCAGTCACTCCACTCATACTACAATTATTTTATTATTTTTCCACCATTCATTATCCCACAAGGAGGCCCACTAGTTTCCCCCCCTACCCTCGTTCTTGGTCATCATCAATGTTCCTTGATTGAGCATTTCCTCCTTGCCTGACCATTCCTTTTGTTTGGTATAATTTTATCCCTTTTTCGGGCCAGACAAGTCCTTTACGAAAAATGCACTTAGGGAGTTTCTGTTAAGCTCTTTTCTGACTCCTAAAACAATGAAAAGATCGCCGAGCAATCTTGCTTCCTTTCATGCTCATTAAAGTACCTGAAAGGGCATCTATTTGGTATAAGTTTAACCATTTTCTGGACCTGGTAGACTAATTACAAAAAAGGAATACTCTAGTCATACCAGCTAGAAGAGTTCTTCATTGCATCATTTTATGCTTCTTCAGGCCTTGGAGACTAACACACGAAAAAGAAACCCCCTGGAGTCTTCTTATCGCTTTCAGACTCTAAAATTGAAAGCAACCACGAGCATGAACTGTCTTGGGCTCATACAAATCCACACGACAGTACCGTTCCATTATTTTCAGAGTCTTCTTATCGCTTTCAGACTCCTTAAAATTGAAAGAAATCACGAGCATGAACTGTCCTGGGCTTTTATAAATCCACACGATAGTACCATTTTGAACACACTTCTTCTCGTTCCTTAACTCGTGAAGAAGTCCCCCCGTGCCTCTCGGCACTATGATAGATCATCTCGACAGCACCCCCAATCAGGTCACCTTTGTTTAGAGTATTCTACAACCTCCTTCCATTTTACACCAAATTGAGTATCACTCACCCCAGTCACTATCCTTGATCCATTATAGCTATGATCCCTTTCCCACCAATCAGTTTCATATGCTGCGCGATCATCCCTGCCATCATACTCTGAACAAAGGAAGTTTGAGTCCACCCACTCTACTTTCCCAGTTATCCCCCACAGTATGACAGTCCTACCATCAGTACTCTCACACTTTGGTTCTCCACCTCATGCTCCTATCAAGGAAACATCATTGCCTTGCTAGTTGCAGGTCTCCCTCTGTCGACGACAGCTCCTCTATTCCAGAGGATAGACCCAGAGGTCCCTGCGCCTTGGAACCATCACCATCTGTGGTGAGTACCTATGGACCATTTTGAGATGAGTCATCATTGCCTCTTCGAGTGGTTGTTTCTCACATGCTCGAATTCAACACCTTGATCACATCGTTGAGAATCGCGCAGGGTATATATCCCTTCAGTTATTGGTTGAAGACCCCATATTTCCCCCGACTCTAGCACATTGGTGAGTCACTTCGGAATGCCCAGTTATATGTTCCTGTGGATGTCCGAATTACGTTGGCAATTGTATTCGGAAGCCATCCAGTTATATGCTTCCTTGAGTACCCAGTTCAGTTCTAGTTCAGTGTACCATTGAGGGTATGACTCCCCGTGACTATGCTCTAGCAGCTCATCAGTTCCTCTGGTACCACACTCAGTAGCACTATTGTTATTCCAGTGTATCAGTTCTTCAGCTCAGACATGGTCAGCCCAGCAGTATGTCCCAGATTTGTGTCCCCTCTAGACCCTTATGATGTACATAGTGGTTCTCTATGTATCTTATAGGTCCCCCTTTTTTGGGCCTCACAGTTATTTTTTATGTATCTTAATACGAGCATGGGTATGCCCGCCTCGTCCATATATTGAGATTCTTTCTCATTCATTATTTGAGGCCATGTATATTTCAGGTCCCCATATTTTGGACCCCATTCTTATTATTGTTCTATATCTTGATACGAGCATGGGAATGCCCGCCTCGTCCATATGTTCAGATTATTCCTCATTTATTATTGAGGTCATGTACTTTCAGTCTTTGCAGTTTGTTCGGGAACGTTGTTCCTAGCTCTAGTTCATTTCTTCTCTTCTCCACATCCCAGGAAAACCATAAAAGACTTATGATGTCTATCGGCCATATGATGAGCTCCTGCCCTCACACATCATGGGGCAATCTGTTAACACCTAAAAAGTGCTCACTACCTCATCTACCCCATTACATGACTCATTTGTCCATATTTCCTACCATATTTGCCTCCAAAACCTTAAAAATCCATTGAAAGGCCTCCAAAAGGCCAAAAAAGCCTCCAAAAGGCCAAAAACCCATTAAAAAAGCCTCCAAAAGGCGAGAAAACCCCCTTTCCCCCCAAAATAATCCAAAATTCCTCCAAAATAGCAACAACCCTCTACAAAGGGAATAAAAAATACAAAAAAGAGGAAAAAGAGGGAAAAAGGAAGCAAAAACCCTATACAGCTGACCTAAACCATATGGTGCCCCAAACCATGGGCTAGCGCTCCACCACTAAAAACCAATAAATAGGTGATGGAGGCCCCTCATTTCATATCCACAATCATCCATATCCTTACTCTGCCAAAATCACTCCTGAAACCCTAGCTCACCCTTGAGCTACTTTCACATTTGAGTGCCCCTTTGGCCCATTTCCAAAACCCTTTGGAGCAAGAGAAAGGAACAAAACTGGAGCTTGGAAGCAACCCTCTTGGACTGCTGCAAAGGCTTCATCGACCTTCACATTGGAGGTATAATCAATAAAAAAAAATCATTTGTTATAATCTTGTCATTTATTTTTATGCACATGCTTAGATTAGTTTACTGTTTATGTACTGTCTTTTATTTACTATTTTTCTGAACTGCTATTAAGGAGGCCCTTCTCCTTAGTAGGTGCTCATATGCACAAGCTAGGGTGAAAACCCTGGCTACAACTGACATTCAGCCCCTTGCTTGTCGATCCCCCCACTGACCTCGGTGCACTGATGGGCGTTATATTCAGAGGCCGCGATTCAGGCAAGCTCACCGAACTGAAATTCCAGTCCAAAATGTGGTGAATCTCGAAAAAAGCACCCGTTGAGACGGAGAATCCAAGGTAGGATGATCGCGGAACTGTGCTCGATAGATCGATTGTGTGGTTCAAGACTTGGAATTCATGAGAGCATAGATACAAAAAATATACACAAACATAGATGGTATTGCACACAATAAACATAGATACATCAGGTATATATATTTGGAGTGAGATCTAACTAATTCCAATTTTGGAGGGAGAGGTTGAGAGAATCTCTCAACAAAATCCCTAAACTCTAGGATGCATCATAATGAATCATTATCTCTAACACCCTCTTTAATGCTTACATTCAAAAGACCTTACAATAATGAAATCACAATTACAACATAAATTTTGTCATGTCTGTCTCACTAGTCCTCATACGCAGTTACACCCATCTCTGAACTTCATAGACACGCTCTTTCTCTCCCATCATCTTTGAAGTATCTATAGGATTGATGATTCTAAACTACAAAATGACCTTTACACACACCGAAGCACTCAAGAACTACATGCTTGAATTACATCACTCTGTTCTATATTTGGTTCTTGGGTGTGTGCAAGAAGATGAGGGTCACTTTAGATGCAATGCTACTTTTTTCAAATCTCGTTCCTGATACCTAAAACATAACGCGTTTATGATATTTACCCCCTGCCATGGTAAGACCCGAGCCTAACATGTCATTGGACATGTAGGCTAGGTAACAATATCGCGTACGCGTTATGTAGTTAAAAAACGCGTACGCGTTATGTATTTACAAATCGCGTACGCGATATGTAAAACTAAAAATGAATTTAAAAACACAGTCGGCCGATTGCCGACCACCCGCGACACTCACGCATCAGAAACGCGAATAGAGGCGAAATTGACCCTAGACGAGGACGCTTTGTGGCCCACTCAACTATCCGTGTTGCTCGATTCAGCTGGAGAGGAGACAAATTCACCGGTGCATTCTCATCTAGTCAGGTAATTTATTCACCCAAATCATTTTTTTGTGATTTTTTAATCCAAATTACTATTTTTTTGATTGTTTAACCTAGTTTTGTAATATTGATCAAATTGGGAATAACCCAATTTGTAATTAAATTCACACCTCAAAATGAAACCCTTTTCACAAAACTCAAAACTTCATAATCAAACCAAAAATTGAAAAAATTAAAACTCCCCCCTTTCTAAGTCACCCGACACGAGGACACGGGACACGAGTGTCCCCACCAGGCTTCAAATTTGAAGCCTTCAGGCCACTTCAAATTTTACCCACACGTCATAGAAGGCCACTTCAAATTTTACCATGCAAAAAAAATTTAATTTCATGGTAAGCCCTTCAATAATTAAATTAACCACTACTGTTTAAAATTGCAACAGAAGGGTAGCTTCAAATTTCACCCATCAACAATTTTTAGTGGGAAATTGGGAATGCGGCTACTAGCTAGGTGACTTGGGAGTGGGACTCGCTTACTCTCCAATATCCACATGTTCGATCATCCATGGATCATGGACCATTGGGCCTCTAATAATATCATTGAGGAACTTACGTGGACGGGCTTACACTGAGTAGCCCATGGCTTGAACGCTTCGAAGTTCTCGTGTTTGTAGCGAGCGCTTACGTGTTTAACACATTTAATGGCATCAACAAAATTATTAAAATCTAATGTTAATGGGCGCTCTACATAGAAATTGGAATGTCAACATTTGTGAGTACAATAAATATGTGGATGATTTTGGCCTACTACAACTTTAATATATTGAGTGGATTGATAACCTTCACAATTATATAAGAGATTGTAGCTATGACTAGGAGGAGAGTTAACAATGCAACAAAATCAAGTAATCGAATTTTGTGCATAAAATGAACATAAGACTCCCACCAAATTTCACTGAATCTACGTCTTAACAAAAGAACTCATCGTTTCACGGGATTCCACCCCATCAATCCTTTTAACAGTAATGGCCATAACAGTTGCTACAACCCTAGCGCGAGAAAAATCAATCGAGCTACGCATGACAATACTTGAAACCAGACTTTTTGAACTCCCTATTACGTCATAGGAATCAATACTACTTTCTCCACAACATGTGGCACCCTCAATATCTTCCATCACCGCAATTTACATTTGATAAAAAACTTGTTCCCAAATAGTAATTACCCCATTCTTTGCTCTAAAAAGGCCTCGGTTAACCTAGAATCCAATCCATACAACATGAACACATCCATATATACACATAGAATAAATATTAATAAATTTATCATAGCCCTTCAATAGTGTTCAATATCTCATAGCCCTTCATAGTGAAATGGGACCCCACCCTTCAAATTTGATCCCTGGTCCCCACTAGACACGGTGACCCCCGGAATTATGACACGTAGGACACGGTGACCCCCGGAATTAATATATTTTTAAAATATATTAAAATTTAAAAATATAGACATATAGATCATCCAATAAAATTTAACATTTACAATTACAAATATTCAATAGAAATTACATTTACAATTACAAATATGAAATATTCAATAGAAATTAGATCATTCACAAATCACAACACATTTGTCATTCACAATCACAAAACACAATGAGACATTGAGACACATATATGCAAACTCATCACTGCCTTGATCCTCCTCCTCCATGCCTGAATCAACAAACTCATCACTGCCTTGATCCTCCTCCTCCTCGTCTCTGCCAATCTGACTAACTTACTTTTTAATTGTCAAATGTTTAATTTTAAGTTTTAAATGTATGTAAGTAAATGCCATTAAATTGCTTATGTGAGTTTGATTTAATACATGTTCAATTTTGAAGAGACGTCATTATATACCTCGTCTCTTCTTCAACAGTAGGCAAAATGTCCAACGCCTCTCTGACTTCATCGCTTGTATAACCACATCCGGATAGCAAATTGTGTGTTTCTTCGTGAGCTTCATCTTGAGATGGTAACTTATCACTTTGACTTGAAGTGGGAATTGAAACATCCCCTAATGAGC
This sequence comes from Larix kaempferi, assembly GCA_027924585.1. NCBI lineage: Eukaryota > Viridiplantae > Streptophyta > Pinopsida > Pinales > Pinaceae > Larix > Larix kaempferi. The sequence goes on from BSBM01000511.1 coordinate 4,573,081, forward strand.
ACCTACGTTTTGCTTCTTGATTACTTCCATGGGGTGCTTGTTCAACAACTATTGTGGAAATTGAAGGTCCCTCTTGTCGTGGATTAATAGGATGAACCATGGTATCCTCTACAATTGGATTTGGATTAGTTTCCAAAGAAAGCCTCCGATTCATCATGTATATTCTTTTCTTTTCTTTCTCTTCTTCAATGACTTCTTGAGGTCTCTTCTTCCTTGTGGATTTGTTTACTCGGTTACGTGCATTCCCCATCACCACAATGATCAATTCAATATAGTTTGTTTTTGTTGCTCCTCAATTACAAGCTCTTCAATAATAAGCAAATGGAAGTTCTTCCTTGTTGGTCTTGAAGCTTGATATCTTACCTTGTGTGCTCCTCAAATATAGGCAAAATGAATCTTTCAAAGGCCTTATCTTTGGTGTTCTTCAATTGGAGATTCTTCAAGCTTGCTAATTATTTTCTTCAAATATGGCCATATAACCCAACACCACAGTGAGCAACCATGAAAGATGTCCTCAATGCTGCACCTGCATAAAAAAAAATGATGGAGTTGGTGTAGAATGTGAAAATTTTCAGACGCGGGCTCGTGCTGTTTGAAAAATCGCGGGATTGTTGCTTTCGTTCGGACAGAGTGAAGTTGCTCTCGGACAGCAACAGTCCATTATTTCTGGAGTTCCAAAACGCGTACGCGTTTTATAAATATAAAACGCGTGCGCGATAAGTAGTTAAAAAACGCGAACGCGATATAGTCAAGCACAATAAATAGGTTAGGTGCACGGCTAGGGCAACGAACAAAATCAAAGAAAACTAATAATTTATATGATTGCATACAAAACAAATGTTTTGTATGATTTAATACCCCCTAGCTCTCTCCCAATAATCCCTAGATACCCCCTATCTCTTTCTAAATATGTGTCCCTCATTCTCCCTACATGTTTCTTTCATGTTTCTTTCTCTCCCTTCAGCCATGTCTCTACCACCCCACTCTCCATCTCTCCACCTTCTCTTTATCTTCGTCATTATCCCTCCCTATAGCACTCTCTCCCTTCTTCTCCCTTAATCACTAACCCTCTACGCCTTTATCCCTCCCCCCTGCCCTCTCTGTCTTACCTTGTTCCTAGAGCCCCTCCCCCATAAAGGCCTTTAGACCCTCTTCTAAATATTAATCCCTAAGTGCATAAGTGCACAAGATGATGAGGAGGAGGAGGGTGATGACAATGAAGATGATCATGATGTAGATGAAGATGATAAAGATGATGAGGAGGAGGAGGGTGATGACAATGAAGATGATCATGATGCAGATGAAGATGATAAAGATGATAATGTTGATGAAGATGATGGTGATGATGATGAAGATGTTGATGTTGATGATGATGGTGATGATGATGGTGATGAAGATGATGGTGACATGATGGAGATGTTGATCTGATGAGGAAGATGATGATGATGATGGTGATGATGGTGATGATGATGAAGATCATGTTGATGAGGACGATGATGGAGATGAAGATGATGATGATGAAGAAGATGATGATGATGGAGATGTTGTGTTGATGGGGAACCTAGAGATGACAATGATGATGAAGATGGTGATGGTGATGGTGATGGTGATGGTGATGACGATGAAGATTTTGATGATGATGCTGATGGCGATGATGATGAAGATGTTGACGATGATGGTGATGGTGATGTTGAGATGATGATCATGATGATGTTCAGAAGATCATGATGGTGATGATGGTGATGATGATGGAGAAAATGACAATGATGGATATGTTGATGAGGAACCTGCAGATGCCAATGATGATGATGATGGAGATGTTGATGAGGAACCTACAGATGCCAATGATGATGGTGATGACGATGAAGATGTTGATGATGATGGTGCTGGTAATGATGATGATGATGATGATGACGAAGATGATGGTGACATGATGGAGATGTTGATCTGATGAGGAAGATGATGATGATGATGATGGTGATGATGATGAAGATGTTGATGACGATGATGATGGTGATGAAGATGATGATGATGAAGAAGATGATGATGATGGAGATGTGTTGATGGGGAACCTAGAGATGACAATGATGATGAAGATGGTGACGGTGATGACGATGAAGATTTTGATGATGATGCTGATGGCGATGATGATGAAGATGTTGACGATGATGGTGATGGTGATGTTTAGATGATGATCATGATGATGTTCAGAAGATCATGATGGTGATGATGGTGATGATGATGGAGAAAATGACGATGATGGATATGTTGATGAGGAACCTGCAGATGCCAATGATGACGATGATGGAGATGTTGATGAGGAACCTACAGATGCCAATGATGATGGTGATGACGATGAAGATGTTGATGATGATGGTGTTGGTAATGATGATGATGATGATGATGATGATGATGAAGATGAAGATGATGGTGACATGATGGAGATGTTGATCTGATGAGGAAGATGATGATGATGATGGTGGTGATGATGATGAAGATGTTGATGACGATGATGATGGTGATGAAGATGATGATGATGAAGAAGATGACGATGATGATGGTGATGAAGATGATGATGATGAAGAAGATGACGATGATGGAGATGTGTTGATGGGGAACCTAGAGATGACAATGATGATGAAGATGGTGATGGTGATGACGATGAAGATTTTGATGATGATGCTGATGCTGATGATGATGCTGATGATGATGATGATGATGATGAAGATGTTGACGATGATGGTGATGGTGATGTTCAGATGGTGATGATGATGATGATGGAGATGTTGATGAGGAAGGGGGAGATGACAATGATGATGAAGATGTTTATGGTCATGAAGATGATGATGATGGTGATGGTGATGATGATGGAGATGATGGAGATGATGGAGATGGCGATGAAGATGATGATGATGATGATGATGGTGAAGATGATGAAGAAGATGATGATGATGGAGATGTTGACCTGATGACGATGAAGATGATGATTATGGTGATGATGATGAAGATGTTGATGCTGATGATGATGGTGATGAAGATGATGATGATGGAGAAGATGATAATGATGGAGATGTTGATGAGGAACCTACAAATGCCAATGATGATGATGATGATGATGGTGATGACAATGAAGATGTTGATGATGATGGTGATGGTAATGATGATGAAGATGATGATGATGATGGTGATGGTGATGGTGATGTTTAGATGATGATGTTCAGAAGATGATGGTGACATGATGGATATGTTGATCTGATTCAAGGAAGATAATGATGATGATGATGATGGTGATGATGATGAAGATGTTGATGATGATGATGATGGTGATGAAGATGATGATGATGAAGAAGATGATGATGATGGAGATGTTGATGTTGATGGGGAACCTAGAGATGACAATGATGATGAATATGGTGATGGTGATGGTGATGGTGATGACGATGAAGATTTTGATGATGATGGTGATGATGATGAAGATGTTGATGATGATGGTGATGGTGATGTTTAGATGATGATCATGATGATGATAATGATGATGGAGATTTTGATTTGATGAGGAATATGATGATGATGATGATGATGGTGATGATGATGAAGATGTTGATGATGACGATGATGGTCATGAAGATGATGATGATGAAGAATATGATGCTGATGGAGAATATGATGCTCACAACTCCCTCTAGTCTCTCTCTCCCCAACCATCAATCTCTCTCTCTCTCTCTCTCTCTCTCTGTCTCTCTCTCTGTCTCTCTCTCTCTCTCAAACACACACACATACACACACATTATGTCACTTTCCATTCTCAAACCCATACCCCCTCCATCCATATCTATCTCCAACTTTCTCCCTCCATCCCTCACCCTACCTTCTCTCCCTCCCTCTCTCATCGCCTGTCTCTCACCTTCTATCCCTCCCTCATCTTTCCCTCAACCTATCCCAATCTCTCCATCACTCCCTCTCTCTCCATCGCCACCACTCTCTGCATGTCTCCCACCAACACTTTCTGTCCCTCCCTTCCTATCTCTTATTTCGTTCTATCCCCATCTATCTCTCACTCCCTCCAAATCCATTCCTCCCCATTGTCCCTCTCCCTCCCTCGCTCTATGTCTCTCCCCCCCTTGTATTCTTTATTTCTCTCTCACATCCCCCTTGTCACTCAAGTCTCACTTTCAACTTCTAACCCTATACCTCTTCAGAACCTATTCTACTCCTAATAGTGCTCTCAAGCTCCACTTCCCTTCACCCCCTGTAGCCCATCATGTTCTCATTCCCTTCATCTCTCCCCACTCAAGCTTCCAACATCCTTCTAAGCCCTTGACCCTTTCCCACCCCTATTAAATATTAACCATAGATTCCCTTGACCCTTCCCCACCCCTTCTCAAATATTAAACAAAATTTCCCTTGACTTCTACACCCCCTCTTTCTCAAGTATTAAACATGTATTTTATGATTTGAATAACGCGAGCGCGTTTTGTAACTATATAACGCGTACGTGTTATGTAGTTATATAACGCGTACGCGTTAATTATTGATATAACGCGCACGCGTTATTTAGTTATATAACGCGTACGCGTTATTTAAATCTAAAAGCGCGGCAATATTTTTGAATTTAAACAGGCCGAGTCACATGCTCACATGTCAACAATAATCCTATGTGTATGCTTTGGAGTTTGCTTCGGTAATTCCAAACCTGTGCTATGTTAATGAAAAACCAAAGCTAATTGGGTATTTCTTCCAGTTTCTGGAGAAGCCTGTGCTTAGCCACTCGTTACAATATGCTACACAGAGTTATTTTTGACGAAATCTTAGACACAAATAGCATTTTTTCTGCAGATTCCAAATATGTAACTTTTATTTTGAAATATTAATTTTTCCTATTTTCTTTCAATTTCTTTTCTGTCCTACCTCCTTAACTCGTGAAACACATTGTTAGTGTTTCTTCCATAACTTTTTCAATTCTCAATCATTTCAAAAAAAAATTGTATGGTGCACAAGAGGACACTAACCTCCACGTTCTATGAAAAACCCATTTCAAGATTTTTGCATTAAGACCTTCAAAGGCTCTACCCACAAAAGATGTACTATTTTTGAGGTTTGATCACTTAGACAATTATAAAAAAATTATAAAATTACTAATTTAATTTTCGAAAAATAATGGCGCACAAGTGCTATGTGTTCTCTACATGCATGCCGATTTTTGTAGCTTGATTCCATCATTTAGGCCCTCAAAGGCTCTACCCACAAAAACATATACCTTATCATTTGCCTGAAAAATAAAAAGTGTCTGTTAGGAAAACTGAAACTTGACATAGCTATGCAAATTTTCAATACATAAAAGTTATATATTCAGAAACGTGATTCAATTTCCTACATTTCATCTTTTTTACTCAATGCAAGATATTTTCCGTAAGTAAATCAAAAAATCCAAGTAAGTTGAGGGATGCCTGCTTTTTCAGTTTTCTATTGCATCTAACGTGCCAAAAGTGACCCTCATTAGCTTGCACTGACCCTCTTCATAATATAATTTTACAAACACTTAAATTCCTCACAACAACATAAACAACATAATTCCACACTCAAATCTACAAATATATTTAACAGCAACACAACAGTGAAATAGACCTCTTGCAAACCTTTGATGGTAATCCAGACGATTCATAAATGCTGAGAATAAAAAATGGAACATTGTCCTGTGACAACAGTAGCTTTAATTGCTCCATTTGAATATAAATCCTCCCAGTGCCTTCTGATATGATCTTTGATTCAGCGCTTTTAGGCATCGGCTCTCTTGGGCGGCTCCTTCAAATCTGCTTCAAGACAACGGCAACATACCTTGAAATCCGAACAACAAAACAACAATAGTAATAGAAATAATATGCCCAATAGCCACGACTCTACCAAAATCACTAATTTGCAAGATAGCAACTAGGCAATGACAGTTCAACGATTCTTTCACAAAACAAATATGCAAACTGTGACTTCTAATGGGTTCAACAGATCTGCTTCACACGTTTGCGGCTCGATCAAAGGCAAGTTCTTTAAACAGAAACGGTTGTGGCTCTCTTACAAGACACATAGGAAACACAAACTAATTAATCACACACAGCAGCACACTCTACTCTTCTACATATGTACAAATATTCGACTCTCAATCTATTTCATCTTCCTAGGCACTCCTGCAAGGGATTAAGCCTAGCCAAGCTCTGATACCAACTTGGAATTCATGAGAGCATAGATACAAAAAATATACACACAAACATAGATTGTATTGTGCACAATAAACATAGATACATCAGGTATATATAGTTGGAGTGAGATCTAACTAATTCCAATCTTGGAGGGAGAGGTTGAGAGAATCTCTCAACAACCTCAACTCATTTCCCATGTATATCAACTCATTGCTGTTGTTCTTGCCAAATGATGGGAAAGAGAAACGTGTAGTACTTCCATGGGGCTGTGCAAACTGAGACACTAATTCTAGGACGGGAAAGAGGAAAGCCAAAGCACCCACCATGATAATTACGCCGAGAACTAAAACAGCAGCCTAACAGAATATCTGCGCCATAAAACTATATTCAACGACACAGCAATGGACAAGTACAAAAATAAACCCTAAACCCTAGAGTATATAGTTTAATGCAAGGAGGACCAAAATAAGGAAGCTATAGTAGTAATGTATGGTGAGGAGGACCAAAATGAGGAAGCTATAGTAGTAATGTGATGTGATTGAAGAAATTGGATCATTCTATTTATTCTAATTTTTGGATTTTATGGTTAGTTTTTCAAAATCTAGTATTTTTTTGGTAAATTTTATATTTGGAAGTGTTTATATTATGTTTTTGAATCCAATTCAATAGAATACTTCATGATATATAAATTATGCAATTTGTATAACTAATTATACCAATAGGTGTTTAGATATTAGTGTAGAGTGGAGATTCATTTCATAGTGGTCGTACATTGATTTTTTTCAGCTGAAAAATCACCTTCCTACTATTTAGAAGGAATAAAAAAAAGCTAATCAATACATAAAGACTCAACCAACGATCAACCAACGAGATACTTTCCACTTGTATCTCCTTATTCCATACTCTTTGGAATCTTGAAGAATAGTATACAGGTCTCCGTGGACTGGAGTGGAGCATGTCCACCGGGACTTGAAGATAAGAGGATAACGTGTGCCTGCGAGAAGTTAGGGCAAAGCACCATGGGAAAAAAACAACTTTGACTTTAGTTATATGTTTCTTCCTTTATGCAAGTTACGTGTTGCCTCTTTGTCTTCGAGATTGCACTCCATTTTTTTATTAATAGGTTTAGTATTAATAAAAAAGTAAAAATTAATTATTTATATAAAAATCATTTCATAAAAACTAAAAATAGAACTAATTTTTCGTAATCATATAAATTGCTAATTTTGAATGAGATATATTCAACAAACTAATAATCATTCACTTATTATTATGTTGTCTCTCTTTCACATAGAAAGAAGATGTGATTTAAACATTCAATTATTATTCCGACTCTCTTCCACTTTTAAGATGTGATTTTAAAATTCTTAAAATTATTAAGTCAAACGTTATTAATCATTAATAGTTAAAATTACTTATATTTTAATAATAATTTATAATATTAAATCAAGTAAAATTAGTATCAAAGGTGCTTATATCTGTCTTTTAAAAATGTAAGATATTAATTATTCATAATTTAAAAATGAAATTAACTACCTCTTAAAAATATTTAAATAGAAATTTTAAAAAAGATTAGCTCATATTGTAATATTAAGAAATATTAATAATTTAGTATGTATATTTTTTAAAAATTTTAGTATAGAAATTAGAAATGAAAATAAAAAAGGAATATTAATAAATTTTTTTAAAAATAAAACAAAATAAAAATAATAAAACATTAATTTCAATTAAATTAATGTATAAAATACAAAATATAAATAAAAAATTATAAAATCATAATTAAATAATAATAAAAAATTAAAAAGATAAATTAAATTTATTTAATTTTTTTATATTTAAAATTTAAACAAAATATATATAATAAAAAAATAAAAAAAATGAAAATATTTGTATAATAAATAAAAAAATATAAGATAATAAAAAAATAAAAACAAAATATATATAATAAAAAAATGAAAATATTCGTATAATAAATAAAAAAATATAACGAAATATAGGTAATAAAAAATAAACAAATATATATAATAAATAAATAAAATCTTATAAGAAAAGAAAAATATAACAAAATATAGATAATAAAAAAATAAAAAAGCTGAACCATGATCAGAATTCTAGAAAGAGTGGCCATGGTTTTTATCTTTATTTATGTTACATAATTAATATATGGCCACATCACCCTTTGACTCCCTTAGCTATCAGGTGCCCGATGCAAAGGTTTCCTGGTGTCCTTACCCATAAGCATATGCAAATGGTCCCATGGTGACCAAAGGTTAAAAGTTCATCAGTTATTATGTTATAGAGTCTATGGATTTTCTTGCTTTTTTTGCTTTAGTGTCTATGGAATTTATTGCTTCTTCGTAAAGAAAATAAAAAGTTTAAAACCTCAGTGATATATTATGAGGTAATCGAAAATTTTGTGTATATATTAATTTTGTGAAAATTATAATTATATATATATATATATATATATAAAATATGAGAAAAAAATGATGGTGGGTTTAAAGGTTGGTTCAAGGGTTATTGCAATGTAAAGTATATTTTTTTATGTTTTAAGAAAAAAAACATTATTTATTTATTTTCAAATTAAATATTAAGAAGGAGTAAAATTTTGTTTAAAAAAATATATAAGGTATTAGGTATATATTCAATATAATAATGTTTGATATTGAAAAAAGGATTTCTTAAGTTTTGGATAGAAAGTTTTATTATTTATATTTTAAAGATGATAAAAATAATGATTGAAATTTTAGAATTTTAATGATTTTTAAACTTATTATCTCATTTTAAATCAAATAATTATTGTTTTGATCATGAGGATAAGAATATTAAGGTTAATTTTTCTTATTTAATAAAATGTTTTTGAAAAGGTTAGAAGATATTAGGGTTCCTTTTGGGTTAATAATAAAGTTGTGAGAGTGCCATTGTTAAGTTTAGAAATAAGATGGGGTGATTGCATCAAATCAATTGTAATATGAGGCTAAGTAAAGTTGTCCTCTTGTATTTATTTTGGTAAGTTAGAGGATTGCTTGATAAAGCAAGTTGTATAGGCATAAAGTTGCCATATCCTTTTGGCTAAACCATTGGGGAGTAAAGGAAAAGGTCACTTTGCATAAAAGTTCACTGATGCTGGAATGTATTCAGCTCTTCTATAAGCTTTCGCTCAGGTGAACAATTACTCATCTTTGTGAGATCTTCGGAAGAAATAAGCTTTGTTCAGCTTTGTTTTCTTTTTTGTTTGCAGGTCTCATCTTTGTGAAATCTTTGGAAGGAATAAGCTTTGTTCACCTTTGTTTTCTTTTTTGTTTGCAGGTCGAGGCAGTTACTCTGTGTCTTTCAATTTCTTTTTCCTTTCTTTGTTTTCTTTTTTGTTTGCAGGTCCATGTAGTGAAGGAGGTCTCCTCCAGATCTCGGAAATAGGGTTTCAGGGAAATAGGGTTGCTCAAGATCAAAGGCTGCTATTGAACTCGACAGAATATAACCACTCTCAAAATGGTTTGATCTCATCACCTCTCTACGATGTTGCTGATCAGGTTAGCTTTAGCTGCACGCATAAAATTTCTCATATCGATTACAGAACCAGTCTACCAGAGATAAGTCTCTTGAGATTGACCGATGATCAAAGCTTGGATTCGGACAGGAGAACGCAAAAGGATATGAGGGCTTAAAGAATTTGAGTAATCTGTGGTAAGTCTTGCTTACAGTCATTTATTTGGCAAGAATACCTGTGAACTAGCCAGCACTGTTAAAACTATTTTGGTGACTTTCTGCGGTTTGAATAAAACATAGGTGTGGAGCATCGTCTAGGTTGAAAGCAGATTGAGCTGTCATCTAGGTGGAATTTAAGACATTCATTCTCAGCAAATCCGTATGTGGTAAAGGTTCTGGTCCCTTTAACAAAAGAAAAATAACACATAGATCATAACAATTAAAAGACACCCATCTATTGATCTTCGAGAGATAATATTACCTGCCTGGCTTCCAGAGCTCTCTTTATATCTGGATAACCATTCTTCTTCTCTGCAACATTGTCCTCAGGCCGAAACGGAATCGTGCTCGAAAATGCAGGTAGTAGCTGTGAACAGAGAAGTCAGCTTCGCGCACAACCAATTCATATTCGCCAATATGTTTCGTTGCCACAGAATGTAATCAATTATTGCTACCTGTGGCGGAGGTTTTGATTTTGTAAGAAAAGCTTCTTGTAGCTGCGAATGTTGAAATAAATGTGAACACAAGTGTTCGATTTATATTTTATGTGATGTGAAGATTAAGAAGGTGAAAGATAGAAGAAAGCTGAGGGAGTCGAGGTTCTGTTTGCAGACTAAGAGCGATATAGATGTGTTGGACGATGGTTACAAATGGAGAAAATATGCCTAGAAAGTCATCAAGAACACAGATTCAAATACGTCTAACTAAGATATGATATATGCATCCAAAGCAATAAAGGAAATTGAAAATAAACGAGGCTCAAACAGTACATCATCATTATAATTGCTAACTGGTAAAAAGATTAACAGTTAAAAGAAATTTCAAACATTTCAGTTAAACGTAACCATAACTGCTAATTAGTATTGTAACTGCTAATTAGTATTGATCGTTTTTACGATCCTTTTAATAAATTACTCGGTTTAATTTGGGTGAAATATGTAGATCTAGTTGTTAAGTTCTGGGTCAACCATATGTATCAGATCAATGGTTCTAATTAAGGCTGTGTACAAATTGTTCTATGATTCTACAAAATGGTTATTTGATTTATTTTAAAAAGAGTTATACAAAATATAAAAGAGTATATATGTGTGTTGCGGTTTGATTCGGTTTTATGTGTACGTGTGTGTTTTCAATTTTACAAAATTTTGTTTGGTTTTTAAGAAAAGCTATTTATTGGTAATCAATCGAGGCCTCACATATGTATCCTAAATTATTTTTCCCAATATTTATAAATTTATAAAGGAACATCCTTTCACCAAACCTTTACATTTTGACCAGTATATGAATAAAGAGGATTTTTCAATAATCTATCCTTTTTGTATACATGGATCTCTGAAATCACAAATACATTTTTATTACTTAGAATATGTTTTTGTAAATCTTAAATGTATTTTTTTTTAATTAGAATACTTAAATTTTTATATTAAAAAATTATTTATGATAAATTTTATGAATATGAAATCAACATTTTGATTAAACACAAAAAATAGGGTTTGTGAGGAAGATAGTTATTTCCTTATGGCATTAAGGAATTTCCACTTATCATTAAAAAAAAATAACCACAAATTAATTAAAACAAATGTAAAAAAAATTCTATTTAGATCACCATGGCCATTGAAGCCATTAAGATTATTTCAATCAATATGTATATGAACATTATCATATTATTATTAAATTAATAGTGTTAATAATATTGAAATAATAATATTAAACAAATAATTAAAATGATTAATACTTTTACTATACATTTTTCATCCATATTTTTTTCAATATATAAATTAAAATATTAATATTTTATTTTTTATTAATCAAATATTTAATATTATAATATTATTTATTATTTATTAAGTAAATAAAATAAAATAATATAAATAAAATAATTTTTTAAATATTCTTAATTTAATTATAAATATTATTATTAATGTTATTATTTAACCTCACTCTATTATTAATAATATCAATAATAGAGTCGGGTTAAATTATAAAATTGACAACATTATTTTTAATTCAATTAAGAATATTAATAATAAAATTAATAACATTCATAAAACATTAATAATAATATTAACTTTAATATTATTATTATTAATAAATTTAAATCAAAATTAATAACATCAACAAAATATTAAAAACATTAGTATTAATATATTAAATCACACTAAGCACTAGTAATCATGGTTAAATATTTATGAAGAATAACAAACCATAAGTATATATCAACTATTCCTCTATTCTAAATTCTGTATGAAGCAAATTAAAACTTTGTAAAATTAAAAATATTTTATAGTGGACTTCATTTTTTTGCAATATTGATAATGTTTTGTTTATTAAACTATTAATATAATATATATTTTTAATTTAAAATTGATAATCCTTGATGGTCATGTTAACATAACACACTCAAAATTACACATCCTAAACCATGGTCATGGTTAATATTGTTCAAACATAAACAAACATAATAAAACTAGTAATAATAACATTAATAACATAATAACAACAACATAAATTAATACTAACATAATATAATTAATAATAAGATAATAAAACTAATATATTAACATGAGCATTAATATATTAACATGAGAATTAATATATTAACTATGACTTCAAGTCAACCATGCCCAAACAATGGTCAACCATGTATTTTAAGTAGGGTTGACCTTACTCGAAGTCAACCCTGCAAATATAATGGTCGACAATGGTGTAATATAGACAACCTTAACTTAAATTCAACAATAGCTATATGATGCTCAACCATGATTCAAAGTCAACCTTGCTTAAAATTCCACTATAGATTAAAGTTAGCCATGGCTCAAAGTCAACCCTGCTTGAAAGGAAACTATGGGCTAAAGTCAACTATTGTTTGAAGTCAATCATGGTCAAACTCAAGTTTGCTTAAAAGTCTACTATGTATTAAACTCAACCTTTCTTAAAAGTCAACTATGGACTGAAATTAACCATGGACTGAAGTCACCTATGGATTCGAGTCAACCATTGTTAATCAAAAGTTAGGGAAGCTCAACCAAAGTTAACCTTAGGATGCCAAGGTCAACCATGGTCAACCAAAAGTCAAATATGGTTGGTCAAAACGTTAACCATTGTCAACCTAAGAAAAGCATGGTCAACTAAATTCAACCACTGTCAACCAAATTCAACTATGATCAACCAAAGTCAACCATTGTCAACCAAAATCCAACCATGATCAACCAAAATCCAACCAATGTCAACCATGGTGATGCAGGAGCATCGGAGCCTAGGCAGATCAGTCGAAGTTGATCGACAGGGGGGAGCCGACCAGCGGGGTTGCCAATGACCACTGGTGCAGGGAACAGGTTGACTTGTCGAAGTCAACCAGTTGAGCAGAAACAGTCGGAGTGTGACTGACTAGAGCATCACAGTGGATGTCGCGACTGGTCGAGAATCGACAAGAATTAGTTGATAGATGACAAGTGAAAGGAGTAAGATGTCAAGTAGTCGATGAGTGGTCGAACTACGATGCGACAGGTTTTGGCGGAGCTAAGCGCGGAGGAAAGGGAGGACTGGCGAACCGCAGAAGATGAGAAACAAGCCGACAGGAAGGTCGAGATGTGACCCACTACTGTAGCAGGTTCAGAAGGATAGAAAGTTGAGAAACTGTACCTGGTAGCCGTTTAGGGTTGCTGAGGAAGTTATTACAGTTATTGTGAGTTGGTGAAAGACATGACAGGTGCCGTCATGGACAGAGGCTGTGTAGCACGGCTAGGAGCTGATAGTGTAGGTTCACAGGATTTGGAAGGATCGGTGGACAGGAGGATGCGTGTCTCGGGGATAACAGTAGTAGGGTAGAAGATGTAGGAGAGAAAATCAGAGGATGATCTTCAGTCTTTGATCAACAGTATCAGAGAACAAAGCTGGGAGGAGTTGTGAAGAGTCACACCGACCGAAGAAGGGAGTTGAGATTGAGCCATAGCTTAGCGTTCAGTGTTGAACCAGGAGAGGGTGAGGTCGACACACAGGGAGAACATACCACAATTACTTCCAAGTTGTAACAGTCGAGGCCGACTATAGTTAGTTATTTGATTATAGTTATTCCACATTGTAACCGAATTAAGAGAAGTAATATAAAGCCACTTCTAGCATCCTGTTTTACACCTGTTTGTGTAAACATTGTGGTTTGTGTTGGTGAAAAAGAATTCGACTGCTCCGTCAATCTCCTGAAATCTTCTTCGAAAATCCATTTCGCTTCCTACAACTCGTCATCCTTCCATTGCACCAAGTATTCCTTCTTCCGTGCGCTACGCGTTCGTCCAACCTCGCGCTCTTCGATGACTTCTGCGATCTCTTCCTTGTGTCGATCTGGAATTTGGTCAGTCCAGTCGATGCTTATCACCTCCTTGCTTCCGCTGCTTGACCCCTCTTCAAATTTGTACAGATCTGAAACATTGAACGTTGCTGAAATGTTCAAGTCATCTGGCAATTCCAACACATAAGCATTGTCCAAAATATTCTTCAGAATTCTGCATGGTCTATCTTTTTCAGCTTCAACTTGTTGTATGTTCCTATCGAAAATCGCTCCTTCCATAAATATGCATAGACTAAGTCCCCTTCATGGAACGACTGTAGTCTCTTTTTCTTGTTGGCCCTCAACTTATATGCCCCGTTACTCTTCTCTATGCACTTTCGCACATTTTCATGATCTTCCTGCATATGTTCTGCGAACGATTCTACATCCGCGCTCTTCCTAGTTTTTGTCGGTAACTCGACCAAATCCACCACGCCGTGTGGGCTTCTCCCCTGAACAATCTGGAATGGACTCAATCCCGTCGACCGATTCACAGAATTGTTTTACGCAAACTCTGCCTGTGCTAACACATTCTCCCACTGCTTGGGTCTGTCAGCAACTAGACATCTCAAAAGGTTTCCCAAACTTCTATTGACCACCTCGGTCTGTCCATCTGTCTGCGGATGGTATGCCGAGCTAAACTGCAACTTTGTGTCCAGTTTCTTCCATAGGGTTCTCCAAAAATTCCCCATAAAATTGGTATCCCGATCCGACGTGATACTCTTTGGAAACCCATGCAACCTGACTATCTCCTTGAAGAATAGAACAGCAATCCCTGTGGCGTCGCTCGTCTTGTTACATGGTATGAAATGCGCCATCTTCGAAAATCTGTCGACTACAACAAATATCGAATCACTTCCTTGCTGAGTCTTCGGTAATGCTAACACAAAATCTATGCTAAGATGCTCTGAAGGGTTATCTAGTATCGACAATGGTGTATACAACCCCGTGTTCTGACTTTTTCCCTTTGCCAATTGGCAAACTTGACACTGTTGAACCCATCTTCTGACATCTATCGACATCCCTGGCCATAAATACTTCTCGTCAACCAGTGATTTGGTCTTGTCGATTCCAAAGTGTCCTGCTAACTCGCCATTACGAAATTCTCAGATTAGGCTCTCTCTTACTGATCCTCTGGGAATACACAGCTGACTTCCCCTGACCAGATAGCCTCCTTGAATGAAGTAACTCAAATATGGAGTTCTGTCGATGCTCCAAGGTTCACGACAAGCCTTCCATGCTT
Source organism: Larix kaempferi (assembly GCA_027924585.1). Classification (NCBI taxonomy): domain Eukaryota; kingdom Viridiplantae; phylum Streptophyta; class Pinopsida; order Pinales; family Pinaceae; genus Larix; species Larix kaempferi. The sequence goes on from BSBM01000511.1 coordinate 4,588,544, forward strand.
TCGCAAAATCTTCGTTGGTCTCATACTCTGTCTTTATTGACTCTATCCCTGCTGCCTAAACTATCATTGTGCCCAATAGCGAAACTCTCCTACTCAATGCGTCGACAACTTCATTCGACTTGCCCGACCTATGTCGCAACATGAATGTATGTCTCTAAAGTAGCTCCACCCACTTCATGTGTCCTTGATCCAATTTCGACTGAGTGTTCAAATACCTCAGTGCTTGGTGATCTGTGTACAACACAAATTCCTTGGGCAACAAATAATGCCTCCACTTCTTTAGCACTTGAACGATAGCATAAAACTCCTGGTCATAGACTGAATACTTCTGCTTCGCTCCTTTCAGCTTTTCACTAAAGAATGCAATTGGTCGGCCTTCCTGGCTCAACACTGCTCCAATTTCCGTTCCACTCACATCACAATTGACCTGGAAAACTTTGTCAAAGTCTGGGAGTGCTAAGACTTGGCTCTCAGTGACCTTTTCCTTCAACTCGTTGAAAGCTTTCTGGGCTTCGCCTATCCACTTGAACTCACCCTTTCTCATGCATTATGTCAGTGGTGCACAAATTCGATTGAATCCCTGAATGAACTTCCGATATAAACTAGCAAGTCCATGAAAACTTCTCACTCTAGTCATACTTGTTGGTTCCGGCCAATCCACTATTGCCTTCACCTTCTCCGGGTCCATCACCAACCCTTTACTTGAGATTACAAATCCCAAGTACACCAATTCCTTCTCCATGAAGAAACACTTTTGCAAGTTTACCATTAGCTTTTCTTCCTGCAATTTCTGCAATACTTGTCGAACGTGTTCCAAGTGTTCTACCTTGGTTCGACTGAAAATCAGAATGTCGTCTAAATAGACTATGAAAAACTTTCCTAGAAATGGTTTCAACACTTCATTCATCAATCTCATGAATGTGTTGGGTGAATTAGTCAACCCAAATGGCATGACTAACCACTCGTACAACCCTTCTTTTGTTTTGAATGTTGTCTTCCATTCATCTCCTTCTCTGACCCTAATCTGGTAATATCCACTCTTCAGGTCTATTTTTGTGAAGTATGTCGCTCCACTCAGGAAATCCATCAGGTCATCCATCCTCGGCAATGGAAATCGATACTTGATCGTGATCCTGTTGATGGCTTTGGAGTCGGTACACATTCTCCATTCCCCACCCTTCTTCGGTGTCAATACCAATGGTACTGCACATGGGCTCAGACTTTCTCTGATCAACCCTCTGTCCAACAACTCTGAGACCTATCAGTTGAGCTCCTGTCCCTCTGTTGAACTCATCCTATATGGTTCTTTGTTTGGTAGACTCGACCCTAGAATCAAGTTGATTTGATGGGATATGCTCCTTGTCGGCGGTAATCCTTTCGCTTTCTCATCAGCCATTATGTCCCTGAATTCTTCGAGCAACTCCTCAATCTCGACCGGAATGTTCTCCTCCCTGGTCGTTCCTTTGACATATGGTCCTTTCAGAATGATCACAAAAGATTTCGACTGCCTCTCCTCTTCTGCGAGGAATTTCTTCACGGTGCTCATCAACACTCGCTTTTCCCAAAGATTGCTCTCACCGTCCCTACCGCCGGCTGGCTCTTCTCGCCTTGGCTTAAGAGTCCTCTTCATGCCATTCTTCCACACTGTGACTGCGTTGGCTCGACTATCATAGATCATTTTTCGATCATATTGCCATGGTCTTCCTAACAATAGATGGCATGCATCCATGGAACTACATCACACAGTACGCTGTCCTCTAATCCTTCAACTCTAAAGTTGATCAAGCACTGTCTGGTCACCTTGACATGGTGTCCTTTCTACAACCATGAGAACTTGTAGGGGTGTGGGTGTTCTCGACACTTCAACCTGATCTTGTCAATGACTTCCATTGACACAAGATTCTCCGTGCTTCCACCATCAACTATGGTGTTGCAATGCCATTCCCCGATCCGCACCTTCATTCGAAAGATCGCCTTCCATTGTGTTGGTTCGATCGGGTCACGTTGATCTTCCTGTATCAAGGCTCTTTGAACCGTTAGGTTTTGGTTTTTCTTATTTTCACCTCCACTAATGTCGGATGTTGATTCTTCCCTCTCGTCGACTTGCTCATCCTTTCGACATCTAGGTTTCGACTCCTTTGCAGCATGTAAGTTTTCTGGGAACTCATACGCCTTGTGTCCCGTTCCTCGACACTTGTAACAAATTATGGCTAGTCTGTTAGCTCCTTTCTTATCGGATGGACCACTTCGACTATACGCACCTCAATCGTGGTTCTCACAACCATCGCGTCGGTTTTCTTGTGCTTTCCCTGTCGATGTCCCTTCTGTGTGTCAGCTACTTTGGCCTTTCACGAAGACAGTTTTTGCAACCCGACCAGTGATCCTTCCCCTGGTTGCTGTGGATTTTCTTGACAGCTTCTCTTCTTCCTTCAGAGCTAGCTGGTAGGCTTTGCCGACTGCTCTGAATCTCGACATGCTGAGTTCATCCTGAATAGCATATTTCAAGCCGTTCACGTATCTAGTGACAACTTCTTCTCCTTCATCAATTTGTCCTGACCGAATCAACAATTGGTAGAAATCCTCCGTGTACTCTTTCATGGTCATTTCTTTCTGTTGAAAGTTCTGTAACTTCCTGAACAAGGAAATCACATAGTCGTTTGACAAGAACTTTCCCTTCAACTTGGCAACCATTCTGTCCCAAGACTTGATTTTCTCCTTGCCTTTCTCGAGTCTGTCAACATGTACATTGTCCCACCACAACAAGGCATGACCCTTCAACCTTAGACATGCAGTCTTAACCCATTTAGGATCCTTGATCTACTCTATGTCAAAGTATTTCTCCATCTCTCTGAACCAGTTGATCAAATCTTCTAGGTCCAGGCTTCCCGAGTATGTACGCACATCTATCTTCACTCAACCTCTCATATCCGTCAGGAGTTTGATCAGTTTTTTCTCTGGTTCCTCTGCGGCTTCGTCCCAAGATACCACCTCTTCGACTTCCTCATCGTTGTGGTATAGTGCTTCAGGAATACAACCACACCTTTGGTTTTCTTTGATCGCTGTGACTTCATTTGTCAAAGTTCGCATCGTTCTGACACATTCGTCGAACATCTCATGATCCACTGTGACGGCTGCTGCGCCATGCATCCTTTGTCCTTGGAAATTAACACCTCTATGAGCCATTTCCAACCATGTTGAAACTCTCACATGTCCAATCGCAACTAGACTTAAACAAATTGTGCAAAACTCCACCCAACTGCAACTAGAGCTGTTCAACTCACTTGCAGGCTCACTATCATGAACTCGACGGATTCTTCCACTCTGATACCAATTGACGCAAGTCACCTTACTGGAATACTTTATTGCTTAACAATACACACGACACAAACCACAATGTTTACACAAATAGGTGTAAAACAGGATGCCAGAAGTGGCTTTATATTACTTCTCTGAATTCGGTTACAATGTGGAATAATTGTAATCAAATAACTAACTATAGTCGGCCTCAGCCATTACAACTTGGAAGTAACTGTGGTTTGTTCTCCCTGTGTGTCAACCTTACCCTCTCCTGGTTCAACATTGAACGTTGAGTTATGGCTCAATCTCAACTCTCTTCTTCAGTCGGCGTGACTCCTTCACAACTCCTCCTGGCTCTATTCTCTGATACTGCTGATCAAAGACTGAAGATCCTCCTCTGATTTCTTCTCCTACATCTTCTACCCTACTGCTGTTGTCCCTGAGACACGCATCCTCCTGTCCGCCGATCCTTCCAAATCCTACGAACCTGGACTGTCATCTCCTAGCCGTGCTGCACAGCCTCTGTCCATGACGACACCTGTCATGTCTTTCACCAACTTGTAATAACTGTAATAACTTCCTCAGCAACCCTAAATGGCTACTAGGTACAGTTTCTTGACTTTTTGTCCTTTCGACCCTGCTACAGTAGTCGGTCACATCTCGACCTTCCTGTCGGCTTGTTTCTCATCTTCTACGATTTTCCAGTCCTCCCTTTCCTCCGCGCTTGGCTCCACCAAAACCTATCGCATCATAGTTCGACCACTCATCGACTACCTGACATCTTACTCCTTTCACTTGTTGTCTATCGACTAATTCCTGTCGATTCTCGACCAATCGCGACATCTGCTGTGATGCTCCTGCCAATCGTACTCCGACTGTTTCTACTCGACTAGTTGACTTTGATAAGTCAACTTGTTCCCCACACCAGTGGTCATCGGCAACCCCGCTGGTCGGTTCCCCCCTATCGATAAACTTCGACTGATATTCCTAGGCTCTGATGCTCCTGCATCACATGGTGAGTTAACGTCAAGCATGGTTAAGCAAAAGTCAACCATGGTCACCAAAAGTCAACCATAGTAAACCAAAGTCTACCATGGTCAACCAAAGTCAAGTGTGGTCAACCAAATTTAACTGTGGTGAACCAAAGTCAACCATAGTTAACCATGGCCAGCTATGTTCAACTTAAGTCAACCATGGCTAACAATGGTCAACCATCGTCAACCATGGTCAAACATATTAATCCATAGTCATCAAAAGTCAACCATGTTAAACCTTGGAGAACCAAAGTCAATTGTGTTCAACCATAGTAAATTGAAGTCAACATGGGTGAATGATAATCAACCATGGTTAAGCATCGTCGACCATTTTCAACCATAATCAACTGTCACTAACCATGGTCAACTAAATTCCAGCATGGTCAACCAGAATCAACCATGGTCAACTATAGTCAACCATGGGCAACCACCATTACCCTTGGTAAACCATGTTTAGCCAAAATAAACCATGTCTGCCCATGTTCAGTCAAAGTCAACCATGGTGTACCATGTTAACCAATGGTCAACCAAAGTCAACTATGGTTGACCATGGTAAAAAAATAACCATCCATAGTCAACGAAAGACAACTAGGGTACACCATGGTCAACCATGCTAAATCATAGTGAACAATGGTCAACCAGCTTCAACCATGGTTAACCATAGTCAACCATGGACATCTAAAGTCAACCATTGTTAACCATAATCATCAAAATGAAACTAGGGTCAGCCATGGTCAACCATGGTTGTCCGTGGTCGTCGAAAGTCAACCATGGTCAATTAGAGTCTGCCATGTTGAATCATGGTCAACCAAAGTCAACCATACTCAACCATGGCTAGCCAAATTTATCCATGCCTAACTATGGTCATCTAAAGTATACCATGGTCAACAAAATTCAACTATAGTTAACCATAGTCATCCATGGTGAACCATGTTCAGCCATGTTTAACCAAAAAGATCTTTCTTAAAAGTCAACTATGGACTGAGATTAACCATGGACTGAATTCAACTATGGATTCAAGTCAACCATTGTTAATCAAAAGTGAGCGAAGCTCAACCAAAGTTAAGCTTAGGTAGCCAATGTCAACCATGGTCAACCAGAAGTCAACTATGGTTGATCAAAATGTCAACCATCGTCAACCAAAGTAAAGCATGGTTAACTAAAGTCAACCTTCGATTGACATCAACCATGGATTGAAGTCAACCATGCCTAAAAGTTGACTATGGGATTGAAGTCATGCTTGTATTGAAGTCAACTATGGATTAAAGTAAACTATGGATAGATGTTAATGGTTCATTGAAGGCAACCTTCGATTCAAGCCGACCATGGACTAAAGTAAACCTTGTAGTGAAGTGAAACTTACTTAAATGTCAACTATTGCTCGATGTCAAGTATAGATTTAATTCATCCTTGGATTGAAGTGGAATATGGATTGAAGCCAACCTTGCTTAAAAGTCACCTGTGGGCTGAAGTCAACTACCGATTGAAGTCAACCATGGATTGAAGTCAACCTTGGATTGAATTCAACCTTAGATTGAATTCAACCTTTCTTAAAAGTCAACTATAAATTGAAGTCATCATTTCCTGAAATTCAACTATGGTTTGAAGTCAACCTTGCTTAAAAGTCAACAATGGTTCAAAGTCAACATTTGATTAGAGTCAACAATGGATTGAAGTCGGCCATGCTTCAAATTCAACCTTGGATTAAAGTCAATTGTTGTTCAAATTCAACCGTGGATTAAAGTTAACCATTGATTGAAGTCAGCTATATATTAGAGTCAGCCATTGATTGAAGTCAATAATCTTAATATTGTTAATGGATTGTAGTGAACCTGACCTAAAGTCAATTTTGGAGTGATGTCAAGCATGGATTGAAGTCAACCTTGGCCTGAAGGAAACCTTAGAATGAATTCAACCTCTTAGTCAACATCGGATTAAAGTCATCCTTGAAGTTAACCCTAGAGTGATGTAAACATTGGATTGAAGGAAACCTTGGATTGAAGTCAACTAGGGATTGAAGTCAACCTTAGATTGAAGTCACCATTGGCTTTAAGTCAACCTTGGATTGAATTCACCCTTGGATCAAAGTCAAACATGGAATGAAGCCAACCTTGGATCAAAGTCAACCTTCAATAAAAAAAACTACAGAGTGAAGTCAACATTGGATTGAAGTCAAATTTGGATTGAATTCAACCATGGATTGAAGGCAATGTTGGTTTGAATTCAACCTTGGATTGAAGTCAACCCTCAAATGAATTCAATCTTGGATTCAAGTCAGGCATAGATTGAAGTCAAAATTTGATTGAAGTCAACATTGGAATGAATTCAACCATGGATTGAAGTCAACATTGGTTTGAAGTTAACCATGGATTGAAGGAAACATTAGATTGAAGGAAACCTTCGATTGAAGTCAACCATGGATTGAAGTCAACCTTTCTTAAAAGTCAAATATGGGTTGAATTCAAATATGGATGAAAGTCGACATTGGATTGAAGTTAACCATGGATTGAAGCCACCATTGGATGGAAGTCAAACTTGGATTGAAGTCAACGTTACTTAGAAGTCACCTATGGATTGAAAGCAACCTTGCTTAAAATTTAACCAATGATTGAAATCATCCCTACTAAAAAGTCAAACTTGGATTTAATGGGTTTAATTAATGGATTTAATTAAAACTTGGACGAAGTCAACCTTGGATTGAAGTCAACTTGGCTGAAGTCAACCTTTTAGTCAATGTCGGATTGTATTCAACTATGAATTGAGTTCAATCATGTATTTAGTTCAACTTGAGCTTGAATTCAACCTTGGATTGATGTCACCTTCGGATCGAAGTTAACCATGGAATAAATTCAACCTTGGATTGAAGTTAACCTTTCTTAAAATTCAACTATGAATTGAAGTCAACTATGGATTGAAGTCAACTTTGGATTGAAGCCAACCTTTCTTAAAATTCAACTATGGATTAAATCAAACCTTGCTTAAAAGTCAACTGTGGATTGAAGCCACCCTTTGATTGAAGAAAACCATGGATTGAGCTCAACCTTTCTTGGAAGTCAACTATGGATTGAAGTCAACCATGGATTAACGGAAACCTTTCTTTGAAATCGACCTTGCTTAAAAGTCAATTACAGAGTGAAGTCAACTATGGATTGAAGTCAACCATGGATTGAAGGCAACCTTGGACTGAAGTCAACCTTGGTTGAAATTCTCCAATGGATTGAAGTCAACCTTACGTAAAAGTCAAATATCGATTGAAGGCAGACATTAATTTTAGTGAACATTTCCTAATAGTCAACTATGGATTGCAGTCACCCAGGGATTGACTTCAATCCATGGTCAACAATGAGATGTCATCAACCATGGCTAAACGTACTCAACCATGGTTAACCATTTGGTGAACCATGCCTACCCAATGGTTAACCATGGTTTAAAGTCAACTCATAATTTTACAACCTTTGTCGACCATGGTTAACCAACGTTGTCAAATTCAAGTTTACGATAGTCGGTCACGATTAACATAGTTAATTACAAAATCAGAAAGAAATATTTATGTATTTATTTCATTTATTTATTGATATTTATTTATTTTGATTTTTATTTCATTTATTTCTTTATTATTTAATTTCAACTTTTTTATGCTTTTATTTATCTATCTATTTTATTAAATATTATTGGTTAATAAATTAATATATATTGATGAAGAATAATAAATATTTTATTTACTTATATTTATTTATTTTTATTTTTATTTCATTTATTTCTTCATTATTTAATTTCAACTTTTTTATGCTTTTATTTATCTATCTATTTTATTAAATATTATTGGTTAATAAATTAATATATATTAATTAAGAATAATAAATATTTTATTTACTTATATTTATTTATTTTGATTTTGATTTCATTTATCTCTTCATTATTTAATTTCAACTTTTTAATGCTTTTATTTATCTATCTATTTTATTAAATATTATTAGTTAATAAATTAATATATATTGATGAAGAATAATAAATATTAATACTAAATAATAATAATAACTATTAATATTACCATATTTTATTTACTATTTTTTTATAATAATAGTAATAACATATTTTATTTACTATTTTTTTATTTAATTATAACCTATTTACACATTAATTTATTTATTTTATTAAATAATAATTATTCATATAATAATATATATTAATAAATATTAAAAAAAATATTATTAAATAATAATAATAATAATATGATTATTAGTATTATTACTAAACAAAAAATAATATTATCTTTCAATAAAAAATATTATTAAATAATATTTATATCTAATAAAGAAATTTTAATATTTGTAATAAAAATAAATGGTATATAATTTTATTTTATTAATATTAACATATCTTATTTACTAATATTAATTAAACTCATTATTTCATAATAATAATTATCATAAAAAAAAATTATTATAAAACTAATAAATAAAGTTAAACAATATTATTATTATTATATCAAACATAGCACTCATCATAATTTAATTTATTAATTAAATTAAATTTAAATAATTAGATTAATTTAATTTATTTTAATTTAATTTAATTACTTTCATTTAATTTCATTTATCTTAATTTTTATAATAAAAATAAATGCCATATATAAATATTTTTTATTAATATTAACATATCTTATTTACTAATATTAATTAAAATCATTATTTCATAATAATAATTATCATAAAAAACACTAATTAAATTATTTAATTTAATTTACTTTAATTAATTTAATTTAATTTAATTTAATTAACTTAACTTAATTTAATTTCATTAAATTAACTTAACTTAATTTAATTTAATTTAATTTAACTTGATTTAATTTAATTTAACTTAATCTAATTTAATTTAATTTAACTTAACTTAATTTAATTTAATTTAAATTTAATTTTTAATATGTCTTAATATTTTTTATTTAATTTAATTTAATTTAAATTAATTTAATTTATTTTAATTTAACTTAATTTAATTTAAAGAATTTAATTTAATTTTTAATATTCTTATTTATTTATTTTTAATTTAATGTATTTCTTTTACTTTTACTTCCAAATAACATTTTTATTAATTTTTTAATTTAGCTATTTCTTTGGTGGGTTGGCTGTCCACTAACAACAACCACATTTTAAAATGTCGCTGATATTTGCCGATCGACGAATATCAACCACCTTTAAATGTGTGGTCATGGTTGATATACGCCGATCGACGAATATCAACCACATTTAAAAATGTGGTTGTTGCTAGTAAATATATATGTGTTCAACACTCTGGAATGATGAAGCTTGTTAATTCTGAATCTTTTGTATTTGCATGAAAATGCATCTTCCTATACCGAATGATTGCCATAGTGAGCCTAATTTTTCTCTTCGGACAAACTGTGCCAAAGAAAAATCAATGACAGAGCTATTGTAGTTAAACAACTTAGTTGTCAAAACAAATTTGCATCAGTGAGTCAGCATCTTTCCTTTTATTTATTGATTAAGGATTTCAAAGTTAGATTCCAATAATTTTATGAAAAGAAATTATAGGATTCTGTTATTTTCAAAATGAAACACAGTGAAAAGCAAATGTAAGTTAAAAATGAGTTTTCATTGAAATTTATACCACTTATTTGACAAATTTTGGGATGCTTTGAACACGCTTTGAACAACATGAATATTATCTAAAGTGAGGTTTCCTTAGTGAAACCACATAATACAAATAGTAGGCAATGGATAGAATCGGTCACTATCAATCCAACAAGATAAGGTAAGACCCGTCATGCTGACAAGTTTGATTTCCAGTCAATAACGGTCTGATTTTCTGAAGTGTACATGGTTTGATTTCCAGTAAATAATATAGAAAGCAGCAAGAACTCATTTAGGTTAATGTACTGTTACAGAAATTGAAAGGGACCTTGAATAGTTTTTAAAGAAAACTATATTAACCAAAATGATAAGCATACCTTTGAATATTGTAGCTAAAATATGCACTGGTTTGTCTCCTATTTTTGTAGAATAGCATACTGATTTCTGCAGAGTAATGTTCTTTTTGTTTTCGTGATGTGATTTCTGCAGAGTAATGTGCTGAGCTTTTCTACCAAGCTCCAGCAATCTCAGCTGAACTGTCATATTGTTTTTGCATAGATGTATATATATCGATCTCTGTTTGTTTATGTTTTTATGCAGGCATGACAAAGGGATGAAGCGGTGCCAGTGGAGGTAGGTGGCGTGGCAAGGCAAGGCAAAAGGATGAAGAGCCGTGGCGGTGGCTGTGATAGAGGCGGTGATGGTATGGCGGTGGAGACCTCTCCCATCCAACACCCAGACAGACCCCGACAGATGTAGATTGAATGCTTTAAAAAAATTCCCATTTCCAATAAGCCCTTTGCAGACTGGGCAATAACACTTCAATGTCAGTATCCAATCACATGTTAGATAAATGAATATTGAGAATGGAAAAAAAAATAAGAATTTCAATATACAATGTGAAAGTTAGGGTAAATTGATAAATTAAATTAGTCAATGGTCAATCAATAGCCAGCCAAAGCATATCGAATACAATATACCTGCAATGGCCTTGGAAAGTATAATAAATACATTAAAGATGATGTGGAAATAAACTTATGACTAAGACCATTAGGCCTTTATCACTTTGAAATAGATTTAAATAATTTATGTGAAAAGTGGATATTAATAATTAATTATGATGAAAATCAAAATCCAAGGTCTAATTATAAAGATAAAGATAAATAAATATATTAAAAATGATGTCGAAATAAACTTATAACCAAGACCATTAAACCTTTGGAAAATAGTTTTTTTTTTTATGGATTTGAAATGTAAACCTTTACATAAAGCTTGGAAAATAGATTTGTATGGAGATTCAATGCTACAACCATAATAGTCTTCACAAAATGAAAGTACAAGCTTATCTACATAAAGATTGGAAAATAGATTTTTTTGGATTTGAAATGTTGGGAGCTTCAATACTGCAACCATAATAGTCTTCATAAGATGAAATTACAAGCTTATACAATCTTGATAGATACGTATAAATCCCAATGAACTTTGTTGGCAAGTTTGGTATGGATTTATTCTAAATTAAAATTTATTTACTATTTAGAAAGGTAGAATGAAGAATAGTAATTTAATATTAATTTATTTTTTATAATTGGTTAGTTAGAAATTATTTTTTTTATAATTATTTATCAATGCTTTTTTTAATATTTAAATATATAATAATTGGGTTATAATTATCTATCATATTGATAGTTATTTCTGATGTAGTTATAACACAATTATTTTCTTAATTTTTTTAATCTTTAATTTTATTATATTAAAACAATTTGAGGAAGCAATATATAAGTAGCTGTGTTAATTTTATTTTATCTTGTTTTATTTGCATGAAATTAAGTTGTGAATTCCATTGAAAATTTTATTAAATTTATTTAGTTTTACATATATAAAGGAGGGAATTCTAAACTTTATAGAGATAATTTTAAAGTTAGAAAAGTTTGTATTATAGTAAATATTATAAAATTGAGATTTAATGTAGGTATGAGCACGACACTCTAAGAGAAATTGATTTTCATATTCAATACTATAATGGTTTGATATTATTTTATTGATTAGTAAAATAAAAAATTAATGAAAATCTTATTTTTGAAGTAATCAAAATATTAAAAAAAAACAAATTGCAAGTACATATTTTATTTTTATTTTAAAATAATAAATTTTGATATTTCTTTTTTCTTTTTCTTTATCTTTCAACATTTCGAAAATAAATCATAATAATTAATTGTAAATAAAAGCGTTAAATATCAAAATAAAGATTCGAAAAAACAAATTTCTTTTTATATTATAAGTATTAATTATTTGACGTTATTTAGATGGAAGGAAATCCAATTCTATTGTTCTACTATTTTTGTGAAATATTTATATATATGTGGTCTACTTTTGTTTTTAAGGATCAAACCCTTTGTCCAAACTTTTATTCAAATTTTGCACTTAAAATTAACTTTTCATATGTAAATATTTGATTTAAGGATTGATTAGCACTTTCATATGTAAATCCTTGATTTAATAATTGATTAGTAAAAAGCATTCAAGTTTCATAATTTTTTACTTTTGATTAATTGGATTATATATCTCTTTGGTTTAGAACTTTTGAGTAGGGTTACAAAGAATCGCACTTCTCCTTCATACTGGGTTGTAGAAAGCACCTCTAGACACAATTAATTACATGCAACCAAGTAAACTATGGAAACCAAAAACAAAAGCTATTGCTAATTACCACCACATATCCATCTTAATGGAGGATACATAGATGAATTTTTTGAGGTATAATTTTTTTTCTTAGATGTGTAGAAAAATTACTCATGAATGAAATTTGATCGCTATCGTTCCTTGATAAATACATGTTTAAAATGGATCTATGTTGGTTTTAATTTTTTCATAACATCTCCCCCATAGTGTGTCGTAAAGCACCTCTTAATACAATAAAATGAAATTTTCAAATTGTTTAAATACTATTTTTTGTACTTTTAAAGTGAAGGCTGATGCAAAATAAAACCTTTGTAAAGGGCATGCTTTCAATATTTGAATGCAATACATTTAAATAACAAATGAACAACACTATGGTTTCATTCCTATCATCATCACAACATAGTAATTTTGTTAACAAGGTTGATTTCAAATCAACCAAAACCTCACAATAGAGTAATTTTTTTTAACTCCAGTTGATTTGGAATCAACTAAATATTTTGGGTTGTAGGAACTCAAAAGGAAACCAAATATGAGTAGGGACAAGAGTTTCCTAGGTCTATACTTGCGTTAACATATATTATATCAGCATACATCTAGTAGATCTTTAAATTTTTAATGGTTCGTGGAATAGTGGCCTACATGTACTATTACCTTGTTCTTAGCTTACCACATACTCTACCAATAGTTGAAGAATGGATAAATGATGGTCACTATGCTTGGGATCTAGAATCTTCAGGCCCCTTGCTACTTGCTACAACCACTAAGCTTTGTGTTTTCAACCATAGAAGCTCTCTCACTATTTCTACCAATTATATGCAACAATAATTCACTATTGTGTTAGATGCCTAACACAACATTTTTCCAATAAATGCATGCCCAACATAAGATTAGATCCATCCTTTAAAAATGTCCATCATTGATCACAACATAGAGAAAATTGTATTGCTTTTTCCCATTACATTTTTCCTTCATAAGAAAAAAATATTTGGATTCAATCCATCCCCCAAAAAATGTTCATGGTTGCTCATAGCATAGAGAAAATTGTATAGATTTTTCCCATTACATTTTTCCTTCATATGAACTTAGACAATTTTTTCCTCCTATCTAATGCCCAAATTGTTGTCCATCAAGCAGGAATTTGAATTGATTCCAACAAAAGCATCATTTTCCTCTTGTATAATTCTCCATCCCTGCAGAGTCAGCAAAATATTTAAATTTTGCCCGAGAATGCATTTTTTCTTGTATGGGAAATAAGGTAGATTACATAACCTATATGTGGAAAGGCATCTTCACTACTTGTGCAATATATCTTCTATGTATAGAGTCGACAGTACCAAGCGATGCTATATATTTAATCAAATGAAAGTTGTGGCTTCATACCAATGCAATAATGAAACTACTTGAAACTGAAGGACGTGAACAAAGCTAAAACCAATATGCCACTAAAAACATAAATAGACATAGGTAGGTTTACAAACTCCTTGTACACAAACATACATACACATATAGCACACAATGGATCCAAACCACTTTCAGTTCATTTCTCCTGATCAATCTCAAAAAAATTTAAAGTTTATACAACGATTCTTTGGAATTACCTTCCAAAATTGTTTCAAACAATCTAAAAAAGGAAAAGGAGTTGTCAATACAATGGTTGGTAAAGAAGAAAGAAACGAAGACTATGTTTTAAAGAAAATTGAACAATATCTAGGCAACAAATATAATGAGAATGGTTTTGGGTTCCTATCTGGTGAATCTAAAGAAGAAATCATTTCTTTGGAAACCTGGAGAAGGAATATTATGGTTGATCATGAATTTGATCTAAGACTTAAAAGTAGGGCTCTGTGGTTGCCAAGTGGAGATGAGAATTCAAAATATTTCCATCATTATGCAAACCACGAGAAAAATATAAATTCCATTTGGAAAATTTCTTCAGATGAGGGTGAAGAAGTTGAAGGTTTTGAAAATATATCAAATGTTGGTATAAAACATTTTGAGACTCTTTTTTGGGCTGAGGCAAATGTATCTCTAGCTAAGATAGTGAAAGCGGCTCACTATCTCCCCTCTACTGTGACTAATGATGATACCAATATGCTGATGGAAGAAGTGTCCTTGAATGAGTTGAAATAAATCTTGGTGCAACTCAAAAAGCACAAAAGTCTGAGACCTGATGGTTTCCCGATGGAATGTTTTTTAGGACTACTTGAATTTCTCGCTCATGATTTACTTAAGGCCATCGAAGAATCTAGATCTAGTGGGAAATTTCCTATAGTTTTCAACTCAACATTTATAGATCTAATTCCAAAATCTAATTCTTTGGTAAGTTTTGAGGAATTTAGACATATTTTTCTATGTAATTGTATTTATAAGATAATTGCCAAAGTTATATCTACAATAATAAAGTGAGTATTGAATAATTATATATCTGGTGAGCAGTTTGGTTTTCTTCCCGATAGACAGATCCATGAGGCCATATGTGTAATAATTCCTAGGAGGGTTTGCATTCCATTAATATATCTCTTTCTTATCTCTTAAATAAGGTGACTATAACTGTCCCACAGAATGAGAAAGTTTAGTTCTGTTATCAAAGGCTTTAATAATAATTATTTGGCACTCGATGCCATGATTTAGATAACTCTGATAATTTTGATAATTATTTAACCTTATTTAACTTTAATATAATAATAATAGTTAGTTTCACTATTTGATAGCGACAAGTAGTAAATAAGTCTACTTAGGATTGTACCTCTATTTAGGATGACACTTAAGAGCTTTAGACCATCAAGTGAACATTAACCGTTCACTTTTATTTAGGTTCCTAAGGAGCCATGATGACACAGGTCATCAGTAACTCATTCTCCATGGATTCCTAGCCAGTCGACCTCTCTCGCCTAGTGGATTATTTTTCCCCATATTTAAGTTGTGTCATCCCCGCAGTCTCATAAGTCTACCATTAACAGTTACAACTTAGGAAATAATTGAAAATACTTACAAGGTTTACTGGTGGGGCCTTGGCATTGATCTCCTCACTAGAAACACGTATGTACTTACAATTTTCAATTACAGGAGAATAGGGAAAAAGAGGGATATCACATTAAGAAGCCACTCAAGGAGGGGGGTGACATGGGACCACATACATCAAAATGTATTAAATCTAAAAACCCTTTAGATCTATTATTACTGCTGGAAAATATTTTCTTAACATTCTTCCCAAGTGCACAACCCCGACATACATTATCATGCTCAAAATCAAATACGAGCATACATTTTACCATCTTTTGAAGTCCTGGTAGCGCTTTGTAGTGTAGGTGTCCAATCCTTCGGTGCCATAGCTCGCATGAATTGACAATGTGGTGAATCATAGATTGAATGTACTTCCTGGGTACCTTATAGATTCCTCCCTCTCGAACTCCAATCACAACAACAGATTCTAGGATTTTGTTCTTCAACCATAAAAGTGCTTCGTTATCCATGAAGATAAATTGGAAGCATTTGTCTTCAAGAACCAAAATTGAAAGTAGGTTCTTATTTAAGCTCGGAACATATAGAATGTCCTCAAAATCTAGAATATCATCGGTGCTTAGCTGGAATGAGGTGGATCCAACCCTTGGATCGAATAAGTTGAGTTTTCCCCAACTCTACCATGCATGTGATTTCTTTCTCTTTTTGATGGTACTCTTGTAACCAATCATATGTTTGGATGCACAACTATCAATCAACCTTGTGTCTACATTTGTGATGATGGATCCAGAAAGGGATGAGACAAGATAATACTCCCTTCTTGTCTCATTTTCTTCGGATGCATTCTTTTGAGTGATTTCATCTTCTATGGCGGTAGAAGCATGAAAATTCCTTTCCCCTTTGCTTTGCACTCTCTTGAGAAATGGACTTTCTTGTTGCAATTGAAGAATTTATCTTTTGACTTGTCAAATCCTTTGTTGAACTCCTTCTTCTTTGGATTAGAGAACTTATTTTGGAAGAAGGGTTTCTTTCCTTTCTTCATTCTTGTCGTGAGGGAAAAGTTTTCTTCTTTGATGCACATTGACTTGCTCTGGATTCGCCCCTCCTCTTGTAGGAAATCATGCCATAACCTTTCGAAATTAGGTTGTACCTCTCGGCCATTTAATGTAGCCAATAATGTCTCCCATAAGAATGGGAGACCATCAATAGCGGTTTGGATAACATCATCTTCATCCACCACTATTCCAATAATAGAAAGTTGATCTCTTACCTGAGATATCTTGGAGAAGAAGGAGGCCACTACCTCATCCGTCTCCATATTTAAGTTTCGAATCTTATTCTTCAATGCCCTCTTTTGACTCAAGGCCTTATTCTCATATAGATTAGTCAATGTATCATAACATTCTTTCGCGGACTTTAGCAGTGTGATCACGGGCATCAAGTTATCTTTTACCGAATCATAGATGATCTGTTTGGCCTTAGCTTGATTCTTCTTGAAGTTGATGCACCCTACATTAGATGTAGGTTCCCCCACCACAGTGTATACATAGCCATATAATTCATGCTCCTCTAGGATGTTGAGAATCCTAGCCTTCCAAGTGTTGAATTTTGAGGTGCCCCCAAGATGTTCTTCCGGTTGTACAAAGACTGATGCCATAGACTTCAAATATTGTGTTCAAATTCTCAGGATCAATGTAGGCTCTAGATGGCATGCAAAAATGAGCTCCTTCATGCCTTGTGCTTTGATACCAAGCTGAAATTTGGTTGAGATTTGATCTTTAATTCTTTTATATGTATAGACTTGAAGCAATGAGACAATTCAATCCATGAAATTCATACAACCATAACATAGGATATACCCTGAGGAAAATCCTCAAAATTATGAGAAAAAAAACCATGGTAATTCTTCTCAGTATAATATAATGGATAACAGAGAATGCTTTCTTTTACAACATAGCATATTGCTTTCAGAATATAAGAGATCACCAAACACTTTTGATGAAGATGCGGAAGCAATAGAGAAGAGAGATCAATGAGATGTGTGCCTAGCAGACAATTCAATCCATGAAATTCATACAACCATAACACATGATATACCCTGGGGAAAATCCTCAAAATTATGAGAACAAAAAACATGGTAATTCTTCTCAATATAATATAATGGATAACAGAGAATGCTTTCTTTTACAACATAGCAGATTCCTTTTAGAATATAAGAGATCACCAAACACTCTTGATGAAGATGAGGAAGCAATAGAGAAGAGAGATCAATGAGATGTGTGCCTAGAACCAACAATAACAAGCATGAACAATACCTTGCACAAAGAGAAGCGCCTTGCCTTCAATGGAGAAGAGAATTCGCTTCACATTAGATACATCAATCCCATATAACATATTTATACATTCTTCTCTTCTATTTTGATATTATAACTTCAGGATGAACTCACCCTCAAACTGGATGTATTAATCTTGCATGCAGAGGTGCGCCCCACTTCTCATGCAATTGTTTATTTCATGAGTTGTCACTTAGGATGAACTGGCCTCTTAACTGAAAGCTTTCCCACTTAGTTAGGTGGATAACTTAAGTGTCGGCACTTAATTTTCTAGATCTTCGTTGTTGTCACTTAGTTAACTCTCTTTAACTGATTCTCCTTGATTTACTGAAGTGTCATCTTTTAGTTTAAGTAAAGTGAAAACACTTTAGTTAACTAGTCCTTTTTATTTAACACTTAGTTAACTGAAATCATGTTGATTGATTTACTTGAAGTGACCATTGTGATTTCTTTAGTTAACTGAGGCATATCTTTAACTTGTGCTTTAAATGAAGCATTGATACTTAACTGAAGCTTTATAACTAAACCTTTAACAATTAGAGTTCTCTTTAATTAGTTGAAGTGTTTGCATGGGCAATGTCAAATTCTCTTGATCTCTATGCTTTATCTTTTATTTATTTATCTTTTATTGCATCATCAATATGTGCTAACTTTAATTATCCATCACATTACATTATGCTCAGAAGAATTATTGGATGTTGTGATCATATTATATTATTCTGAACCAAATGATCATATGCTAAAGTAATTCATTTTAGAGGTGATCAATCTCTAAAGGAGACTTAATAGCAACTGGTGATCATGGTTAATAACACATCACAAAACACCAAATGCTTTTAACAAGTAAAGCATGACCTTTATATGGAAGTTCCACCTCTAACCGAAGGTTCATCTCATGAATACCTTTATATGGAAGGCTCACATGATAATCATGACTTGACACACAAGTTCGGAGTCTTGTCCAACAAGACTCTACAACATCATTACTTTGATCAAGTACCTCTATATGGGAGGAATGACCTTTACACGGAAGGGAATCAAAGTGCTCACCTCTATATAGGAGGATCAATCTTGGATATACAAGATTAGTTTGGAGATTGTCTCCTGATGATGTATATTTAACAATGGTGTGGCTAGGGGATGAGCAAAGTGGACAATATTTTGGTGTTAACAATGTATTTTCTGCATTAAAGGAGGCCATGTGTACTACATTTGTGATATCCATGTCAAATTGTGGTTAGATTTCACTAAGATATTCATTTTAGAATTTGATTCTTTAGGACATGGAATGGGAGCAATCTTATTATAGGAAGGATGTCCCTTGGCCCTCATTCGCAAGCAACATTATGGAATAAACTTGAGAAAATATTCCCACAAGAAATAAATGATGGCTATCCTTCATGCAATCAAGATATGATGGCCCTATCTAATCAATTAACATTTCTAGATGGAGATAGACTATCATAGTCTTAAGTATTTCCTCAAACAATGCCTTTACTCACCCAAGTAATAGAAATGGATCACTAAGATGTTAGTTTATCATTATGAAATCATATATAAGAAGGGTCGCAACAATGTGGTGGTCGATTCCTTGTCTAGGCAATTTGAAGAGGAATGTTCTTTATTCACCTCATCCTTACTAGTCCTAGGATGGCTAGACAATGCATGCCAAGAATGGTTTTCCCAGAACATAGTTCACCACATCATAAGAAGGCTTCAAGAAGACCTCAATGCTCCAATGGGGTATACATTGAACCAAAATATTTTGAGGTATAAGGAGTACATATTTCTCACATTAGATTCAGCCTTGAAACCAAGAATCTTTGAGGAATTACATTCATTGCCCATAGAAGGTCACTCATGATTTCATACAAATATTGGAAGAATCAAGTGCTCTTTCTTCTGGGAAGGAATGAACAAAGATACCCATAACTTTATGGCCACTTTCAACAATTTCCATTGGAATAACGACGAAACAATGAAGTCACCATGGGCTTTGCCACCACTCCTGTAACATACCCTTTTAGCTGGAAAACATTTTTTGTTAGCAAACATTATTATAACTTTAACTGTAAAGTTTCATGTTGGATAGGTGTCCAAGGATGACTGTAATTTGCACAATATATTATTATTAAATAAATAAAATAGGAGACAAACACCTAAGAGGACTGTTGAAAGAGTGGTTACTGATCCACTAGGTGGAATGGAATCTGGGGTAGAAGGCAATGGACAAGTGGCAGCATCATGATGCAACTAAATAGTTGTTGGTATGGGACAACTCCCTTGAAATGTGGTCATAGTGCCCTGAAAGATGGGACTGGAGCTTGAGGCTCATTTATTCCAAACCGACCACTAAAAGACCTAGGAAATCTATATAATAGCCATCAAATATTGAACTGAGCTTCATCACTTTTCCTGACGACGAAATTTACCTTGGGGTTTTGCTGTGTATGCACCCAAGAGATTTGATGAGGGGATATGCTATGTTGTTGATCATGTTGTGAGTCTGCCAAACTCTTATTGAGTTCAGGAGGTTGATGCTGAGTGGAGAAGGCATTTCATTTGAGGAGGTTGATACCGAGCGGAGAAGGTATTTTGAGTGCCTTGCTTCTACACAGATTCCACCCACTTATTGGATCAGTAATCAGGCTCAAGCGTTCACTAGAAGTCAGCAATTGAGCTGCTTCTTTTGAAGCAGGTTAGGAGGAACAGGACTCCTTGGGTGTTTGTCGTCCCTATCGTCAGTTACAGGTTCTATTGTCTTATCTATTTTAATTTTAAGTTCTGTTATATGTTTTTGTATATTTACTGTTCTGTTGTTTATTTAACTTTCACTGTTTATTTTATGAGTTTATTTCATTTTCCTGTTTAATTTTATAATTCTGTATAAATTGAAATGATTGAATAAAATAGTCTCTGCATTTTTCCCCATGCAAAAAGGAACACCATCGTACTCTAGTACAGAGATAGATTAAGGTAGATAGATATGATAGGCAAAATTGCCAAGATGATAGAAGTACCATTCTGTATATTAGTTAATTTATCTACTGATAACAGTTAGTATTATTTCTGTATTCCTTAACATTACTGTTTTTATTTCCATATTTTTACTTCATCGAATAGAAATTTATTATCTTAAAAAGATTATCATTGTTCTTTATATTTATTATTGAGATCATTGTCAAAAACAAAATTTGTAAATGATTGTTTAAATCTCATCATAACAAGACTGATATATCTTTTCTAGTTTCAAGTTAGGGTTTATAATTTTCCATTATTGCACACACAGAATAGATAAGCAAACAAAAGTCTCTTATCACAAACCTAGGGTTTCATATTTCACATGTTCATATAACCATAAATTAAAAACACACAAATGCAATTTTGTCTACAGAATCGAGCTGGTTAAACAAGCTCCCTGTCATTTCATCATCTTATTAACAATAGACAAAACAAACTTTACATCGAAATCATTACTATAGGTCGGATATTTTTTTTTTCAAATATCATCTCGAAAGCTTAAGACATTACAATGTTTGTAGGAACAGAGTCAAACAATTTCACAAAATACTAGTTGATGTCAAAACGTATCAATGAGCACATCAACACCTAAACATTTTAAGCATAGCCAAACCCTAAACCCTGACAAGTTTTTAAATCGAAAACACAAGTATTTCATACATATCGACAACGAGGCATTTAGGCCGGAGCCTTCACTTATTTCAAACACTTAAACCATTGATTAAATAACAGTAACAGCTTTTTTCATTATACACACATTGCATAAAATTTCTTTTCCCATCTTTTAAACATTTAGTGAGTTCATAGTCCATAAAGAAACGAAAGCAACAGGTGTGATTAAGACCTAGTTGCACAAACATTACCATTTTACACAGAGACTGTTTAAGCATGATTTATTTCCACTTCATAAACCAACAAGTTACAGGTTTCATTCACGGGCCAAGCCCCAAAACAAAAAACACAAAACAGTCACGGCCACATAGTTTGCAAAAATATCTTTTATATTATCATCTCAACAGTGTATGAAACCCTACTTAAATGAAGGAACGTTGCCAAGTTCAAACCCAGAACCCAAACCCTGTACATTAACAAATCAACTATTACATTGACTCTGCAAACTAAGAAGCAACCTAACACAGGCATAACAAGAACAACCCAGGTTTTCAACCACGATTTCCAGAACAGTTGTTACAATGTTTTCCACGAATCTTCCAGGAGAACCTACGAGGGTTTGCCACCGGGGCTTACCAATTTAATACGTGTTCTCTCCATTGCCATCAACCTAGCACTGTGAATATAGAACGATGGCAGTACCTACCACATGAACTGCGAGGAGTTAGCAACGATTTCAAATGAATGTTGACAAATCAAAGAAGCATATTACATAACTTGGAAATGAGATGACTTACATTGCAATGCTTCTGGCTTCCAAATCCTTCATCCAACGTAGTGAAGGTGACATGCAACTGAGCCACAACCAAGTTCGGAGTCAAACCTCACCATTAACCTAAATTGTCACCGGACGAAAGCCAAAGGGATTCAACGCTACTCATTCAACAAACTCAAGCACTTATACAGTATTTTCACAATAAAATTACAGAGAATGGAGGCACAGTGCCATCCACAACTGCCCAAGGTCGAGCCCTACAAACCAGTGGCCTGTCGGCCTCTTCTCCGAACGAAAAACACCAAAATGAATACGTGAAGGCAAGATTAACGCTATGGCAATATTGACTTAGGGTTTTACACATCTCAACAATCGAGAGAATGAAATCAACGATCAAGAATGAGCTAGCATAGCCATGATAGTACCAAGGAAGAGATACGACCAAACCAAATCAATAACCTCATTTATTAATAGCACAGTCGGATGCCATATCACCCACGGCTGAGCTTACAGCTCGGTGAAGCATCACCAATTCTTACCACTAATATCATGTGGAGCCAGAACACGTAAGTGCCAGCGTAGCAACCACTAACATCACACAGGATCAAATTTAATGCTAACATCTCACGAAGAATTCTGCCAGACCCTCGACTGCAATGACATTTAATTCATATCAGAATCGAGTTATGGTGACAGCGAAGTTCTCGGGATAGTATCACTGCCATACAACTGTTTTACAACCACGATATAAGTTATCAACCATAGAATATATATTTATATGTATATATCAAGACCATAACACAACGATGCATAGTTCTATTCATAAGGTAGTATCACGACATTTCATTCACGATATAAGTATAAGTCTTGTTCTAAGTTCACTTAGCACATATGCATTGCACATTTGAACCATAGGGTTTATATATAGTGTTTCCAAGATATTCGCATAGTTTCGATAGGTTATCAAAACAAAGGAATCGATATAATTATTATATCAATCATGTATTGTAAAACAATACAATTCCATAGTATTGTAGGAACTATCACAAGGTTTAACATTTAACACATGTACTTAAATAAACATGCATTACAATTATAATAACTAGGTCCTTACATAAGTTAATGTAAGGAGAATCTAACCCTCACACTATATAGAAAGCTAGGGTTTGACACCAACCCTATGTGTCGTATGTGAGTATGTCTAGTAGCACCTTGTTCACAAGTTGACACAACACAAACATCGTCACTATAGCATGTTAAGACTTATTACATTGTAGCTGTCACTTCCAAGAGATTTACTTAATTCTAATGATGACACTATCATTCATAAGATCAAACTTGTCTCATTTTTCAGACTGATAAACTAAGTTGTAATACCACTAATCCTACCAACAGATACAACAAGCATAGTATTGCTAGCGACACATACAAATATTACCATAAAAATGATACAAGTTGATGAAGTTAAACCAAAATTACATACCATCGACATCTTCTTGCACGACAAATTATACAATTATCTTAACATAGAGACGACAAGCTGAAGCTAATAACTTGTCTTGTAAAAACTGGAATTACTCTATTACCTTACCTGCAGATCTGCGAAAGAAAGAATCCAATGCTTTAGCTTTCAAAGCTAAGTAAACCCAAGGACACTCGGTAGGAACCCCTTTAGAAATATGCAAACAAATTCATCAGTATTGTTACTAGATCTTTACACATAACGAAATAAACATTGTTCCGTCGCATCTTATTTACAACCAAGTATCTTTTTACATTTAAAAATAAATACGAGCAGTTTATGGAACAGTTACTGTCTATTGGTTAATTAATTATCATTCCGCAGATAGCATTTATCTTATAAAATAGGCTATATAAAATTTTTTCTTATTTTGCGATTTTTGGGATGTTACATGTGGTATCAGAGTGCAAGTTCAAACTCTAGGCTTGATTGAGGCTCATGCGCGCAAACAGAAAAATCAATCAGAAAGTTTATGTTACTAACTTTTGTAATTTAATTTTATTTTTGCACAGAACAGATTGACCTTTAATTGCAGGTATGGAAATACCAGAGGAATCAGTAGAGGATAGATCTCCTCGTAATGAACGTATTAATCATAATAACACTGAAGGAATTTATGTTGAGTTAAACAACCAGTCTTTTGAAATTTTACGCACTGTACAAGATTTAAAATCTGAGTTAAAAGCTATTAAAGAAGAAAATGAACGGATCCTTAAGGTACAGGAAGAGTTGCAGCAGAATTTAAAAGGAAACTATCATAGGGAGGAAAGAGGCAGAAAATCAGAATTTAAGGCTGATTCTGAAATAATGTCCCACCAACATAAGCATAAGAAAACAAGAAATGATAAAAGGAATAGTTACTCATCCTCTAAATCTGATTCAAGTAATGAAGATATGAATTATGACAACAGTAACAGTGAATGTTGCTCTAAAAAGAGAAAACATAAGCATCATGAACAGATTACTGGGGAATTTAAAAAGATTAAACCACCTACTTTTAATGGTGAAAGTGAGAAGGGTGAGACAATAGAAGCTTGGCTGTCTGGAATGAAAAAGTACTTTAATATTTATGATTACTCTTCTCAGCTGAAAGCCAAGATGGATATTTACAATTTGACTGGAAAGGCAGATATCTGGTGGCAGGATCTTAAAAGAATCAAGAGCATAAAAGAAAAAGAAGTAACTTGGACTATGTTTAAAAGTTTGTTTAAAAATAAGTTTTTGTCGGAACAGTGCTTTGAAGATAAGTCAAAAGAGTTTTAAGATTTAAAGTTGGGTACAATGAACATGAAAGAACTGTGCAGCAAGTTCCTTAGCTTGCTGAGGTACATGCCCTACATGGTTGAGGAAAATCCTAAAGTGCAAAGGTTTCTCAAATGTTTACCTTTTAATATAAAATATCGTATTGAGTATGATAATCCTTCCACTTTGGAAGAGGCCATGAGGAAGGAAATTTTTTGTTTTGACCAAAACAGAAAAAGAGAAGGAACAACTGGCTAGAAGAACAGTAAGACTAATCAGTATGATTATAAAAAGAAGAATTTTAATTAGAATGCTGGAGGTTTTAAGAAAAATTTTAATAACATAGATTTTTCTAATAATTATCGGAATAATACATCTCAGAACTCTACTGCTGCAAGAAATGCACCTAATAATAGTAATCACAGCAATAACAATAATAATAACAACATGTATGATGAACAGAAAGGACCCATAAAGTGCTATGAATGTGGTGGACCACATAAGAGAGCAGATTGCCCATGTAACAAGAGGATAACCAACAACATACATACTATGCAAGCAAAACCTACAGTTGGAGATATTGCAAGAGAAATGCCCAGGATAAATGCAGCATTGGAGAACCGTCAAGCGGACCGTCAAACATCCATGGTCGAAATTGAAGGTATGATACAAAACGAGTCTATTTCTATTTTAATAGAACCAGGTGCAAATCCAAGTTATATTTCACCTATTTTAGTAATCCATTGCAAGTTAAAAACATAGAAACTTGATAATGCAGGGTTAGTTCAACATGCAACAGGAACTAAAAGAAAGGTTACAAATTATGTCAAGAATTGTGAAGTATTTTTAAATCAGCTGAAAATGCAAGTTAATCTGAATGTTTTACCCTTAGGGTCATATGATTTGTTGATAGGCATGGATTGGCTTGAACATCATAGAGTTACTGAATTGTTATGATAAATCTTTTACATGTATAAATAATGAAGGTAATTCAGAAATAGTAAAAGGAATTCATAGGCAGATTTCAGTAAGGCGGATTTCTGCCTTACAAGTAAAGAGATCTGCCAGAAAAGGTTGTAAATTGTTTGCTGTTAATGATGAGCATACATCTAAAGAAGAAAAGTTAAAACTAGAGGATATTCCCATCCTTAGGGACTTTTCTGATGTATTCCCGAAAGAAATTCCAATATTACCTCCGAAAAGAGAACTTGATTTCACCATTGAGTTAGTATCCGGTGCGTTACCAAACTCAAAGGCCCCCTATAGGATGAATATTCTGGAGTTAAATGAGTTAAAATCTCAGCTGAAAGAATTAATAGATAAAAACTACATAAGGCCCAGTGTGTCCCCTTGGGGAGCACCAATAATATTTGTTAAAAAGAAGGACGGTACCATGCGTTTGTGCATTGACTACTATCAGCTTAATAAAATGACAATTAAAAACTGGTATCCCTTACCTCGCATAGATGATCTATTTGATCAAGTACGCGGAGCAGAGATATTCACTAAAATTGACTTAAGGTCGGGTTATCATCAAGTCTGGATAAAAGACGAGGACATATTCAAAACTGCATTCAGAATGTGTTATGGACACTACGAGTTCGTAGTTATTCCTTTTGGGCTAACCAACGCACCGGCAGTGTTCACGTGTTTAATGAACAACATTCTGCATAAATATTTGGATAAGTTTGTAGTGGTATTCATTGATGATATCCTGGTTTACTCAAAAACTAAAGAAGAGCATGACGAACATTTAAAATCATTTTACAAGTACTTAGAGATCATCAGCTTTACGCTAAGTTCAGTAAGTGTGATTTCTATAAAGATAAAATTCAGTATTTGGGTCATATAATTTCAAAAGATGGTATTTCTGTTGATCCTGATAAGATAAAAGAAATAAATGAATGGCCTGTCCCTTAAGATGTAACTGATGTACGGTCATTCATGGGAATAACGGGTTATTATAGAAATTTTATTGAAGGGTTCTCTAGAATTGCTAATCCCATCACTTCTTTACAGAAGAAAGGGAAGAAATTCATATGGGATCAAAAGTGTCAAGAGAACCTTAGTAAGTTAAAAGAATTGTTGACTACTGCACCCATCTTAAAAATTGCAGATCCTAATAAGGATTTCATCGTATGCATGGATGCATGCAACGAAGGACTTGGAGGGGTCTTAAGTCAAGAAGGTCATGCAGTTGCTTTTGAGTCAAGGAAGTTAAAAATACATGAAAAGAATTATGCAACGTATGATCTTGAGTTGGCAGCCGTGATACACGCTTTAAAAATGTGGCGCCATCACTTGATCGGAAGAAAATTCATTTTAATGACTGATAATAAGGGTTTAAAGTATTTATTGGATCAAACAAATCTTAACGCAAGGCAAGCTAGGTGGTTAGCTTTCCTTAGCGAGTACGATTTTGAGATCCTTCACATTAATGGAAAGGAAAATAAGGTTGTTGATGCATTGAGCAGAAATGCTAGATATAGTTTTGTGGCAGCAATCAGTACTTTTAAAATTGATTTGGAAAATTAGATCGAAGAAGGAATTAAGCAAGACGAAATTACCAAAAATTAAATGATAAAATGGCTAAAAATTCATCTGAAAATGTTATAACAGATTACAGTATTAAGGAAAAAGGCTTCTTAACTTACAAAAACAGAATTTATGTACCTAATTTTTCAAAGGTTAAGTTGTTGATTTTAGATGAAGTTCACAAGAGTCCTTATTCAGGGCATCCTGGTTATCAGAAAATGATAACTATGTTAAGAAATGAGTATTTTTGGCCCAACATGAAGATTGAAGTTGTTGAATATATAGCTAGATGCTTTGAATGTCAGATTATTAAAGTTGAACATCAACATCCAGCTGGGCTATTACAGCCCTTACCAATTCCAGAATGGAAATGAGAAATTATAAGCATTGAATTTATTACAGGTTTGCCTAAAAATCAGAAGCAGAATGACTCAATTATGGTTGTTGTTGATAAACTTAGTAAAGCTGCTCATTTTATTCCTGTTAAAACTACTTTCAAGGCTTCTAACATTGCAGATATTTTCATGAAGCAAATTTTTTCGCTTGCATGGAATTCCAAAGGTAATTATTTCAGACCAAGATTTCAGACCGAGACTCTAAGTTCATCGGTAACTTTTGGACAGCACTGTTTAAAGGATTAAATACTAAGTTAAATTTTAACACTTCTTTCCACCCACAAACTGATGGTCAAACAGAAAGAGTAAATCAGATTTTGGAAAATATGTTAAGATTGTATGTTAAAGATCAGCCATCTAAGTAGGAAGATTACTTGCACTTAGCAGAATTTGTCTACAACAATAATTATCAAGCATCTGCTAAGTTAAGTCCATTTGAAATTTTGTATGGAAGAAAATATTGTACTCCAATTTCTTGGGATAATCCTGTAGACAGATTGATGTTAGGACCAGATTTATTGAAAGAAATGGAGCTAACCGTGAAACAGGTTCAAGGTAACTTAAAAGTTGCCCAAGATCGACAGAAAAGCTATGCTGATTTGAAACGCATAGAAAGAGAATTTCAGGTAGGAGACCATGTTTTTATAAAGGTAAAGCCCAAGAAAAGTTCTTTGAAGCTTGGGAGTTGTGCTAAATTAGCACCAAGGTATTGTGGACCATTCGAAATCCTATCAAGGATAGGAGCTGTTGCATATCAATTGGCATTGCTATACAAATTAAAAATCCACAATGTTTTTCACGTTTATGTTTTAAAGAAGTATGTACACGATGCTACTCATGTGCTGAATTGGAATGACATATAGGTGGAACCCGAAGGAGATTTTCAGATGGAACTGGACTGTATTCTCGACTGGAGGGAAATTATGCTTCGTAATCGCACCATAGGTTAGGTAAAGGTGCAATGGAAACACCTTAGCCCTAATGAAGCTACTTGGAAACTAGAAAGTAATATGCGGGTAGCATATCTAGTTCTGTTCCATGAGGAACTTGATGATGAATAAACAACATTGAGGATGATGTTGAGCTTAAAAGGGGGTGTTTGTAACATACCCTTTTAGCTAGAAAACATTTTGTGTTAGCAAACATTATTATAACTTTTATTGTAAAGTTTCATGTTGGATAGGTGTCCAAGGATGACTATAATTTGCACAATATATTATTATTAAATAAATAAAATAGGAGACAAACACCCAAGAGGACTGTTGAAAGAGTGGTTACTGATCCACTAGGTGGAATGGAATCTGGGGTAGAAGGAAATGGACAAGTGGCAGCGTCATGATGCATCTAACTAGCTGTTGGTATGGGACAACTCCATTGAAATGTGGTCATAGTGCCCTGAAAGATGGGACTGGAGCATGAGGCTCATTTATTCCAAACTGACCACTAAAAGACCTAGGCAACCTATATAATAGCCATCAAATATTGAAATGAGGTTCATCACTTTTCCTGACGAGGAAATTTACCTTCGGGTTTTGTTGTGTATGCACCCAAGAGATTTGATAAGGGGATATGCTATGTTGTTGATCATGTTGTGAGTCTGCCAAACTCTTATTGAGTTCATGAGGTTGATGCTAAGTGGAGAAGGCATTTTATTTCAGGAGGTTGATACCAAGTGGAGAAGGTATTTTGAGTGCCTTGCTTCTACACAGATTCCACCCACTTATTGGATCAGTAATTAGGCTCGAGGGTTCACTAGAAGTCAGCAGTTGAGCTACTTCTTTTGAAGCAGGTTGGGAGGAACAGGCCTCCTTAGGTGTTTGTCAGCCCTATCGTCAGTTACAGTTTCTATTGTCTTATCTATTTTATTTTTAAGTTCTGTTATCTATTTCTGTATATTTATAGTTCTGGTGTTTATTTAACTTTCACTGTTTATTTTATGAGTTTATTTCAGTTTCCTATTTAATTTTATAATTCTGTATAAATTGAAATGATTGAATAAAATAGTCTCTTCATTTTTCCCCATGCAAAAAGGAACAGCATCGTACTCTAGTACAGAGATAGATTAAGGTAGATAGATATGATAGGCAAAATAGCCAAGATGATAGAAGTACCATTCTGTATATTAGTTAATTTATCTACTAATAACAGTTAGTATTATTTTTGCATTCCTTAACATTACTGTTTTTATTTCCATATTTTTACTTCATCAAAGAACAATTTATTATCTTAAAAAGATTATCAATGTTCTTTGTATTATTATTGAGATAATTGTCGAAAACAGAATTTGTAAATGATTGTTTAATCTCATCATAACAAGAATGATATATCTTTTCTAGTTTCAAGTTAGGGTTTATAATTTTCCATTATTGCACACACAGTTCAGATAAGCAAACAAAAGTCTCTTATCACAAACCTAGGGTTTCATATTTCACATGTTCATATAACCATAAATTAAAAACACACAAATGCAATTCTGTCTACAGAATCGAGTTGGTTAAACAAGCTCCCTGTCATTTGATCATTTTATTAACAATAGACAAACCAAACTTTACATCGAAATCATTACTGTAGGTCGGATATATTTTTTTTCAAATATCATCTCGAAAGTTTAAGACATTACAATGTCTATAGGAACATAGTCAAACAATTTCACAAAATACCAGTTGATGTCGAAACGTATCAATGAGCACATCAACACCTAAACATTTTAGGCATAGCCAAACCCTAAACCCTGACAAGTTTTTAAATAGAAAACACAAGTATTCCATACATATCGACAACAAGGCATTTAAGCCGAAGCCTTCACTTATTTCAAACACTTAACCATTGATTAAATAAAAGTAACAACGTTTTTCATTATACACACATTGCATACGATTTCTTTTCCCATCTTTTAAACATTTAGTGAGTTCACAGTCCATAAAGAAACGAAAGCAATAGGTGTGATTAAGACCTAGTTGCAAAAACAATACCATTTTACACAGAGACTATTTAAACATGATTTATTTCCACTTCATAAACCAACGAGTTACAGGTTTCATTCACGGGCCATGCCGCAAGACTACAAACACAAAACAGTCACGGCCACATAGTTTGAAAAAAGATATTTTATATTATCAACTCAACAGAGTCTGAAACCCTACTTAAACGAACGAACGTTGCCAAGTTCAAACCCAGAACCCAAACCCTGTACATTAACAAATCAACTATTACATTGACTCTGCAAACTAAGAAGAAACCTAACACAGGCGTAACAAGAACAACCTAGGTTTTCAACCACGATTTCTAGAACAGTTGTTACAACGTTTTCCACGAATCTGCCAGGAGAACCTACGAGGGTTTGCCACTGGGGCTTACCAATTTAATACGCGTGCTCTCCATTGCCATCAACCCAACACTTTGAATACAGAACGATGGCAGTGCCTGCCACAT
Source organism: Larix kaempferi (assembly GCA_027924585.1). Lineage (NCBI taxonomy): Eukaryota > Viridiplantae > Streptophyta > Pinopsida > Pinales > Pinaceae > Larix > Larix kaempferi. The sequence continues at coordinate 4,619,973 of BSBM01000511.1, forward strand.
GAACTATGAGGAGTTAGCAATGATTTCAAATGAATGTTGACAAATCAAATAAGCATATTACATAACTTGGAAATGAGATGACTTACCTTGCAATGCTTCTGGCTTCCAAATCCTTCATCCAATGCAGTGAAGGTGACATGCAACTGAACCACAACCAAGTTCGAAGTCAAACCTCACCATTAACCTAAATTGTCACCGGACGAAAGCCACAGGGCTTCAACACAACTCATTCAGCAAACTCAAGCACTTATATAGTATTTTCACAATAAAATTACAGAGAATGGAGGCATAGTGCCAGCCACAACCACCCAGGGTCGAGCCCTACAAACCAGCGGCCTGTCGGCCTCTTCTCCAAACAAAAAACACCAAAATGAATGCGTGAAGGCAAGATTAACGCTATGGCAAGATTGACTTAGGGTTTTACACGTCTCAACAATCGAGACAATGAAATCAACGATAAAAAATGAGCCAGCATAGCCATGATAGTACCAAGGCAGAGATACGACCAAACCAAATCAATAACCTCAATTATTAACAGCACAGTCGGTTGCCATATCACCCAGGGATGAGCTTACAACTCAGTGAAGCATCACCAATTCTTACCCCTAATATCATGTGGAGCCACAACACGTAAGTGCCAGTGTAGCAACCACTAACATCACACAGGATCAAATTTAATGCTGAGATCTCATGGAGAATTCTACTAGACCCTCGACTACAACGGCATTTAATTCATATCATAAATGAGTTATGGTGACAGCGAAGTTCTTGGGATAGTATCACTGCCATACAACTGTTTTACAACCACGATATAAGTTATCAACCATAGAATATATATATATCAATACCATAACACAACGATGCATAGTTCTATTCATAAGGTAGTATCACGACATTTCATTCATGATATAAGTATAAGTCTTGCTCTAAGTTCACTTAGCACATATGCATTGCACATTCAAACCATAGGGTTTATATATAGTGTTTCCAAGATATTCACATAGTTTCCATAGGTTATCAAAACAAAGGAATCGATATAATTATTATATCAATCATGTATTATAAAACAATACAATGCCATAGTATTGTAGGAACTATCACAAGGTTTAACATTTAACACATGCACTTAAATAAACATGCATTACAATTATAATAGCTAGGTCACTTACATAAGTTAATGTAAGGAGAATCTAACCCTCACACTATATAGAAAGCTAGGGTTTGACACCAACCCTATGTGTCGTATGCAAGTATGTCTAGTAGCACCTTGTTCACAAGTTGACACAACACAAACATCATCGCTATAGCATTTCAAGACTTATTACATTGTAGTTGTCACTTCCAGGAGATTCACTTAATTCTAATGATGACACTATCATTCATAAGATCAAACTTGTCGCATTTTTCAGACTGATAAACTAAGCTGTAATACCACTGATCCTACCAACAGATACAACGCGCATAGTATTGCTAGTGACACATACAAATATTACCATAAAAACGATACAAGTTGACGAAGTTAAACCGAAATTACATACCATCAACATCTTCTTGCACGGCAGATTATACAATTATCTTAACATAGAGACGACAAGCTGAAGCTTATAACTTGTCTTGTAAAAACTAGAATTACTCTATTACCTTACCTGCAAATCTGCGAAAGAAATAATCCAATGCTTTAGCTTTCAAAGCTAAGTAAACCCAAGGGCACCCGGTAGGAACCCCTTCAAAAATATGCAAAGAAATTCATTAGTATTGTTACCAGATCTTTACACATAACGAAATAAACATTGTTCTATCACATCTTATTTACAACCAAGTATCTTTTTACATTTAAAAATAAATATGAGCAGTTTATGGAATAGTTACTGTCTATTAGTTAATTAACTATCATTCCGCAGATAACATTTATCTTATAAAATAGGCTATATCAAAAAAAAAATTATTTTGCGATTTTTGGGATGTTACAACTCCCCATTCCTAAGCATATTTTGATGGACATCTCTATGAATTTCATTGTGTGGATTCATAAGGAAAGCAATTAAATAATCAGTATGGTAGTAGTAGTAGATTGTTTGACCAAATACTCCCACTTATGTGCCTTAACACCCACCTTTACACCCTCCTTGTTGGCCCAAGTTTTCCTAGATCAATTTTTCAAACTCCATGGCATGCCCACTTCTATTGTCTCTAATCATGACCCCACTTTTACCAAAAAAATTTAGAAAGATATATTCAAAATTCAATGCACTTAGTTGTATCTCAACATGATATACCACCCCAAATAGATGGTCAAACTAAGCTGTCAATAAATTCCTAGAAAACTACTTGCACTACTTTGTGTCAGATAAGTTACAATGATGATGCCAATGGCTCCCTCAATGCAACAAACTAGCAAGACAACAAAAAATTGAGTAGGATAATAAACAATGAGAGTCTGTAATGGTAATGATAATGGAAATAAAGGTTGCAATGAAGTAACCCAAGACAACCCATAAACCAGAGTATACATTAAGGTATAACTCTAAAACAATTCTCAAATATGGAACTCTTTAGCCTGCACACGTGTATTGAATCTAGATGGTTCAATGGATGTAATGAATCTGGACATGTGATGGGAAGGTTGCAGAGGAATACATAGAGAAAATATTTTTCTAGAGTGGCATGGTGGAGTGGGGTATCATTTTTCCAGAGTACTGTTTCAACTATTTGTAAGACATTGGGATCCGTCATGCAGGAGTTCTATTTCTAGATTCAATACTCAGGGGGCCAAGTAATGGAGGGATTATTTTAAATGGATTAAAAGGACGAAACCATCATAGCAGATATCATGAGGGAGGAAGAAACATAATGTAAGATTGAAGGAAGGATTTAATAGGGGACATCAACAGTGGATAAAGGATGTAGAGCTCAAGAACAAACAAGAGAAGACATGACATGCGAGATGGTTTGAATTATTTGAAGAGGGATGGTAGGTGGTTGATCGTCCATGCATTAAATTCACGTCATAGGGGATACACTAGAGAGATCAACGTTGGGAGCATGCAGAGGGGCCACAACCATCTGGATGACATACTTCAAATGTCATTACGGATATGGAAATGATGAGGATGCAAACTGAGATGGATGAAGACCAATGACAAGAATCATCAAAGTGATGGATGTCTGATCGTCGGAGGTCGAAATCACTGTGACAATATACTAATCCATATTGAATGGTATATACACTATGAACACACTGTATTCAAATTTTTAGAATGTAATTTTTTAATATTATATATATTATAAACTAGCATTTTCTCCTGGAGGGGCAAAAGTGAACGCCGGTAGGAAAAAAGCAAAGTTTGGAACAATCTCAGATTACAAAGACATAGGCACTCAACTCATAACAAAAAATAATGTTAAGTTCATCAACGTAGTGAAGCAACTACAATTGCTTTTCTCACAATCTCTGTAGTAGTAAGCTCAACACTATAGATTACTACTATATCTAGAATATATAAGCAATTTAAGACTCAAATAATTTTTCATTTGCAAACTAGTTGTCTATTCACAAAATCATTTGTTGTTGGTTCCACATTTGTTAATGTTTAGAATGAGTATGCTATGTTGCAAATGAAGAAGGAAATGAATGAATGTATATGTGCTTATACACTCTAGTGACACTTGGACTTCAAATGGTCTCTCTTTGTAACTTATAGTAGTTGGTTTGATCTTCAAACAAATTACTTGCTGCCACTCTATTTCATCTAGCAATGTGAATGGGTAATCCTCCTGGTTCCTTTGATGGGAGAATAGAAATCAAGGTTGAGGTTTATTCAACATTCAATAAATACCATTGGAGTTATCTATCCCAACTACCTACCCAAGATAGGTTGATTCAACACCTTATATAGTATTAATGGGACTCTAGTATTGAATGGTTATATAAAAATATTGAACTAAGACACCAATTGAACCAAGGCATTAATTAATATGGGACTGGATGGATTTTTGCATCATATAAGGATAAAATTTCATATCCATAGCACTAATAATGAGGAAATCTCCAAGGAACAATTCCATATCCATATAAGTTATTGTGGCGAGTGCCTCAACGTATAAGCTTGAACTCGTCTTGGGGGGTTTTCTCCTTGGTTTATCATTCACTTCATAGAGAGGGAATTCTCAGAACAAATTCCCATGCACATGGAACTTCCTGCATCGAAAGGGTATATGTACATAATCGATTGGTTGAATGCACTGTGAATCTTGGTGGCTTAGGCATATTGCTTTCAACAAGGCTTGAGAGATGTGCATATATATGTAAAGATAATCATATGTGGCATTTGAGGCCTTGAAAAATATTCCCCGAGTATTACCTATGCCTACCAGGGTGTCGTTTTCCCAGTACTCTATTGGCAACGAGTCAAGCTTGACCAAGAACAACGCATAAGTAATGTCTTGTTTTTTAGGGTAAATTTTTGCAACCTAGTTTTTCAATATAATCCAGTTGAGTTGAAGAAGTATGAGTCATTATCAAAAGTTGAATTTTTTTCTTCCATATTGTAAAAAATTACAATGAGAATCCCTTAGATCTAAGGCGGAGGTTACAATGCCCTTTGGGTTTCCATCTAGTATTGTTTTATCCCACAAGGGATCATTCCGAAGGCCATACGCCCAATTTTTTTCCTATTAGAGCATAATCCTTCATATATTGAATATTCTGGCTTAGATAGGTGGAAGTGATGTCGTACCTTGGTACTATCGATGTTTTTGGTATGCACTTTCCTAGTCCTGTGGTGGCTTTCCTATGATGAGAAGCTCTGAATTCCTTCATCATCGACTCTTTCCCATTGAGTATATTTCCTGCACCTACCATTCCTTCAATTAGTTGTGTTTGTTGGTTGTTTACCTCTTGTTGACGATTCAATTTTTCACCGGTTAAGGAGATGCTATCTAGAAGCAACAACATCTCTAAAGGAGGGGGGCAGATCCACCCCTTTCATTGATTCCATGGCGATCACAACTATGGCTACCTAAAAGGCGTAAAAATAGAAACCCTAATCGCAAATCAAAACCCTAGCAAAGCATAACATTTTTTCACCGAACAAGAGCATTACTTGATTATGCTACGTAATTTTAATTCTTATGTTTAGTCTATATCCAGTATTATATTTTCACTATAAATCATTGTCAATGTTCATGTTTAAGATACAATGATTTTCATGGATACTAAACCATCAAGGGATGGGCATAATGAAATTTATATATCCTTTCCAAGGCAAGGAAACACCCCATTTAAACAATACTTGAAGTATTGGAATTATCATAGAAGTTATAGCATTTGTTTCTAGTTTTGATGTGATCAACAATTAATGGGGATTTTCTTGTTGCAGGTTGGTTCTTCAAAATAGAGAAAGTTGTCTCTTGCCTTCAACCAGCCAAGCAGGTGTCAACAGTCGACACGACCAACATTACCATCATGCCAACGGTCGACGGGTATAGATAAACACAAATATTTTTCTTGGAACAAAATTATAACTCCATCCCTTGTAAAACAAGTCGTCGGGCAGTCTGCTAGTAGTGAGAATATCTTGGACAGAGTTGGCGGTCAATGCTCAAAGCAGAAAGGAAGCCTCTATGCAAAGCAGAAAGGTAACTACGGTATTATATCATAATATAGTTATTGTAACTGTTCGGGCAAAAGATGAGAATGACACTTCCATTGCCTATTACGATCTATTACCAACCAAAGAAGTCGACCATCATAATGGTACGACCAAGCTTATCAATCGACCGAATTAGAATATCGACCAACATTAATATCCTGTTGACCGACTCAAAAAAATATAATACAAAATATGATATCAGTCGAGGTCGGGGATAGTATAGTCGACATATATATGTGGTCGAGGGTCGACTTACTTATGACTTTTTTATTCTATGGTGGTTAGTTCTACTTTCTTACATTCAAGTGATCTTTATGGATGCCCCAGTCGATAGAGCTCAAGAAAGGAAAACTCAGTATCGACTAACAAACTTTCTGCCTCGACGAGAAGGATGGAATAGTCGACATCTTATCATAAAATTTGTCATGCAATCAATAAGTCGGCGACCTGAACATTCATCCACAAGTAGCAAAGTTTACATCCATGAACAACATATGGTTACATCCTTCAATTATTTATCTCTACACGCCCAACATCAACTTTATTCATTCTCCATTTGGTCTAAGGAAATTGGTGTATTGGTCACCAAGCAGTCTTGTACTGGATTTATATTGAATTAATACAAAGGATGACTATGGCCAAATGATAAAATGCATTGCCGGCTGGAACAGTTAGTCGACTCATCAATCATCACATTTCTGGATGGAGTTGAATATCATAGATGGTGACAAGAAGTCGACAGAACTCTAAGTTGGTTGATAAAAGTTGTCCCGTTGATATGAAATGGTCGACCTTATGGTCATTATTATTAAAAGTTGTCGGCATTGTATTTTTTTTTGTAAACTATGGTCGGTTCGATGATTCATTCTATTGTAAATATGGTCGATGTAGTCATGTCGATACTAATTAGTTGAGAGTCATCTTCAATTGATTATAGATCATAAATTTCTATGTGGACGAGATATATCAATTTTGTAGTGAAATTGTTGGCACAATGCGCACAATTGCTGCGAAACTGTCAGCGCAGATTTGCTAAAATGATGCGAAAAACTCACAAAAAAAAATGCCACATGTTGCGGGGTAAAAACCTAAGTTGTACTTAGTCGAAGACTCACCCTTTTTTTGAAACTCTCAGGCCAAAATCAAGATTACAAGACATTTGGGCATTATACCTGTGTTTGTTTGTAAAATTTAAGCAGTTAGGCCTAAGAAAATAAAGAAAATTGCTAATTAGGCTTTTGAGCTAGACAGGTTCTCAAGAAGATGGATTTCCATTTCCGATTCCCCTCCCATAACCAATCTTTGTTTCCTCAACAGAAAGCGCATATCTTTGTTACAGTAGGAAGAATCTGAAGCTACGATGCAGTTTCACCTTTTTCTATCCTCTGCACAAGTTTTTTTTGTTATAGGTCTGGACTCTTTCTCCCCTCCAAGAACCAGATTCTTTTTCTTAACCTTTAGAAGGATTTCTATGAGTCTTCATTTCTATTGCCAGTGGATTCGGCACCAACCCCTAAACTTTGAGGTTGCAACCTACCACGCCTGGTGCAAAAGGAAAGGCCATAGAAAAAAAGTGAAATTTCTTCACGAAACAAATTATTGTTTTCATCACTCACCTGGAATGGAACTATGGCAATAAATGTCATTGCCATGATACTTCACAAAATTACGAGTTTCACAAAAAATGTATTCATTCTACATACCCATCCCAAATCCATTTTAGGGACAAACTTATTTAGGGTATGTTTCCTAGTTTATTCCTATATATAGTTAGAGCTAATACAACTCCAAGACATTCCATTCCAAGAAGAAAATGTAATGATTCCCATGAAAATTCCTTATAAAAAATTAATTGTAAAATGCAACCAGGATGCCCTATAATTGATGGACGTCACTTGTTCTCTACACGGAAACATCACTCTTGTCCAAATGGGCAGTATAAGTTGAATTTAGACTGTCCTCATTTGTTTCTGCATAAGGTGTCTCACCAACAACCACAATAGCCATGATAGGCAATATGAACAACAAGGTCATTTATCACTGTACACCCTCGCTTCAATTCATTTCATCTTGAAAGTTCCTTGATGAGATCTTTCTCTAATAGTCCATTTGCTAACAATCACTCTTAGATATGCAATCTTCTGAAGATGAGAGTGCAGAAAAATATCCATATGCACTTTAAAAGGCAAATATATCTAATCAAATCTTCCTTTATGTTTTGAACTGCATACCTAACCCTTGAATTTATTGAAATACTTTATAAACCTCCTCCTCAGACAAAAAAAACTCACACAACTCTGTTTTAAATGCAACCAAGATGGATATATGTTAAACCTCTACATGAACCCTCTCAAAAAAAAAAGTCAACAACCTGATAACAAGACTATAACAAGACGATGATTGGGGTGAATGAAACCCCCTGAGCTCGAAGAACTCTCTTTGCTCTGTATAGTCAGTACTAGAGGCAAATAAGTAAGTTGTACATAAGTGCTTGGATTACTTTTGCTTCATAAGATAGGATTAATTTCTATATAAAGGTGTTGAGATAGGATGCTGCCCTATATTAATTATCACAATTTATCATAAGATTATTGAGTGTTTGGGAAAATACTTCCCAAGAAAAGGTTTATTGGTTGATAATTTAATTTTATTCATTCAAGTCCATTTTTGGAGAGAAGGCTAATTTGGGTGGTAGCTACTTGCATGCATTTACTTAATGTGAAAAATACAATTGAATGGAGAAAAAAAAATCTTGATTTCCTTTCTAGTTATTACATGACTTTCAACATGTACACAACTTATGGGGGTCGATCGTCGGTGGTTAATGTGAAAATTACAATTGAATGGAGAAAAAAAACTCTTTATTTCCTTTCTGGTTATTGCTCAAGGGAAAAAAAAAGGCACACCACGCAGTAAATAAATTTAACTGCGCAGTAGATGAATACTTTCTTTTTCTTTTCTTTGGAATTTACAGAACATACAATGGAGAACTTCAATTTGACTTCGTGGAACACTTTCCTCACTAAGAATTAACTTCGCAGTTTTAAATGCGCGGTAATTAACTTTTACTTCATGGCATTCACTTCGCGGCAAGTAACTGCGCGGAATTCACTTCACAGACCTTTAGAGTGAACTGCGCGGTGACCTTTAGAGTGATGCGAAGTTAATTTCTCCACAATACTTCACTTCGCGGACTTTACAAACACTTCGCGAAATACTTAACCTTTAAAAAATCTAATGCGAAGTTACTCCATGTTAATTTAGAACTTTCACTGTGGTGAACTATTTATGAATCTTGATTTCTTTTACTGCGGGTAAATGTAAACAACATTCACACAAGTAAAACTGGAGATGATGTGCGACTTGCAATAAACAAAATTCTCGAGAATAAAACATAAAACTATAGACTTGTATATTTACCACAGTAAACTGCGTAGCTCCTCAATTCTTGGAAGTGAGTTTCACTGCGGACTTTTACATTCACAGAGCTTGGGCTCTTGATATAATTCATGGGAGCTTATTCTCCTTTTTCTCTTCTTACACATCTCTCTCTGAGTTTTAACTAAGAGCTTCTATTTATAGAGTTTTCTATCAACCGACTTAGGAACGCTTCTTATGGAAGCTACATGATTGCATTAAAGACTGAAATAAATTCTTACCTAAGGTTTCTTGACTTGTGAACTATTACCGTGGTTACATAACTGCAAACAAGACGTGCGCTGGATTTGTTGACAGACTGATGCTGTGGACATCGCGCTGACACAAACAGTCTGACAGAGTTTTTGACAGAGTTTCTGACATAGCGGTGCAGTACTTGTTACGTGATCAACTCATTAATTAGATATTTCCAACACTCCCCCTTAATTATGAGCGGATGGGGATATTTTAAACAGAAGTAAAATATTACAAAATGTTTCAGAGCAGAAACATGCTCTATTCATGATCAAGTTCACTACGCAGAACTTGTCATTCCCAAACAACTTCGTAGATACTGAAATGGGTCTTTTACCAATGGTTTGGTAAAGATGTCTACTACCTGATCTTCAGATCTGCAAAATTCTAAACAAATTTCTTTGTTGTTTATCAATTCTCTAATGAAGTGATACCTTGTGTCAATGTGCTTGGTTCTTTTGTGATAGACATGATTCTTTGACAGCGTGATAGCTGAATTGTTGTCGCAGTAAATGACTGTGGGTTCTTGTTGTTGCTGCGACATATCACTTAACATCCTGCGCATCCAAACGGCTTGACATGCAGTGCTTGTAGCTGCAACATATTCGGCTTCTGCTGAAGAAAGAGTTACTATGGGTTGTTTCTTTGACGCCCATGATACAACACCTATTCCTATATGAAATGTATTCCCAGATGTGCTTTTTCTGTCATCTATGCTACCTCCATTGTCACTGTCAGTGTATCCTATGAGTTTGAAATTTTCTGAGGTGGAATACAGAATACCAAAGTCTCTTGTTGCACTTACATACCTCAGAATTCTTTTACCTTCTTGCCAATGCAATTCTTTTGGTGAGTCCATGAATCTTGATATTAAGCTCACTCCATACATTATGTCTGGCCTTGTCGCTGTAAGATACATAAGACTGCCAACGAGCCTTTTAAACAGTGTAGGATCTACATTGGATCCATCATCATCCTTGCCTAATTTCAAACCTGTTATCACTGGTTCTTGGAGCTGTTTTTCTATTTAACATCTTAAACCTGTTCAATACATCACTTGCATACTTTGACTGAGATATAAATATCCCATTTTCATTTTGTTGGACTTCAATGCCCAAAAAGTACTTCATAAGCCCCAAATTAGTCATTTCAAATTTACTTTCCGTGACTGTTCTAAATTCTTCTACGCCAAAATCACTAGTAAATATTAAATCATCTACATATAGGAAGAAAATTAGTTTATTACCTTGCTGGTTGATTTTTGTGTATAGCGTTGGCTCACATTCACTTTTGTGAAATCCATTTTGGACGAGGTATGAGTCAATCCGACTGTACCAAGCTCGAGGAGCTTGCTTCAGACCATACAGTGCCTTCTTCAGTCTGTATACTCTGTGTCCTTGTCCTGTAACTTCATAGCCTTGTGGCTTCTCCACATATACTTCTTCTTCTAAATATCCATTTAGAAATGCGGACTTAACATCCATTTGATATACATGCCATTTCTGTTGTGCTGCGATGGCCAAAACTGTTATGATAGTGTCCATGCGAGCTACAGGTGCAAAAGTTTCATTAAAGAAAATGTCAGGTTGCTGAGTGAACCCTCTTGCTACCAATCTCACCTTGTGCTTCTGCACATTTCCTTCAGCATCTTTCTTGGTCTTATAAATCCATTTCACACTTATCACATCCTTGTCTTCAGGAACATCAACTAGTTCCCATGTTTGATTCTTCTTTATGCATTCTATTTCTTCATTCATAGCTTGTGCCCAGAATTCATCTTCAACTGCTTCTTCATATGTTAGTGGATCATTAACTTGAGAAAATAATGCAAAACAAGAGAATGAATTAGGTGTACCAGCCTTGTATATCTCGCGCAGACTTCTTGTCCTTGGCAAAGTTGCTGGTGTCGAATTGCATGAACTGCTTGATGGAGTTTGCTGCGCACTTGGAGTGCTTGTCGGAGTTGCTACGACTTGTGTCGGAGTTGCTTGTGCTAAACCATGCTGCACAGTCCTTGGAGTAGGCGGTGCTGCAAAGTTCTGATTCTCATGCAGAGTCTCAACCACGTCTTCTGTGATGTCATCATGTTCATCATGTGACACGATTTTCACATTCTTCTCAACAGTTCCATCCCATGCTTTATTTTCCACAAATTGAACATCGCGGCTGATAATAACTTTTCTTGCGACAGGGTCATACAACTTGTATGCTTTTGTGTCTTCAAAATATCCAATAAAGATGCATTTATGTCCTTTATTGTCTAATTTTCTTCTCAGCTCATCTGGAACATGTGCATATGCTACACAACCAAAAACTTTTAAATGTGAAACACTATGTTTCATACCTGTCCATGCTTCCTGCGGAACTTTGTTCATCATGCTCTTCGTTGGACATCGATTCATGATGTATACTGCAGTTGCCACTGCTTCAACCCAGTATTCATTTGGCAGATGCGCGACTGCCAACATACTGCGCGCCATCTCCATGATGGTTATGTTCTTTCTTTCGGCGATGCCATTCTGCTGCGGTGTGTACTATGCAGTGAATTGTTTCTGTATGCCTTGATTCTTGTAGAAATTTAAGAAATCATTTGAGACATACTCACCATCTCTGTTTGTTCTTAATATCTTGATGCTGTAACCACTCTGCTTTTCCACGAGTGCCTTGAATGCTGAAAATAGTCAAATGCATCATATTTATGCTTTAGAAAATAGAACCAGGTTTTTCTTGTGAAATCATCAATGAATGTGAGAAGATATTTGCATCCTCCTATGGATGGTGTTTTCATCGGTCCATAGATATCGGAGTGCACAATTTCAAGTGGTGTGCGAGCTTTGTATGACTTTCCAATTGGAAAAGTCTCTCTATGCTGCTTTCCAAAGATACAAACTTCACAAATTATTTCTGGCTTTTCAATTAGTGGCAATCCTTTTACCATATTATTCATGTGCAGTAACTTTAGCCCACCAAAGTTCAGATGTCCAAATCTGAAATGCCATAACCAGGATTCATCCTTCATTTCTGTTTGAAACGCAGCTTGCATTGCGCTGCCTTTTTCTTCCTCATTGCTGCGAACTTCTGCTCCTTTGCTTTCTGTCTTGAACATAGCTTTAGGATTTTCTTTCTGACTTTCATGAACAACATGAGTATTTTTACCTTTGATGATTGGTGTTATCCTCAAAGGAAACAAGCGATTGCTTGTCATCTGCACTTCGGCTATTAATTGATTGCTTGGGTATATATCTTTGATCACACAGCACTTCCCTATCATATGAACTCTGTAACCTTTTTCCATCATCTGTACAATACTCATCAGATTATGCTTCAAACCTTGAACATAATACACATAAGGCATAAATTTATGCTCCCCCTGTTTTGTTAGAATATCAACAGTACCCTTACCCAAAATAGTGACTTGGATATTGTTTCCAAGTGTTACATCAGTTTGAACTGATTTATCTATGCTAGAAAATAAACTTAAATTACTAGTCATATGATTGCTACAGCCTGAGTCTAAATACCATATGTCATTTGGGATTTCTTGGACGGCATTGCATTCCAGCGATGATGCGCATGCCAATAAGAGTGAACTATTCAGTGCGCTGCTGCTGCTTGACTGAGTTTCACCTTGCCTTCCTTGGTCATACTGCTTCTTCCTCCATTCATATGCGAAGTGTCCATACCTCTTACACTAATGACATTGAATATTTGATTTATCATACCTTTGTCCACTTGGTTGATTGGGGGTATGATCCTGGCCTCTTCCCGCGACATGTGCAGGACTGCTGCTGTGACCTCCTTTGAACAAACTTCGTCCTCTGCCTCTAGAGTTTGATCTTCCTCTGCCTCTACCGTGACTTATTGATGACTGTGCTACGAATGCACCTTCTAGCGATGTGTCTGAACTGCTGATTCTATGTTCATGATTGAGTAATGAGGCTTGCAACTCATCAATAGTAAATATGGACAGATCTTTGTTTTCCTCTAGAGTCACAACTAAAGATTCAAATTTCTTTGGAAGAACTCTAAGAAATTTTTCAACAACTCTTTGGTCAGTTAGTTTTTCTCCATGAGACTTTATTTGATTCACTAGACCAATTACACGAGTATAGAATGAGTCTAATGACTCTATATTTTTCATTGACAGAGATTCAAACTCTCTTCTAAGAATTTGAAGTTTGGTAGTCTTTACCTTGTTGAAACCTTGATATGTTGTTTCCAGCATGTCCCATGCTTCCTTTGTTGACTGCGCTGCTACTACTCTTGGGACTATTGATTCATGTGTCCCTTGATATATGTGGAATAACGCCTTTCCATCTTTCTTCCTTTGTTCCCTTAGAACATCCTTCTCAGCTTGTGTGAGATTGTTGTATGCTGCTGCATATGCTGGTTCTACATAACCAGTCTAGACTATGTCCCATACATATTGACCTCTAAACAAAGCTTTCATGGTTAGAGACCAATATTCATTTTTACCAATAAATATTGGAGTTTGCAAATTACCCGAAGTGGAAGCCATCCTTAACCGCTTTTCCCTTATGAATTGAATTCCTTCCTTTCATAAACCAGGCTCTGATACTAGATCAAGGGAAAAAAAAAAGGCACACCATGCAGTAAATAAATTTAACTACGCAGTAGATGAATACTTTCTTTTTCTTTTCTTCAGACTTCATAGAACATACAATGGAAAACTTCAATTTGACTTCGTGGAACACTTTCCTCACTAAGAATTAACTTCGTAGTTTTAAATGTGCGGTAATTAAATTTTACTTTGCGGCAAGTAACTACGCAAAATTCACTTCGCGGACCTTTAGAGTGAACTGAACGGTGACCTTTAGAGTGATGCGAAGTTAATTTCTCCGCAATACTTCACTTCGCAGACTTTACAAACACTTCGCGGAATACTTAACCAACATTCCAAACTTTATCATGAAATAAATTTCTCTAATGCATAATACCTTTAAAAAATCTAACGTGAAGTTACTCCATGTTAATTTAGAACTTTCATTGCGGTGAACTATTTATGAATCTTGATTTCTTTTATTGCGGGTAAATGTAAACAACATTCACACAAGTAAAACTGGAGATGATGTGCGACTTGCAATAAACAACATTCTTTAGAATAAAACATAAAACTATAGACTTGTATATTTACCACAGTAAACTACGCAGCTCCTCAATTCATGGAAGTGAGTTTCACTGCGGACTTTTACATTCACAGAGCTTGGGCTCTTGATATAATTCACGGGAGTTTCTTCTCCTTTTTCTCTTCTTACACATCTCTCTCTAAGTTTCAACTAAGAGTTTCTATTTATAGAGTTTTCTATCAACTGACTTAGGAATGCTTCTTATGGAAGCTACATGATTGCATTAAAGATTGAAATAAATTCTTACCTAAGGTTTCTTGACTTGTGAACTATCACCGGGGTTACATAAATGCAAACAATACATGTGCCGGATTTGCTGACAGACTGATGCTCCGGACATCATGCTGACACAAACAGTCTGACAGAGAGACTGACAGAGTTTCTGATAGAGCGGCGCAGTACTTGTTATGCGATCAGCTCATTAATTAGACATTTCTAACAATTGCACCACTTTCAACTTGTACACAGCTTATGGGGGTCGGGCGTCCGCGGTCGGCATCAAGGGTTAAAACCAATTAATTCCACTACTCTCAACAACAACATGGGCATGCAGGAGGAGGACTGAGGCTACTCATGCAGGCTTAAGACAAATATCGCACACTCCAATGCGCTACATCGAAGAGGAATCTGCAGTGATCGGTCAACCTCACATTTCTTCTTCTTCATGGCAACTCTTGTTTACGTCACTACATGTGATCTGAAAAAACACCATAAAAAATTTGAATAAACACCATAAAACAAGAAAATTTTAAAACTATTGTGTTTAAATTCACAGAATATACAAAATATGTGTGTTCTGGGTGGTTTGTGGCTAAATCTATTAAATCTATTTATATATTTAGAATAGCTATTTAAACAAGGTAGAATTTAGATTTCAAAAAAACATCACCGAATATCTATTCGTGACAGTTTGCATCGGGAGAGAGAAGGGAGGAGGTCAGCCGAGGTCGAAGGTCATGGAGGTCCGAGAAGGTCGGTGGTCTAGGAGGTCGGAGGAGGTCGAGGTCGAGAAGGTCAGAGTAAATTCTCGGCATGCCAGATCAGTTATACTAAACAGAAGCTCCGTCGGCCAAGAAGCTGCAAACGACAGTCTGGCTGGTAGTCGGATCTCTGTTTGAACAAGACTGTCAGTCATCATTGTCTATCTTTAGAAAACTCTTAAATACACATGGTTACTGTATCCAAGTCGACAGTCGACTGTTTGTCTTCCTTGTCGGTGGTCGACAGATTCAGTCAACTATTTGTCTATGCACTTAATAGACGACTTCTTTTGATGGTAAGAAATTGCTTCGTCTAGCAGACATTGCAAAAATTATGACCACAATCGATTGTTGTGGTGTCCTCCTCGTGCAAATATTCTTCTCTACATACAATACAGGCGGTCGCTACATAATCGCAACACCCGCTTCTGAAAACAAGCATTCAGGTCGTCTTTCTACGAATGCATCAAGTAATTTTGGAAGATCCCAGCGACAATGAGTTAAGGGTATGCGAGCATGTTGTTTCTTTACACTAAGGATCTGGATCATCTTAAGTAAATCATCTCTCTGTGCTGGCAATACAGATCCTTCCATAATGATCTTGATGGTCTATCTAGGGGAAATGACAGGGACAACTTCTTGGAACAACTGATCCTCCTCGTCACCGCTCATCAATTCCTCTTGCTCGTTGCTCATCATCCAGTTTGCCATTGCAAATCATTCTTGAAATGTATGATATTATGCCTTTGCTTTCAACCTACACGAAACAAGAAGACTGTCAATCAGATATATTCTTTTAGATACTTGCCTTGAGGGATTACCAACAAATCAGATGTGACCTAACTTTTTATGACTTTTGTCATATCAGGTCTCTCCAAATCAGCCTCTCCCAATGGAAAAGAATGAACAGTAAAATCATGTTATTTTGCTTTTGCCCTGGCGCCTACCTATTCACCATTCTTCTTATTGTTAAATAAAAGAAATTGCTAAAAAAATGTATGTTTTCTGATGGAAACCGCCTGACAATATGCAGACTTTGATTACTTTTGTCTGTTGCGGACTTTTATTTCTTCAGGCAAAGATCAACATATGTTGAAATTTTAGTGAACTTTGTCCTCGAGGGAATTATTACAGTTAAAATAAATAAACTAGCACATCTACAAAAGATGCAGATGGAAACGCCGATAGGGATATTAATAAAAATTTGCAGAATAATATAGTGAAGATTGTTTATTTGACGAACTTACTTGACTTTTAATTCAGAAAGAGTTTTTGAAAGTATAAATTCATCTATTGATATACTTGTTTCTGTGCCTGTGCCTGTGAACTGCCCACACCATAATAATTAGTGCCAGGAGGGACCTGCACCTCCATTCTTAGGCCTGTACATTGAAGTTGGGTGACTGAGCAGTGTTAAAAGGGGATGTGGTGTGATGATGATCTACTGCAAAGCGGGCTAATTGATCTAATGATCCAGACGATGAACCACGCAACGCAACAGTGCAGGACGATGACCCACGCAACAGTTTAGGCAATTGATCTGTAATATCGAGCCTAATAACGATCGTGATGTTTTTGCTTCGTTCCGATTCCATTGCCTCGATTATGCTTGAATTTATATTAAAAATAAATAATGTAACAAATCTATTTAGTATAAATACTTTTATTAATACTTACATCATTTACCTTTTTACAAACTCATCATAGATTAATTTAATTATTTATAAGACAACATGGTATAAATTGGTAATTAATAGCTTCATTCTAATTGATCATAATATAAAATAATAATAATAACATTTTTAAAAATTGATAAAGTTCTCAATATATTTTGTTGTATTTTTCTTCATATCATTTTAGATAAAAAAAACGTTTTTCTTCAATTTGTTTTAGATAAACGCCTCTTCAACTTGATGACATCACTTTTATTAATCTTTTATTTTATATTTGAAACAAATAAAGCAAACAAATTTATTAGTTTGGAAATGTGATATATTTCTTGCAATAGTTTGAATGACAAATTCAAGGGAAAAGGAACACCGCGCAGTAAATAGGATTTAACTACGCAGTAGCTCAATATCTTCTTTTTCTTTAGATTTGGACTTTGCACCTTCTAGCAGGAATCCCAAATTTCTCTTCGCGGAACCCTTCCTTCACTAAAAAATTAACTTCGCAGTATTAGTTGCGTAGCAACTAACTTTTACTATGAAGGGTTAACTTCGACATTGCAGCATTCACCTCGCGGCAAGTAACTGTGTGCATTCACTTCCCAGCAAGTAACTGCGTGATTTTGACTTTTTGCTACGCAGTGAACTTCAGAGTGATGCGAAGTTCACTTGACCGCAATACTCTACTTCGCGGTATTCTCAAATACTTCGCGGTTCACTTAACCAAACTTTTCATGTAAAATATTTCTTTAAGACATAACAACTTAAAACATCTAACGTGAAGTTACTCCATGTTAATTTAGAACTTTCACTGCAGTGAACTATTTGGAAATCTTGATTCCTTTTACAAGGTAAATGTAAACAACATTCACTCAAGTAAAACTGGAGATGATGTGTGACTTGCAAAATACAACATTCTTGAGAATGAAACGTAAAACATAAACTTATATATTTACCAAGGTAAAGTGCGCAGCTCCTCAATTCATGGAAGTGAGTTCACTGTGGAATTTTACATTCACAGAGCTTGGGCTCTTGATATAATTCACGGGAGCTTCTTCTCCTTTCTTCTTCTTACACATATCTCTTTTGAGTTTTAACTAAGAGCTTCTATTTATAGAATTTCAACCAACCGACTTAGGAATGCTTCTTATGGAAGCTACAGGATTGTAGTAAAGACTCAAATAAATTATATCCTAAGTTTGCTTGACTTGCGAACTATTAACGTGATGAAGTAATTACAAACAAGACGTCCGCCGGATTGGTCAGTGAACTAACTGACAGACTTACATCATGAACATTGCGCTGACACAAAATGGCTGCCAGGGTGACTGACAGAGTCGGTGCAGTAACTATGCGATCAGCTCATTTAATTAGATATTTCCAACACTCCCCCTTAATTATGAGCGGATGGGGATCTTTTAAACATAAGTAAAATATTACAAAATGTTTCAGAGTAGAACCATGCTCTATTCATGATCAATTTCACTGCGCGGAACTTGTCATTCCCAAACAACTTCATAGATACTGAAATGGGTCTTTTGCCAATGGTTTGGTAAATATGTCTGCTACCTAATCTTCAGACCTGCAAAATTCTAAACAGATTTCTTTGTTGTTTATCAACTCTCTGATGAAGTGATACCTTGTGTCGATGTGCTTGGTTCTTTTGTGGTAGACATGATTCTTTGATAGTGCAATAGCTGAATTGTTGTCACAGTAAATGACTGTAGGTTCTTGCTGATGCTGCGATAGATCACTTAACATCTTGCGCATCCAAACGGCTTGACATGCAGCACTTGTAGCTACAACATACTCTACTTCCACTGAAGAAAGAGTTACTATGGGCTGTTTCTTTGACGCCCATGATACAACACCTATTCCTACATGAAATGTATTCCCAGATGTGCTTTTTCTATCATCTATGCTGCCTCCATTGTCACTGTCAGTGTATCCAATGAGTTTGAAATTTTCTGAGGTGGAATACAGAATACCAAAGTCTCTTGTTCCACTTACATATCTCAGAATTCTTTTACCTGCTTGCCAATGCAATTCTTTTGGTGACTCCAAGAATCTTGAGATTAAGTTGACTCCATACATGATGTCTGGCCTTGTTGCTGTAAGATACATAAGACTGCCAACAAGCCTTTTAAACAGTGTAGGATCTACATTGGATCCATCATCATCCTTGCTTAATTTCAGACCTGTTATTACTGGTGTTGGAGCTGTTTTGCTTTTTAACATCTTAAACCTGTTCAATACATCACTCGCATACTTTGACTGAGATATAAATATCCCATTTTCATTTTGTTGAACTTCAATTCCCAGAAAATACTTCATAAGCCCCAAATTTGTCATTTCAAATTCACTTTCCATGACTGTTCTAAATTCTTCTATGCCAAAATCACTAGTAAATATTAAATCATCTACATACAAGCAAACAATTAGCTTATTACCTTGTTGGTTGATTTTTGTGTACAGTGTTGGCTCACATTCACTTCTGTGAAATCCATTCTGAATGAGGTATGAGTCAATGCGACTGTACCAAGCTCGCAGAGCTTGCTTCAAACTAGAGAGCACCTTCTTCAGTCTGTATACTCTGTGTCCTTGTCCTGGAACTTCATAGCCTTGTGGCTGCTCCACATATACTTCTTCTTCTAAATATCCATTTAGAAACGCGAACTTAACATCCATTTGATATATAGGCCATTTCTTTTGTGTTGCGATGGCCAAAACTATTCTGATAGTGTCCATGCGAGCTACAGGTGCAAAAGTTTCATTAAAGTCTATGCCAGGTTGCTGAGTGAACCCTCTTGCTACTAATCTCGCCTTGTGCTTCTGCACATTTCCTTCAGCATCTTGCTTGGTCTTATAAATCCATTTCACACTTATCACATCCTTGTCTTCAGGAACACCAACTAGTTCCCATGTCTGATTCTTCTTTATGCATTCTATTTCTTCATTCATGGCTTGTTCCCAGACTTCATCTTCAACTACTTCTTCATATGTTAGCGGATCATTAATTTGAGAAAATAATGCAAAACAAGAGAATGAATTAGGTGTACTAGCCTCATATATATCATGCAGACTTCTTGTCCTTGGCGGAGTTGCTGGTGTTGAACTGCGCGAACTGCTTGATGAAGTTTGCTGCACACTTGAAGCGCTTGTTGGGGTTGCTGCGACTTGTGTCGGAGTTGCTTGTGCTGAACCATGCTGCGCAATCCTTGTAGTAGGCGGTGCTGCGAAGTTCTGATTCACATGTGGAGTCTCAACCATGTCTTCTGCGATGTCATCATGTTCAACATGTGACACGATTTTCACATTCTTCTCAACAGTTCCATCCCATGCTTCATTTTCAACAAACTGAACATCGCGGTTAATAATAACTTTCATTGCGATAGGGTGTCTTCAGAATATCCAATAAAAATGCATTTCTGTCCTTTATTGTCTAATTTTCTTCTTAGCTCATCTAGAACCTGTGCATATGCTACACAACCAAAAACTTTTAAATGCGAAACACTATGTTTCATACCTGTCCATGCTTCCTGCGGAACTTTGTTCTTCACGCTCTTCATAGGACATCGATTTATGATGTATACTGCAGTTGCTACTGCTTCAGCCCAGTATTCATTTGACAGATGCGTGGCTGCCAACATACTGCGCGCCATCTCCATGATGGTTTTGTTCTTTCTTTCAGCGATGCCATTCTACTGTGGTGTGTACCACACAGTGAATTGTTTCTGTATGCCATGATTCTTGCAGAAATTTAAGAAATCATTTGAGACATACTCACCACCTCTGTCTCTTCTTAATATCTTGATGTTGTAACCACTCTGCTTCTCCACAAGTGCCTTGAACTGCTGAAAACAGTCAAATGCATCATATTTATGCTTTAGAAAATAGAACCAGGTTTTTCTTGTAAAATCATCAATGAATGTGAGAAGATATGTGCATCCTCTCATGGATGGTGTTTACATCGGTCCATAGATATTGAAGTGCACAATTTCGAGTGGTGCACAAGCTCTGTATGACTTTTCGACTGGAAAAGTCTCTTTATGCTGCTTTCCAAAGATACAGCCTTCACAAATTCTCTCTGGCTTTTCAATCAATGGCAATACTTTCACCGTATCCTTCATGTGCAGTAGCTTTAACCCACCAAAGTTTAGATGTCCAAATCTGAAATGCCATAACCAGGATTCATCCTTTATTTCTGTTTGAAATGCAGCTTGAATTGCGCTGCCTTTTTCTTCCTTATCGCTGCAAACTTCTGCTCCTTTGCTTTCTGTCTTGAACACAGTTTCAGAATTTTCTTTCTGACTTTCATGAACAACATGAGAATTTTTACCTTTGATGATTGGTGTTATCCTCAAAGGAAACAAGCGATTGCTTATCATCTGCACTTCGGCTATTAACTGATTGCTTGGGTATACATCTTTGATCACACAACACTTCCCTATCATATGAACACTGTAACCTTTTTCCATCATCTGTACAATGCTCATCAGATTATGCTTCAAACCTCGAACATAATACACATCAAGCATAAATTTATGCTCCCCCTGTTTTGTTAGAATATCAATAGTACCCTTACCCAAAACAATGACTTGGATATTGTTTCCAAGTGTGACATCAGTTTGAATTGATTTATCTAGATTGGAAAATAAACTTAAATTACCAGTCATATGGTTGCTACAGCCTGAGTCTAAATACCATATGTCATTTGGACTTTCTTGGACGACATTGCATTCCAGCGATGATGCGCATGCCAAGAACAGTGAACTGTTCGTAGTGCTGTTGCTGCTTGACTAAGTTTCACTTTGCTTTCCTTGGTCGTACTGCTTCTTCTTGCATTCATATGCGAAGTGTCCATACTTCTTGCAGTACTGACATTGAATTTTTGATTTATCATACCTTTGTCCACTTGGCTGATTGGGGGTATGATCCTGGCCTCTTCCTGCGACGTGTGCAGGACTGTTGCTGCGACCTCCTCTGAACGAACTTTGTCCTCCGCCTCTAGAGTTTGATCTTCCTCTGCATCTACCCCGACTTATTGATGACTGTGCTGCGAACGCACCTTCCAATGATGTTTCTGAACCGTTGATTCTATGTTCATGATTGAGTAATGAGGCTTGCAACTCGTCAATATTAAATATGAATAGATCTTTGTTTTCCTCTAGTGTTACAACCAACGATTCAAATTTCTTTGGCAGAACTCTCAGAACCTTTTCAACAACTCTTTGGTCAGTTAGATTTTCTCCCTGAGACTTTATTTGATTAACTAGACCAATTACATGAGTATAGAATGAGTCTACTGACTCTATATTTTTCATTGACAGAGATTCAAACTCTCTTCTAAGAATTTGATGTTTGGTAGTCTTTACCTTGTTGAAACCTTGATATGCTGTTTTCAGTGTGTCCCATGATTCCTTTGCTGACTGCGCTGCTGCTACTCTTGGGAGTATGGATTCATGTGTCGCTTGATGTATGTGGAACAACGCCTTTCCATCTTTCTTCCTTTGTTCCCTCATAACATCCTTCTCAGCTTGTGTGAGATTGTTGTATGCTGCTGCATCTGCTGGTTCTGCATAACCAGTATGGACTATGTCCCATACATCTTGACCTCTAAGCAAAGATTTCATAGTTAGAGACCAATATTCATAATTTTTACCAGTAAATATTGGGGTTTGCAAATTACTCGAAGTGGAAGCCATCCTTAACCACTTTTCCCTTATGAATTGAATTCCTTCTTTCCGTAAACCAGGCTCTGATACCAGATCAAGGGAAAATGAACACTGCAAGTAACTGCGCGGCATTCACTTTGTAGCAAGTAACTACGCGATTTCGACTTTTTGTTGCGCGGTGAACTTCAGAGTGATGCAAAGTTCACTTGACCGCAATACTCTACTTTGCTATATTCTCAAATACTTCGCGGTTCACTTAACCAAACTTTTCAGGTAAAATATTTCTTTAAGACATAACAACTTAAAACATCTAACGCGAAGTTACTCCATGTTAATTTAGAACTTTCACTGTGGTGAACTATTTGGAAATCTTGATGCCTTTTACAAGGTAAATGTAAACAACATTCACTCAAGTAAAACTGGAGATGATGTGCTACTTGCAAAATACAACATTGTTGAGAATGAAACGTAAAACATAAAGTTATATATTTACCAAGGTAAAGTGCGCAGCTCCTCAATTCATGGAAGTGAGTTCACTATGGACTTTTACATTCACAGACCTTGGGCTCTTGATATAATTCACAGGAGCTTCTTCTCCTTTCTTCTTCTTACACATCTCTCTTTTGAGTTTTAACTAAGAGCTTCTATTTATAGAATTTCAACCAACCGACTTAGGAAGGCTTCCTATGGAAGCTACAGGATTGTATTAAAGATTGAAATAAATTCTATCCTAAGGTTTCTTGACTTGCGAACTATTAACGCCGTGAAGTAATTACAAACAAGACGTCCGTCGGATTGGTTAATGAACTAACTGAAAGACTTACATCAGGAACATCGTGCTGACACACAACGGCTGCCAGGGTGACTGACAGAGTTGGCGCAGTAACTATGCGATGAGATCATTTAATTAGATATTTCCAACACAAATGACCAAATAAATACATCTATCTTTGTAATTTTCAATATGTTTTTTAATATTCAAAATACATTATTTAAAATTATAATACTCAAACCTAAACATTTGTATATATACATTTAGAAAATTAATTGAAATTATATCATTCTTATATATACATTGGGAAATGAATTGAAATAATGTTATTCTTATAAATATTTAATAAGTAATAAATTTCATTAATATTTTCTAAAATTTCACAACATTTGAAATTCACCTTACTAACAATTTCAACATCTTATAAAAAGTTGCATATATATAACTTTCTAACAAGTGCTCAATTATGTCATTTTTATTAACACATAATATGAAATTTATATTTTATTAATTCTTTTCAATTCTATTACTTTCTTTAATATAAACATGAAATTAAAGTTTTTTTTATAAGAAGAAAGTATTTATTAGAAATTTTGTGAAATAATAAAAACCATCTTAACAATAAAATAGAGAATAACTAATATAATTAAACTTAAACTTAAACCATGATTACTTTTCAAATGAAATGTGTCTTACTCATGTGGAGATTTTCTCTTATCCACTAATTTTTTTTTTTTCTTATTCATTATTCGTAAACTGTTACTGATAACATAACAACCCAGGTTTACATTTTTCACGAGCGAGTGGCTGGCACCATCCATTAATGTGTTAAGTTATATGCTTAAGTAAAGACACAGTATATGTTTGGATTGGTTTTATGATTTTATTATGTTAGTTTCATAATATATTTGAAATAAAGGTACAATATTTAAAAAGCATATATTTTTCTTTAAAGTTTGGGTTGGTTTTATAATGATATTCCAAAGCATGCAAGAACTCAGAAAAAAATGAAAAAATACTAATTCAATTATCAATAATACAAACCTGTCCAACCATCAATAAATCAGTTTGAATGCCATCAATAAAACAATAACTCTAGTTTATCTGTCTAGCAATCGAGAACTCTAATAATATAATATAATATAATATAATAATAACTCTGGTTTACCACTCTAGTCTTCAATCATTACAATAATATAATAATACCCGTCCAGCCATCAATAATATAATAAGGGTGAATCATCATTTAAAAATAATAACTTTAGTTTAATAAGTTTAGTTTACCAGTCCAGCCATAAATAATACACACCCGTCAAACCATCAATAATTCTAGTTTAATTGCTACTGGATGCTATTCTATTATTAATCCACTGCTACTGAAAAAATACAATTTCTGTATAATGCAAGAAAAATTGCCTCCGCCTGAGCTGCGTTGGGCATTCACTGTGTTGGTACCAAACTTGAGAGTTGTACAAGGGAAGGTTCCTTTGGCGTTCACTACGCTAGTCGAATGTACCAAGACCAAGCGAACCCAATCGAGAGTAGAGCCGACCCTGTTTCGGGGTACATTAATGTCCAGAGATGTGAAATTGTCTACACAGAAATAAAAAAATAGAATGAAAAATTGTATTGATCAGCAAGTATTCGGTGGAGATAAAACTCATGAGATCAAAGCAATATCGTTCCACAACACCATTATAATGGCTGAAATTAAAATAATCAAGTCCAGTACCTGCATGTGGAAAACGTTGAATACTTGAAAGCTGCGATGTTTTGAAAGCGGCCATGTTTTTGTGAAAACATTGACTGTATATCTCTGCACTATTACTGTTTTGTCATGTTAATTTCAATTTCAACCTAGTTTCTTAGAACTAATTCAGAATGCAGGTAATTGATTGTTTCTTAGAACTAATTCAGAATGCAGGTAAAAAGTATTTTTTTCATACCTTGTTCCATCTGTATAGATTAGCTGTAGTTTAATGTTGGTTGTGGCATGGTCTCCCAACTATAGCAGCTTTGGAACTGGAGCTCGAGCGGAACTGCAGATTGAACAGAAACGCAAATCGGAACTCTAACCGAAACAAAAGTGGAACTCGATAGGCGATTTGTGGATGGATCGTTTCCTATGGAAACGATTGCGATTTCGCTTTCCCTGGCAACAGATTTAGATTAGCAAAATAACGGAACACGTAGATTTAGATTAGCAAAAAAACGGAATAGGGAGTCTGATTAGCAATGGACGTTTGGGTAGCCTGTGAGCACACTCCAAATCTAAGCCCTTCGATGTGTGGGCTTGACGAATCTTTTCTAAGGTATATGCCAAAGCATTGAATCCCTGCCATTCATCTTAATTAGGGATTAAAAGGTAGCGATCCTCTCCCACTACAATTCTCATTGTAGCGCCTATCGGCGAATAAATTCAACCGCCTCAAATATTCGATGTCTTAAATTTTTTTACAAGATTAGTACCAGGTTCTTCAAAGCGAAATTGTGAAACTCATTTTTGAAAACATCTATTGATGCAAGAGAACATTGAGAAAGAATTTAAATTGGAAATTCAACAATGTCCAAATAACCTATCCTTTCATACCATCTATGGGATTTAGTTCAAATGTTTTGAGTGAGGTTTAGTTTCTATTAGATAGTAGGTTCAAATCTCATGGAAAGGGTTTGAGGATGGAACTAGTCGTAAAGACACCATTACAAAATTTATACCCTACAACAACAAATTTAAAAATCTTCAGTTACAAAATTTGTACACACAAATTGGAAAGGGAAAAAGACAGTATTTTATACCCCCAATTACAAAATTTATACCCTGTACAAACAATTAAAAAGAAAAAAATGCCACTATATTTTCATGTACAGCCTATACTACCCTTTTTTATTGTCTAACCGCCTATCTAGAACCATTAGCAGACGAATGGTATGGCGTAGTTCGATTAGAGTCCACTAGTACTGTTTAACCTCTATCTACCATAATGTAGGATGGAGTCTGAAGAGTACATGTTTCCATTACTACTAGGAGACCGGGCGCGACCAACGTCATTTGTGGAACGAGAATTAACAGGGGCTATATAGGCTGACAAAACGACGTATATAGCCACTGGCCTCGAAGAAGGAAGCAGCATCAGCTGTTCATTGGGATTTATGAGAACCTGCAGCGCTTGTCTTATCGAAGGACGCAATTTCGGATCCGGATGCGAGCAGGCAAGTCCCAATATCAATGCTCGTCTCATCTGCTCTTTGTCAAAATCACCATTCAAGCTGGGATCTGTCGCCTCTATAATTCTTCCCTGCCCGTAAGTCAAATTCTCCTCTTCTAATTGCGGATTTCGCTCCACAACCCTTCTCCCACTGGTCACCTCCAACACACTGACCCCGAAACTGAAAACATCCGACTTTGCAGTGGCCTTGCCTGTGTAGCCACACTCGGGCGCCCAATAGCCAGGCGTCCCCGCCAGCTTGGTAGAGACAGCCAGAGATGTCTCCTCGTGTTCAATGAGCCGGGCGAGGCCGAAGTCACCCAAACGAGCATTGAATTCCCCATCGAGCATAACATTGTTGGGCTTAACGTCCCCGTGGACAACTCTTTGCTCCCACTCCTCGTGAAGGTAGAGCAACGCCGAAGCCAAGCCGCATAAGATTCTATGTCTCCAGACCCAATTCAAAGGGGTCTGATCCCCTGGCTGCCTGAAGATGATCTTGTCGAGGCTCCCGTTGGGCATGTAGTCATAGACGAGCAGTAGTTTGTGTTAGATTAATTTTTGTAATTAATCTATAATTTGGGCCACACATGTAAATAATTAAAATGTGTGTGCTATCATTTAATTAAGCCTAAATATAGTGATCCAATTAATAATTGATTAATTGGCTTAAGGGTATAATTGTCATGAGATTATTGTGTAGATACCATTAGATAATTATTATTTCTATGAGGGGCGGAAATATAATTGTGATAAAATTAAAACTGCCCTAGCGGTTATTGTGATAAAAGTGCCCTAGCGGTTTATAAATAGGGTTATGGTCCCCATTCTACCACGATGCATTCCAATTTCTGAAAATCCTCTCAGAGAGAAGTTGACACAGAATCTAGTGGCTAGAATTGGAAGACCATCTCAAAGGGTTCTCTTCCTGTAAGGTTTCTCCTTCAATGGATTCAGGTATGCTTCCGCTATTAATTTTCTACTCATTGTTTTAATCAGGAGTTTCCAGTATATATAAATTAGGGTTTTCATTTTGTTTGATTTTTAACAAGTGGTATCAGAGCCTACTTCTTGATTAATTCTTTGAGTTATTAATTTAATATATATATATTTGTCAATGGATTCAGTGGATCGTTTTGATAAAGTCAATAGAAATCGATTGTATTAATATAAGAATATACATAAATACATTTGGAAATTTTCCTACTTTCTGTGCTTTTAGCTATTTTTTCTATAAGAGTATACATAGATACATTCATTGGTTAAGAAGAGAGGTGCAGAAAAATTTGTATTTGAAGTCAAAAGTATTACCTTTCCAATGATTTATCTTAGAAATTTCTTTGGGAATAGTAGGTGATGATTCTGTTAAAGTTTCAAATATATATATATGTATATGAGTATAAAACGCCTTTATCCCTTGCTGCTGCAATATTTATCATATTCTTATAATAATATATTAAGTTTTAATTTAATTTTTGTATTAAATAATTTTTTTTTTGGTTTGGCATAGTTATTGTATTTAGTATATAATTATTGATCAAAACTGTGAATTTGAATTTGAATTTGATTTTTTATTACTATTATTATTATTATTTAATAGCATTTTATGATATTAATATTTAAGTTATTGATCTAGCATTTTAAATAGGCTAATTAAAGCGGAAAATCACCAAAGTGACATCTTTCGTGTAGATTAGTCTGTTCGGGGTGTTAGATATTTGTGTGTATGTGATTCATGCGGGTATTGGCTGGCCCAAAGGAAAGTTAATATTTGGTCAAATTGCATACATACCTGTGGTGATAAATATGTGATGATTATAAAGGTAACTTAATGTGAATAATAAATCAATCCAAAGATAGATTTATTATTTGACATAACTTATCATCAATGTTTGATCACTACAACAAGAGTACCACTTACAGTTAATATTACTGTCCAAAGACTTGATATTAATGTTGTGCTAGGTATCTTGAAATGTCATAATTTGTTTTTTTAAATTTAAAGATTATGTGTTTAATTGCTTATTTTATGTGAGCATCATGGTTTATTTGATTCATTTTATTTTGTTCTCTATTCAGCTTTTATATCAACTACTTCTATATCTGCCAACATCAATAATGTCCCTATGTTAAATGGGACTAATTTTAAGGACTGGAAAGAGAATATGATGATTCTCTTAGGCTGCATGGATATAGACTTAGCCTTGAGAATGCCCAAACCCGAAGAACTCAATGAGGATAGTACTCAAGAGGATGAGGTTTATTGGGGTAAGTGGGAACGTTCAAATAGGCTAAGTCTTATGATCATGAAGCACGGCATTCCAGAAGCTTTCAGGGGTGTGGTAACCGATGAGGTTACTAATGCCAGTGACTTCCTTGCAGAAATTCAGAAACGTTTTGCCAAAAACGATAAGGCTGAAACGAGCACGCTTTTAGCAAGCTTGATTTCAATGAAGTACAAAAGCAAGGGTAATGTTCGGGAGTACATCATGGAGATGTCTCATCTTGCTTCAAAACTTAAGGCTTTGAAACTCGAGTTATCTGATGATTTACTTGTGCATTTGGTTCTCATCTCTCTTCCTGCACAATTTAATCAATTCAAGGTCAGTTATAACTGTCAAAAGGATAAATGGACTCTTAATGAGCTCATTTCATTTTGTGTGCAAGAGGAAGAGAGATTGAAGCAAGACAAGACCGAAAGTGCTCATCTGGCTAGCACTTCCAAGGATAAGGGCAAACGAAAGAATAAGGATAATAAGGTTGCTGCTTCTAAGGGTCCAGAACAAAAGAAACAGAAAGTTGAGGTAACATGTTTCTTCTGTAATAAGCCTGGACATACTAAGAAGGAATGTACCAAGTATGCTGCTTGGCGTGTTAAGAAAGGTATATTTCTTACTTTGGTTTGTTCTGAAGTTAATTTAGCTTCAGTATCTAGAAACACATGGTGGTTAGATTCTGGTGCTACTACTCACATTTGTGTTTCTATGCAGGGTTGCCTGAGTTACCGAAAACCAAGTGATGCCGAAAGATGCATCTATGTCGGAGATGGTCAGTCGGTAGAAGTAGAGGCAATAGGGCACTTTAGATTATTATTGAAATCTGGTTATTTTTTGGATTTAATAGATACTTTTGTTGTACCGTCTTTCAGACGGAATTTAATTTCAGTTTCTATTTTGGACAAATCAGGTTATTGTTGTTCATTTGGAAACAATAAATTTACATTATCTATTAATTCAAATGCTGTTGGAACCGGTTTACTTAATGTTTATGATAATCTATAT
Organism: Larix kaempferi; assembly: GCA_027924585.1. Classification (NCBI taxonomy): domain Eukaryota; kingdom Viridiplantae; phylum Streptophyta; class Pinopsida; order Pinales; family Pinaceae; genus Larix; species Larix kaempferi. The sequence goes on from BSBM01000511.1 coordinate 4,650,024, forward strand.
TTGTTGGAAACTGTTCCGTCCTATAATGAAACCTTGCATGTGGAATCACGAGGTACAAAGCGTAAATTGAATAAAGATAATTCGGCTTCATTGTGGCACAAACGCCTAGGTCATATCTCTAAATATAGAGTTGAGCGACTTGTGTCCGATGGGATTTTGGAATCACTTGACTTTTCAGATTTTGATATTTGTGTTGAGTGTATTAAAGGAAAACAGACCAAAACAAAGAAATTAGGTGCCAATAGAGCTACAGACGTCTTAGAATTAATTCATACAGATATCTGTGGACCATACCCTACGGCATCTTGGAATGGTCAACAGTACTTTATAACATTCATAGACGACTATTCAAGATATGGCTACCTATTTCTTATACATGAGAAATCACAATCATTGGACGTGTTCAAAACATTTAAAGCAGAAGTTGAGTTACAACTCAACAAAAGAATAAAGAGCGTCAGATCTGACCGTGGTGGTGAATACTATGGTAGATATGACGGATCAGGTGAACAACGTCCAGGACCATTTGCTAAATACCTAGAGGAATGTGGGATCGTCCCTCAATACACCATGCCAGGATCACCTAGCATGAATGGTGTAGCAGAAAGACGAAACCGAACTCTTAAGGACATGGTAAGGAGTATGATTAGTCATTCTACTTTACCCGAAAAACTTTGGGGTGAAGCACTCAAAACGGCAGCTTATATCCTAAATCGGGTGCCAACTAAAGCGGCTGCTAAAACGCCTTATGAGCTTTGGATGGGTCGAAAGCCCAGTTTAAAGCATTTTCATATTTGGGGATGTCCAGCTGAAGCGAGACCTTATAAGCCTCATGAAAAGAAACTGGACTCTAAAACAGTTAGCAGCTACTTTATTGGCTATGCAGAGCGATCAAGGGGTTTTAAATTTTATGATCCTGCTATTAGGTCAATTTTTGAGACGGGAACTGCAAATTTTTTTGAGGATGTTGAGTTTGGGGGGAGAAATCAGGCTAGGAATATTGTCCTTGAGGAGGAAGAGGGATCTACTATTGTTTTTGATAATCTACAGGTTTCACTACCTATCATTGATCAAGAAGTAAATTTGGATCCTCAACCAACAGACAATTTATTGTTCAACCCTTAATTGCAAATCAGGACATTGCTCCTGAAGAACAAACTCAACAACCTCAAGAAAATATGCCATTAAGGAGATCCACTAGAGAGAGGAGAAATGCAATTTCGGACGATTATATCGTATATCTCCAGGAACGTGAGGTAGAAAGTGGAATGATGGAAGATGATCCAATCAACTTCCAGCAAGCCATGAAAAGTTCCAACTCTCAGAAATGGATTGAAGCCATGAATGAAGAGTACAAATCTATGCAAGACAATAAAGTTTGGGAACTTGTCCCATTACCAGTTGGTACGAAGCCCATTGGTTGTAAATGGATATTTAAAACCAAGCGGGATTCAAATGGTAATGTAGAAAGATATAAAACACGTCTTGTAGCTAAAGGCTTTACTCAAAAAGAAGGAATTGACTTCAAAGAGACCTTCTCTCCAGTTTCTACGAAGGACTCTTTCAGGATAATCATGGCACTAGTTGCACATTATGATCTTGAGTTACATCAAATGGATGTTAAAATAGCGTTTCTCAATGGTGACATTGATGAAACAATTTATATGGTACAACCAGAAAATTTTGTGTCTGAAGACTCAAAGAATATGGTTTGTAAATTAACTAAATCCATTTATGGGCTCAAGCAAGCTTCTCGTCAGTGGTACTTCAAGTTTCATGAAATTATTGTCTCATGTGGTTTTGAGGCAAATCTTATGGATGAATGTGTGTATCACAAATTCAGTGGGAGTAAGTATATTTTCCTGGTTTTATATGTCGATGACATATTGCTAGCCACAAATGATATTAGCATATTGCACGACACCAAGAGTTTTTTATCAAAACATTTTGAGATGAAAGATCTTGGTGATTCCTCCTTTGTCTTAGGAATCCAGATACACCGAGATCGTTCTAGGGGTATTTTAGGATTGTCACAAAGGACCTATATTGATAAAGTCCTCCAAAGGTATGGCATGCAAAATAGCAAACCAGGTGATACCCCTGTCGCTAAAGGAGACAAATTCAGTCTTAATCAATGACCTAAAAATAGTTTAGAAAGTCAAGAAATGCAGAAGATTCCTTACGCTTCGGCATGCAAAATAGCAAACCAGGTGATACCCCTGTCGCTAAAGGAGACAAATTCAGTCTTAATCAATGCCCTAACAATAGTTTAGAAAGTCAAGAAATGCAGAAGATTCCTTACGCTTCGGCTGTGGGGAGTCTAATGTATGCTCAGGTATGTACACGTCCGGATATTGCGTACATTGTTGGCATGTTAGGCAGATATCTAAGTAACCCTGGAATGGATCATTGGAGAGCAGCCAAGAGGGTTATGAGATATTTACAGAGAACAAAAGAGTACATGCTTACATATAGGAGATCGGATCAGTTAGAGATCATTGGGTATTCCGACTCCGACTTTGCTGGATTCCAAGACAACAGAAGATCCACATCAGGCTATATTTATCTGTTGGCTGGTGGAGCAATTTCATGGAGGTCTGCCAAACAGACACTCATAACTTCATCCACCATGGAAGCAGAGTTTGTAGCATGTTATGAGGCATCCAATCAAGGAATATGGCTACGAAATTTTGTCACTGGGTTGCGTGTTCTGGATGGTATTGAAAGACCACTGAAGATATTTTGTGACAATAAATCAGCATTTTTATATTACAATAACAACAGGAGTTCTACAAAATCAAAATACATTGATATCAAGTTCCTAGTTGTAAAAGAAAAAGTACAGAGTGGACAGATATCCATAGAGCATATTGGAACAAACTCCATGATAGCGGATCCGCTTACAAAGGGATTACCACCCAAGGTCTTTCATGAGCACACTGCTCATATGGGTGTTGTCTCATTTGAGGATATCCAAATTTAGTGGGAGTTTATATTATTCATTGTATATTGCTCTATGTTAGGTTTAGACTTTATCTATACATTTGGATTGTGTTCTGCAGAAATAAAGTATTCATTTTATTGCACTCTGTTAAATTATGCTAAAGATTTGATCTTAATAAAGTTAAGTAGGACCAGTTGGAAATAGGCATGAATAGATCACATTGCATGTAATTTCCATGCTATGCACTCATGATTGATCTATGTCATTTAGCTGTGCAGATATATGTGACCATTGATTGGTCTAGTAACGATTGATGTAACAAAGGCCACCTTGATCCTATGTCAGTATAGTTAATGGACCAGATTGTTCGGATATACACTAAGGACATGATAGCAAATTTTGAGCTCATAAGGTTAAGCACATTTATTTGATTACATATGCATGTGGCCCAGTGGGAGACTGTTAGATTAATTTTTGTAATTAATCTATAATTTGGGCCACACATGTAAATAATTAAAATGTGTGTGCTATCATTTAATTAAGCCTAAATATAGTGATCTAATTAATAATTGATTAATTGGCTTAAGGGTATAATTGTCATGAGATTATTGTGTAGATACCATTAGATAATTATTATTTCTATGAGGGGCGGAAATATAATTGTGATAAAATTAAAACTACCCTAGCGGTTATTGTGATAAAAGTGCCCTAGAGGTTTATAAATAGGGTTATGGTCCCCATTCTACCACGACGCATTCCAATTTCTGAAAGAGAAGTTGACACAGAATCTAGTGGCTAGAATTGGAAGACCATCTCAAAGGGTTCTCTTCCTGTAAGGTTTCTCCTTCAATGGATTCAGGTATGCTTCCGCTATTAATTTTCTACTCATTGTTTTAATCAGGAGTTTCCAGTATGTATAAACTAGGGTTTTCATTTTGTTTGATTTTTAACAGTTTGTTCCCCTCGCGGCACCAGTAGTTTGTTCCCCTCGCGGCACCACCCCTGAAGCCGGACCAAGTTCCTGTGTCGAAGTCGGCCTATGCTGCTTACCTCCGAGATGAATTCCCGTTCTCCCTGTCTTGACCCAGCAGAGATTCTCTTAACTGCTATAAGTACCCTGGCCCCGTCTCGGCCTTCCAGGGTTCCCCTGTAAACGCTCCCAAAACAGCCGGTTCCGAGCAGTTCCGTCTCGCTGAAATTCTTTGTCGCTTCCGACAGAAATTTGTATGAGAACCGGTGAGGGGCGTAAGTTGAGGCTGCTGATTGGACTTCTATCAATGCTAGTTCCCCGCTAAGCATCTGCCCGGCACCTCTTCTTCGTTTCATAATTCTACGGACGAACCATGCCAATAACCCCAACAACACGGTCCCGACAGGCATGGATCCGACCAGGAGGCTGACATTCAGCCCCCTGCTTGTCGATCCCCCCACTGACCTCGGTGCACTGACGGGCGTTATATTCAGAGACCGCGATTCAGGCAAGCTCACCGAACTGAAATTCCAGTCCAAAATGCGGTGAATCTCGAAAAAAGCACCCGTTGAGGCGGAGAATCCAAGGTAGGCTGATCGCGGAACTGTGCTCGATAGATCGATTGTGTGGTTCAAGACGCTCGCGTAAGGAATTGATTGGTATGCATAGTTGGCGTATATCTGCAGGGTTTTGTTCGAGCCAACGTAATGGATTCGAAACCTTATAGGCCGCCCTGACTTCATATGGATGCCGTGTTGTCCCAGATTGGCGGTCGCGTCGGATATATGGCTCTTGACGTCTATGCCGACATGGTTATCGTCCGGATCTAAGAAGACATTCTTGTAGGTGTCGAATTCAATAGCCTGCTGATTCGTTGTGTTTTGGTAGGTTGATCCATTGAATAAGCCCAGATATTGTCCATAGCTGTCTCCGGGAAAGGCTTTGATGTTGGGGACTATGATGAAGGCCAAACCGTCACCACTGGATTTCATGGTGATGTTGCGGACGAGGACGGTGAAGGTGGTCGTAAATGTGGCCGGCCAGACTGTGATCAGTTGACGGTCAGTGCTGCAAATTGGAATATTGATCCATCTGATTCGAAGAAGCGTCGGATGTAGCGTTTGGCGGAGTGAGATCGATGTAACCATGCGAAGGAGAAAACGAAGCATTTCCCATGTATATCAACTCATTGCTGTTGTTCTTGCCAAATGATGGGAAAGAGAAACGTGTAGTACTTCCATGGGGCTGTGCAAACTGAGACACTAATGCCACGACGGGAAAGAGGAAAGCCAAAGCACCCACCATGATAATTACGCAGAGAACTAAAACAACAGTCTAACAGAACGTCTGCGCCATAAATCTATATTCAACCACACAGCAATGGACAAGTACAAAAATAAACCCTAAACCCTGGCGTATGTAGTTTACTGCAAGGAGGACCAAAATGAGGAAGCTATAGCTGTAATGTAATGTGATTGAAGAAATTGGAGCATTCTATTTATTTTAATTTTTGGATATTACGTTTAGGTTTTGAATTTTTTTTTTGGTAATTTTTGGATTTTATGGTTAGGTTTTCAAATTTCTAAAATTTATATTTAGAAATATTTAAATTGTGTTTTTAAATTTATAAATAGATTTAATTTATTAAGATATTCTATAACATTGAAATGATACAATTTCCATAACTAATATATATAATTATAAACAAAATTAATTTTTCTAAAATAAAATAAAACTAAAAATATATTAAAAATTTCAAAAAATAGAATATTTAGAATACACCGAATAAAACCAAAAGTATAATAAAAACAAAAGTATATTGAAAAATACAAAAAAAAATAAATCGAGGAGCACTAAATGGCCTGCAGCAGTATTCAGGCTGAATAATGCTCGCGAAGAAATCAACCAGCGAGGTAGTTTCCACTTGTAGCGCCGTATTCCATACTCATTGGAATCTTGGAAAATGGTATACCAGTCTCCTTGGAGTCTGGAGCATGTCGTCCGGGACTTGAAGATAAGTGGATAACGTGTGCCGGCGAGAAGTTAGGGCAAAGCACCATGGGAAAAAACACAACTTTGACTTTAGTTATATGTTTTTCCATTTAGAGAAGTTACGTGTTGCCTCTTTGTCTTCGTGATTGCACGATTAATAAAAAATAAAAAATAATCATTTATATAAAAATTCATTTCATAAAAACTTAAAATAGAACTAATTTTTCGTAATCATATAAATTGGTAATTTTGAATGAAATATTGAACAAACCAATAATCATTCACTTATTATGTTGTCTCTCTTTCACATAGAAAGAAGATGTGATTTAAACATTCAATTATTATTCCGACTCTCTTCCATTTTGAAGATGTGATTTTAAAATTCTTAAAATTCTTAAGTCAAACGTTATTAATCATTAATCGTTAAAATTACTATTTTTTAATAATAATTTATAATATTATTCCTTTTCTATGGTAGGGATATACTTTTCATTGGAAAGTCAAACTCTATTTACTAGCAATATTTACTTTATCCATATAAAAATATTTGCAATGTTTTATAATGTTTAATAAAATTTGACTATTAAATATTATATTTTGAAAATTAAAATAAATTTATGCTTTTTTTAAATACAAAATTGGGACATAAATCCCTTTTTTTTTCTCAGCTAAGACGGCGCATGAGAAACCCACCAATACTTCCCCACATTTCATGGATGGTAGGGATGGTAAACCGTCGGCCAACAACAGCGGCTGGCCTAACCCCTTAAGACTCAAGGCTAGAACTCGTGATCTCTCCTCGTATCGAGAGAGTGTGTGCACGTCTTACCAATTGAGATAACCCTTGGGGCACAGGGTCGCAAGTCAGAGAGGGTCTGTTTTCGGGAAGCAGACCTGTTGTCTGTCCGCGAGCAGGCAGGAGGCAACATAAATGTTTTTACTTTGTGTATCTTGTAACTCGCGTGTTAGCTAGTTGGGCGCATGCGGAGCTCTGTCGGTTTTGGCATCTCCATTCTATGTAATCTGCTTCTCTCTCTATATATAACCTTGGGGGTTTGCTGGTTGGGCAACCCCCACCCAAACTTGTCTTCTTGTTTACCTGTATTTCTGTTGGATGAATGAGGGCACAGTTTATTTACTTGATGCAACTGTAACGATCATTGACTAAGTAGGAAACGTGCTAAGTAAGCATGTGTAGGAGATAAGTGTAAAATCGTTTAAGTGTTGAAACGAGTTCCGCATGTTAGGCATAGTCTGCTGGTGCAACACTTGAATAGAGCATGCCCTCAAGTCGTTCCCAAGTAGTGACGCACACCACATTTGGACGATGGTGACTAGTGAAAAAGTGTGGCTGTGAATCCCTGCAGGAGTGCTTTTATTATCTGAATTTAAAAATAAATAAAATTATTTTTAAAATTAAAATAGTATAAAACTGCCACGTCCAGTAGCTGGTACAATGCTTTGGTACGATTTAGCCGTCACTACTAACAGATTGGTCATCAAGCCAATCAATATCGGCCGCCAATTGCTGCTCACCTATAACTTTATTTGTGTATTCAGAGCCATACCATACCATTACATCAAACCAACCAAACGCATAAGCAAATTTATCAACGATATGTTTGAGAATTATTCTCATATTGTACTTGGCGCTTGAGACTACCTGTTACGTCGATCCAGTAGTATGGTTACTTTCTTGGTGTTCTTGGGGATTGACGGTTCGACGATGTAGAGCTGCCATTGTAGAAGAAGTGAGGTTATGCGTTCTTAATCCTCAGCATATTCAAACCTTGAAATATTGAATTACAGGGAGACCATGGCACCACCGCCTGGCATGAGAAACCGAAAACAGAGAGGAGTTGGCGGTGTTAGTCTTAGTTATGGAATTGTAGTGGTCATATTGCAGCGGTTCCTTGAAGACAACTAGTTGTTATTATTTCTGTTTTGCCGAGCCATAACTCTGCAACAGGCCTGTGTGTGGAATGCAATAGGCAGAGGAGAGCTGTTTAAAAATGCATTGTCACCATAATAGGCACATGATTCAACAAGCTTATACATTCAATGATCAATTTTCAAGTTGATTTCGATATCAAAACATGCTTGAAGTGCAATCATGCTCTCAAGATCTACTGCAAGGAGGAATAATGGCCGTTGTTGGAGCCTTAATGTTAGAATGCAACCACCATTACAGCTGACACTTAGTAGTGAATGCACCACTCTAACATAATTCCCAATGAACAGTACAAAATGGACGAAATGCATCCAATGTTCTATTATTTGGTTTTGCTACTCGAATTCTGCTACTCCTTTCTATTGACTCCTTAATGTAAATTACCACCCCATTATGTTAATTTATGGAAGGGATACTGGTGATCATTTTCTTATTAGAAATAGGATCTACCTCACAGTTCTATTTATTGTCTTGAACCCTTCACAGTTCTACGGAGCTACATGCACAAAGACAGTTGGGGTGCATTACTTGTTAAAAACCAACATCTTATGACACGTTAATAGCCTGTCTTATATTAATTCAATATTTATGTTATTTGAGACGAGCATTGACACACCGAATCAAAATTTCATTTACTAAATTTGCCAATAATTATTAGGGTTTTACACTAGATTTACAAACCATTGCATTATTCAACAAAAAACTTAGAGAAGTTTAGGTTCCAAATTTAAAGACAAATGATGTTGCAGCGGTTCCTTGAAGAGAACGAGTTGTTATTGTTGTAGTGTTGCCAAGCCAAACAATGGTTGATCTTGTTTTACAAATTGAACACATTAAAGAAATAGCACCACACCACCAGATCTGTCCAAGTTTGTTCTATCACAATTGTAAGGGATCAGAGGTGATTATGGGGGATTGTGAAAAAGAATATTGTGCCAGTAGTCTCACCAAGATACACATACCAACTGTGAGGCTAACTCATAGGTAGATATGATCACCACGTCACTAAAAGCAATCAGGCCGCTAGACTAGTTAAGGCAGTCAAACTGCCTCAACAAATATGGATAAAATCAAGTCTGTTATTTGACGAGGGTTTTGTTGCCACGGTACATTGTAAAAAATATCACCAGACCTTGAAGAAAGAGGAACATGTTATCAGTTCACCATGTCATGAAATTAGTGAAGATTCCGCCAATTTGCAGCGATCTCACTGTTTCAAAGTAACCGATTGCAAGGGTTGATTCACAATTTTATGTGGTAGGAAATCATTTGATTGAAGTGGTGAATCACCAATTGTTTGATTGTTTGAGATTATAGTAAAAGCTTGCAATCAATTTTAATATAATGGTGCCACAATTTGAATGTTCAAGTTCGCCATTGCGATATGACAATATTTAATTTTGGTTACATTAGATTACAAGCATGTTGAACTTTACATTTACTCTGAGCAGATAAATTTTCTACGCAGAAAACGAACAAGGAAAAATTTATAGATGACATGTTGAATTTTACATTTAAAGTAAACGAGTAAAATTTATATACATAAAATGTTATCGTCAAAATCATGTAGAAGACTCTTTGCCAGGACAAGTTACCAGTATACCATATAAGCCACAATGCTTTAACCCACTATAATTTAGATAATAACATGAATTGAACATATTGAAAATCTTACTCTATAAACAAATCATCTATGTTACATTCATCAGCATCCTACAATTTGTTAATTTTTTAGCATTAATTCAATATACTCTAGGATCTTCACTGAGAGAATAACATGTACAGTATATCAATGCATATCAATCATATCAAGCATATCAATCATCACAAGATGCAAACATAAGAGACAATAGACACAAAGAGTTTTCGTCGGAAAACCCTAAGGTGAAAAACCCCACAACTTCCTCAGAGATAGATAGAGCAATGATACAACCAAAGTACAACCAAAGTACACAGAGATAGACTCCTCCTAGCAGCTGATCCTCCTCCTCACATGTGCGCCACTTTCCGAGTGATGTAAGTGTGAGTTCTGAAGTGATCCAAATAGAGATCGGGAGATCTCTATTTATACTTGTCTTGATTGCCCAATAAACTTATGGGGCCGACTTGTCTAGCTTAACACAATAACCTCATGTTACATTAATCCGGGTCGACCCCTTACAAGGTGGTTTAATAACCCATCGGCAAGTTAACACACTTGCGACACTTGTCAATACAAATGACAACACTTCCGTATAAAGGAATAATATATCTCTATAGGAGTACAATAAATATATATATGAAATACATTCCGAAGTTACATATACATCAACACTCCCTCTTAACTAGGAAGGTATTTCTCGACACAGATCATCTAGCACAAGTCTTCTTCTCTGGATCATCGTCATCGATCCATCATCCTCGAATCATCATCATCGTCACTGCTACTGCTATCTCAATCAATCTCTGAATCTACTCGTCTTAGCAAGTTCGACAGAGCCAGTCCTTTTTCATACTGGATGTAGGCCCACCACCTGTAGGTCTTCATCATTATCGGTCATACTATGGAATCCTCATGACTTATTACGCGCGTCACAAAACCTTAAAAGAGTCTCTTGACTAGTAAGAACCATAAAGAGCATCTGAGGCCTTTTTCATCCTATCCAGATCTCCAGGACTTATTACATGTGACTGTCACAAAACCTTAAAAGAGTCTCTTGACTAGCAAGAACCCTAAAGAGCATCTGAGGCCTTTTTCATCCTGTCTAGATCTCCAGGACTTATTACATGTGACCCCCCCACTACAAAACCTTAAAAGAGTGTCTTGCCAAGAAAGAACCCTAAAGAGCATCTGAGGCCTTTTTCATCATGTCCAAATCTCCAGGACTTATTACATGTGGTCACCACAAAACCTTAAAAGAGTGTCTTTCCAAGCAAGAAACCTAAAGAGCATCTGAGGCCTTTTTCATCCTGTCCAGATCTCCAGGACTTATTACATGTGGTCATGGCAATGCCTCGAAAGAGCATCTGAGGCCTTTTTCATCCTGTCCAGATCTCCCAAGTCTACTTACATGCCATCCCAGAGCAATGCCTCGAAATAGCATCTGAGGCCTTTTTCATCCTATCCAGATCTCCCAGGTCTACTTACATGCTCATCTGCACATGTTCCACGGCCACAAAGTATCAACCTAATACTCACCATACATCATCCTGATGTACACATGATCATCCTGATCATCATCACTGCATCGTCCTAATGCATGATATCTAGAGCAACATCCTGAAGCTCGTCATCCATGATCATCCTGATCATACAATGCATCTACCTGATGCATACCAAGTATCTACCTGATACATATCATCATACATGATCCACCTGATCATACAATGTATCCACTTGATACATACATAGATACATGATCCACCTGATCACACAATGTATCTACCTGATACATATCAACATACATGATCTACCTGATCATACAACGTATCCACCTAATACATATACAGATACATTGTCCAAGCATCCAAGATGATGCATACATACATAAATGATCCAACTGATCATATCCAGCATCCAACATGATGCATACATACATAAATGATCCAACTGATCATACAGAGCAGAAACTAGAACATCATCCTGATGCTCATCATCCAACGCTTACATCCATAGCCATTCCTCCTTCCACCATGCTTGGAATGGCTTCAACAAAATGTCTCCATCACTTATTCCTCGAAGTGTCATCGATCTGAAGAACACCAAGCCCCTCTCTGAAGTACTCAAACTTCACTCTGGCTAGTGGCTTCGTCAGCACATTTGCAATCTGCTCATCCGTCGCAACATACAGGAGCTTCACTACTCTTCTATGCACTATATCCCTGATATAGTGATATTTGATCTCAATGTGTTTCGACTTGTCATGGAACACCGGGTTCTCAGACAGCTTCACACAACTCTGGTTGTCATAGAAGATACCAGTAACCTCCAACGGTAGATCAAATAACCTAGACAGTAGCTTCCTCAGCCATACTTCCTCACAACTAGCCGAACAAGCTGCAACATACTCTGCTTCGGCTGTACTCAATGCTACACAGGATTGCTTTCTGCTAAACCAAGAGATCACACCTGATCCTATACTGAAACAACACCCAAAAGTGCTCTTCCTATCTGCAGCACTGCCTGCCCAATCTGAATCAACATAACCCTGTAGGTTAAAATTTTGATTCGCATCATACTTGAGCCCATAGTCAACTGTACCCTTCAGGTACCTCAGAATATGCTTTACAGCAACCAGGTGAACACTCCTTAGATCTGTCAGGAACTGGCTCAATGTGTTTACCGCAAATCAAATATCTGGTCTCGTGTTCGTCAGGTACATCAAGGACCCAATAATTTGACGATACATAGCGACATCAACCAGATCAGATGAAGCATCACGCAGAAGCTTCAGGTTCGATGCTATAGGTGTGGCCATGGTCTTGCAGTCCATCATCCTGAACCTCTTGAGGATCTCTACTACATACTTCCCTTGTCCAAGGAAGATTCCATCTGCACTCTGCCACACCTCCATACCTAAAAAATAGTGCATCATCCCCAAGTCCTTCATCTCGAACTCGGTAGAAAGCTTCCTCTTTGTATCAGCAATCAATCTATCTTCACCAATTACAAATAGGTCATCTATGTATAAGAGTAGTAACACAAGACTGCCTTCCTCAACCTTGTAGTAAAGGTTGGAATCTGCCTTACTCTTGGTAAAGCCCAAACTAGATAGGAAACTATCCATCCTACCATACCAAGTTCTGGGAGCTTTCTTCAAGCCATACAAGGATTTCTTCAATCTGCACACATACGACTTCCTGTCATGTGTTTCAAAACCAAGTGGCTGCTCCACATACACTTCCTCTTCAACTACACCATTCAAGAAAGCAGTCTTGACATCCATCTGGTGTATCTTCCATTTCATCACTGCAACCAGAGCAAGTGTTGTTTTGATGGAAGTGTACCTGGATACAGGAGCAAAAGTTTCTTCATAATCTATTCCCTCTTTCTGAGAGAAGCCATGAGCTACGAATCTTGCCTTGTATTTCTCTATGCTGCCATATGCAACATGCTTGATTTTGTAGATCCATTTGGAAGTCACAACAGACTTCCCTTCAGGTCTTGGGACAACACCCCAAACATCATTCTTCATTATTGATTGGTATTCTTCGACCATGGAATCCTTCCATTCTTTCTTTTCCGCTGCTTCTTCATAATTGGAAGGTTCTTTGTTCATGATATCACAGAGTAAAGCAACATAGCTGGTATCTAATCTAGTTCTCTTCTTTGCTCTATGTTCTTCTTCTGGAATGCCATATCTTTCTGCATCTTGAATGAGCTCTCTAGCCCATGCAGGTTTCCTCTTGTGAGAGTTACTCTCACGGGGTGGATCTTCAATTTCACGATCTGCATCTGGAATTGCTTCAGTCATAGTAGTGTCTTGAAATCTAGTTTCCTTAGGTTCTTCATAATCTTCAACAGGTGTCTTCCTTGATTTGATGAATTTTGAGTTTTCATCAAATGTCACATCCTTGCTGACATCAATCTCCTTGAACCTTGGAAAGTATATTATGTAAGACTTCGAGCTTTCACTATAACCCACAAAGATACCCTTCTTTCCTGAAGGATCTAGTTTGGTCCTCTTTCCTTTGGGACATGAGTGTATAATGGACAACCAAATATTCTGAGATGGCTGATTTTAGGTTTCTTACGAGAGAAGACATCTTCTGGTGTCTTGTTGTCCAATATCTTGTGGGGTGTTCTGTTCTGCACATATACAACTATCCTAGCTGCTTCTGCCCATAGATGCATAGGTAGATCCTAGTCATGCAACATTGCCCTTGCTGCTTCCATGATTGTTCGATTCTTTCTTTCTGCAAATCCATTATGTTGTGGATTGTAAGGAGCAGTCAACTCCCTCTTAATCCCTGAATCACTACATAACTTCTTGAAGTCACCTGAAGTGAATTCTCCACCATTGTCGGATCTGAATGTTTTGATCTTCTTATCAATTTGGTTCTCCATCAAGGTTTTGAATTCCTTGAACTTATCAAACACTTCATCTTTGTTCTTCAAGAAGTAAACCCAAGTCTTCCTGGAGAAGTCATCAATGAAAGAGACATAGTAAACATACCCACTTAGAGAACTGGATGACATCGGACCACATACATCAGAGTGGATAATTTCCAAGATACTTTTTGCCTTGCTTTCACTACCTGGAAATGCCTTCTTTATGTTCTTTCCTTTTGCACACCCTTTGCAAACACCTTCATGCTTGGTCTTGATTTCAGGAAAACCTTCTACAACTTTACTTGCAATTGGTAATGCTCTGTAGTGCATATGTGCAATTTTTCTATGCCAAAGTTCGCTTGGCTCCATGGAATCTTGAACCATGGCATGTTCAGGGTGTCCCTTCAATTTATGCAATCCTCCCTCTTGCTCTCCAATCACCACTGCATCATCTATGGTCTTTCCCTTTGGCCACATTAAAACTTGGCCATCCACAAATGCAACCCTCATAACTTTTGCATCCAATGCATATATGGAGAGTAGGTTTTTCTTGAGCCCAGGTACATAAAGAACTTCTTTCATCTTCAAAGATATTCCAGAATCTAGGTTGTAGGAGGTTTCACCACTTCCTTTGATAGGGTATTGATAGTCATCCCCAAGTTTCACTTTATGGGGTGATTCATGTTCAGATAGATTTACAAAAGATTCTTTAAACCCAGTCATGTGTTTGGAAGCCCCACTATCAATAAGTCAATCATTACATCCATGAGAAATAGTACCTATGAGAGCAGAGATTAGAACATACTCTTCTTCGCTTGATGAGTCATCATCATCACTTTCTGCTCTAGCCTTCTTATTTGGAGGTTCATCATCGTCAACAACATGAGCATGATATCTCTTCTTGTTGTTCTTCTTTTTCTTGTTGAAGTTGTTGTTTTTCTTCTTGGGACAATCTGCAACAAAATGTCCCTTCTCATTGCATGTGAAGCACCTGAAATCTTTCTTCTCTTTATGTTGATGGTGGTGTGAATATTTCTTGGTATAAGATGGCTCTCTCTTAGGCTTGCTCCTTTTAGTGTGAGCTGCGAGAGCTTGGTCTTCACTTCCCATCTTTTATATATGAGTCCAACTCATTCTCTTCCAGGATTAACCCAATCCTATACTTCCAGGCTCGGAAGTTATCAGCCCCTTCAAGCTTATCCTCAAGCTTGGTGTGGTGAGACATCTTAAAGAGTACTTAAAATGGAAATAGAAAAGATTTAGGTCTTACCACTTGATTTGTTGAAAACTGGATCTGGTCCCAGATCAGGGTTTGTCAGAAAAACCCTAAAAATTCAAAATGTGAATTTCAACTTTTTGAAAGGATAGAAAGATGCGCCTTGATGAGCTGATCATCCTGGTATACTCAAAATTTGAGTTCTGCAAAGTTTCACCCTTCAGAAATTCCTTTTAGTCTTTCTAAATTCACTAAGGAGGAACTTGAATTAGGGTTTGAGTTTCCCAGAGATTTACCCAACCCAAAATCTCGATCCAAAGCTCTAAACTTCAATTTTTCTAAGGAGCTTCCAGCTGTGTCTTCAGATTTCATAAATTCCTATTTTTAAAGAAACCCTAAGTTTTAGGGCCAAAACTGAAAGTGGTCAGAACTGAATTCTAATTGGACAGATAGATTCACCTTGCTGAGGAGAGTCAATCTATCATATTACTTTTCCAAAATATGTGGAGAGAAGCCCAATAAACAAGAAACCTTGGTTTCTGTCACTGCACAATGTCTTCTTCTCAACCTGGCTCTAATACCATGTTAATTTTTTAGCATTAATTCAATATACTCTAGGATCTTTACTGAGAGAATAACATGTATAGTATATCAATGCATATCAATCATATCAAGCATATCAATCATCATAAGATGCAAACATAAGAGACAATAGACACATAGAGTTTCCATGGGGAAAACCCTAAGGTGAAAAACCCCACAACTTCCTCAGAGATAGATAGAGAAATGATACAACCAAAGTACATAGAGATAGACTCCTCCTAGCAGCTGATCCTCCTCCTCAAATGTGCGCCACTTTCCGAGTGATGGAAGTGTGAGTTCTGAAGTGACCAAATAGAGATCGGGAGATCTCTATTTATACTTGTCCTGACTGCCCAATAAACTTATGGGGCTGAATTGTCTAGCTTAGCACAATAACCTCATGTTACATTAATCCGGGCCGACCCCTTACAAGGTGGTCTAATAACCCATTGGCAAGTTAACACACTTGTGACACTTGTCAATACAAATGATGACACTTTCATATAGAGGAATAATACATCTCTATAGGAGTACAATAAATATATATATGAAATACATTCCGAAGTTACATATACATCAACACAATTAGCATTGAGCTTAACATGTCAAAATCAATTTAGATAATCAACTTTTTATGTGTCAAAACTCATTTTAATCTATAAATCCTAGAAGATCTAAAGCTAGGTAACTCCGTGCTATCCTCTTAAATGCATAAAAATTGAAAATAAAAGAAGTTATTTATTTGATAATATTTAAAGTTAATTTTTAAAAATACATGTGCTAAATATTTTGGATATCATTGATATTTATTTCAAGCTAGAACTTAACTCATGAACACATATCCAATTTTTCAAAGTACATGAAGTTCTTTTGACTACTGGCTTTGGCATTGATTTACGAACTAATTAATATCTACAACGATCTTCTGATTCAAAAATTGAAAACTTCAACAGGTTCTTCGACAAGCCATTCATTTTCTTCTAGGAAATCCCAGTACCCATTTTCTACCACACAATCCCAGTCAATTATGTTGGATTGGCGCTTGCTTGTAAGCATAAAACATAAACATGGTCAATGTCTTCCATCTAGTTGCTTCACCAAATCACCTTTACTCGGTCATGAGAAGACCATTATTTCGCAAAATTGGAAATCTTATCTATTTGTATATATAACAACCATAGAGAAATGAAAGAATATGTCATTATAGATTACATATCTATTTGAAGCAGAGGAGGTGATAAAATTTCAACAATGAAGAACAGAACATCATCCCTGGTTGTAAACAGCTAATTCCTGGAATCATACACCCGATAAGATATCCCAATACCAGTACTTACAACCAAAAATCGTCTCTTTATGGATAAACAAGCATTGCTACCACACAGGGAGAATTCATGGGTATATTGGGAAGCAAAGTCTTGTGGGTTTTGGTGAATAAATTATAGACAACAAGGAAGCCTTTTATGTTCTCTCTTACCAACAAAACTCCACCTAATACTATATCCCTATCAAGCTTTGAACATGTTACAGAAAAAGAAAAAAAAATTAAATTAAATTATGTTAATGTCTCAAATCATTGTTTCCATAGTGAATTCAGTAAACATTAGGCCGATAGGTTACATCATGTTTAACATAAACCACTATAAACACCTATTTGCAACAATAGGACAATGCTCTCTCCAAACAACAGATGTGATTCTCAATAAGCGACACTACCAATTGAACGATGCATTTACTCTCCAATGGAAATGACAATGTCCAACGATTCAGATACGAGCTTGGATAGATCTACTCTTTACATGAGTAAAGACACGCTGGTTCTCTCAATGCACATATCTCTCCTCTTCCCCTCTTCCCGCTTCATGCCATCTCAGAGCTCTAAAACTATAGTACGATGCCTCTTTTGTCTTGCATATATGTGAAGAACCTGCAACAATTAATTAATGAAAATACGAGATAGTAGAAATAACAGAACTCAGAATCACTTTTATTGATTGCAGGCCACTTCGAGGGGGCAACCTCCTTTGAGAAAGATCAATACAAATAACTTCACGGTGCCTTCATAGGCCTCAACACACACTTATATACTAAGTCTAGGCGCCAATACTATGGGTCAAAACCATGGGCCAATACAAACTATGGATCAACAATACTACGGGCAACTTACAAAGCATATGCGCCAAACAACAATAACACAAACTATGGATCAACAAATACTATGGGATGACTTACAAAGCATATGCATCCAACAACAATATACTAACAAAGTAAATAGAAGGGTTGAAATGGGTTCCTAACATCCCCTCTCCCTTAGAAAAAGCTTTGTCCTCAAAGCTTTAGATTAGGAAATTGATGCAGAATATGAAAGAGTGGTTCCCTTATAGCATCCTCGGGTTGCATTCCGGCCCACTGATGCCTTTTGGGTTTTAGGGAGGATTGGTTGGAAGGCTATAGATGAAGAAGGACCATATCAGCTACGTGAAAAGTGTGTTCAGAATGGTGTTGATCGGCTTGTTGTTTCAGTCGAATTTTTGCCATGTGAAGATTGTCTTGCAGAATGAGAAGAATCTGATCGTGGTTTCGAAGAACCGAGTCAATTGCCTAAACTAGGGAGCTGTTGAGCATGTATGGAAGAAGAACTGGTGGTGCCTATCCATAAACTGCTTCATATGGTGTCCTTTTAGATGCGGTATTGTACCATTGGAGCGCTTCTAGGAAATCCATATAAATAGCTGTCCACATCTGTGTAGGGATGGGCAAGGGTTCTAGCAGTCCCAAAAGGAGTGTCGTTTCACCCTTGTTGACCTGGCAAGTATCACACTCAACCAACATCTTGTGAATTTTCATTTTCATTCCCTGCCAAAAGAAGTTACATTGTTCCCGGTCATAGGTTTTGAGGAATCCAGAGTGCCCTGTCGATGAAGAAGCATGGAGTTCATAGAAGAGATAGCCCTGTTGAACAGATTGCAACCAATTTGGAACAAGCAGAGAAATAGCTATAAGAGAAACTAGGTCATCAAATTGGCGAGAAGGAGCATCTACCACGATATTATCCTTACCCTTCTTGTAAGTGATCGCATAGTAATAACCCATGAGTTGGATAACCCATTTCTGGTGTGCTGGTGAGGAGACCCGTTGTTCCAGAAAATGTTCCAGACTTTGGAGATTAGTCTTGATGCAGAAATAATTTCCTAGTAGGGATGGCTGCCACTTTTGTACTGCATGCAAAATAGCCATCATTTCTTGCTGAGATGTAGATGCGGCTAAATGCTTACCGGAAAGGTCTCTTGAAGGCGACAAGCCCACTGGTGCAACAAAGACACTTGCATATCTATCCAAGGAAGTAGTGGAGACTGTTGGTGGGTGCATCTAGATGGAATGGAGCTGAGCGATGACACCATGTGAATTCTTCTTAAGGATCTTTTCCAGGTGATGTGAATTGATGATGCGGAGAGACCCTGGTTGTAAGCCCATAAATTTATGTTGTGTCCCATTGACTGAAAACTGCATCCAAAGTTTAGCAAAATCCCATAAGATGGGGCCAAGTGTGCGTAACCATTGAATGCCCAAAACCACATCACATCTGCCTAGGGACAAGGAAAACATGTCAGAGCGCAGGTTATCATCTTCCAGAGAGATACGCACATTGTGACACTTCCCCTTGCAAGGTAAGATGCCCCCATTTGCAACCATGACTTCAAAGTTGGAGCAAGGATGGACAAAACAATCAGCATGTTTGGCGATCCGAGGGTCAATGAAGTTATGAGTGCTACCAGAATCAATGAGTATTGTAAGAGGAAGCTTCTTGAAGTAACGCCTGACTTGAATTGTTTGGGGGGTGGTGACGCCGGATAAAGCATGGAGAGTTATCTCTGGTTGTTCATTCTGAGATGGGGGGTCAATAGGTGGCTCTTGAATGTCAACCTAATCATCCATTGTAATTGGAGTTTCTTCACTAATTGTAGAGGCAGGCAGAGAATCCATATCCAAGCGATAGAGCTTTTGTTAAACACATCTATGTCCTCGAGTGAATTTCTCATCACAATTATAACAAAGCCCTTTTTCTCTACGTGCCTGCATCTCTATTTCAGACAAATGCTTGATAGGAGTTGGTCAAGGAGCTGGTGGGATGGGAGGTTGTTGAGAAACCATATTTGGAAAGGGAACAAAAGTGGGTTTGGAGCGCTGTTAGGCTGCAATCTTGTCTTCTGCCAACTTAGCCAACCTTAGGACTTCCATCATTGTTTTGGGACATAACATTTTAACCTATGACCAGTTTTCATCCTTAAGATCACTGATAAAACAACTCCTGTAGAATTAATCAGACAAGCCTTCTGTGTGATTGGCTAGTTTCTCAAATTCTGCCTGATACTCTCTCACAGTGCCACTTTGACGAAGTTTATTGAGTGCTCTAGTGAAGTCATCAGAAGCAATAGGACCAAATCGTTGCAAAAGGAGTTGGCAAAAATCTGTCCAGTTTGGCTCGTCATGAGCCTTGATGTACCAACGGTACCATTGAAGGGCTTCTTGTTCAAATGAAAGGATGCAAGTCAAAATTTTTGGACATCAAAAGTATTATGCAAACTGAAATATTGTTCTACATGATAGATCTATCCAGTCGGATCAATACCATTGAAGCAAGGAAATTCAGGCTTCGGACCACGAAAATTGCTGGAAGAAGAGAACCCATTGGCTGTAGAAGATTCTTGCTGTCGGTTATTGTTCATGGCTGAATGCTGAAGATGGAGGCTGAGAAATTTTTCATCCAAATCTTGGAGTTTGGTTTGGATGGCTGCAAGTGCTTCCTCCATGGTTTTTGCTCCTGCGCGGGTGACAACCATAACTAGGAGTTTTTTTTTGGGGGGGGGGAGAATGGATAGAAAAAAACAAACAAAAGCTTATTTAGTAAAGGGAAATTTGGATTTGGGAAAAATTCGGAGGGGTAATTGGGGTTTGACTAGGTTTTAGACACTTTCTGACGGACAGGGAAGCAAAAATGGGGATTTCAGAAGCGGGGTGAAAGAATGAGAAAATTTGTCAAAGAGGGACAAAGAAGCATAAATAGGGAATGACCACGGTGGCAAAATGTGGAGGCAAGTGGCTGAAAATTGAAGAAGTTATGGCAAACCCTAAAAATAGACAAATGTGGGATTTTTGGCTTTGAGAAGTGGAATTTGGGATAAGGTCCTTAGGAATGAAATATGCAGAATGGGATTGAAGGGGTGTCAGTGAAGTTTCAGTCAGAATGGCTTTTTTTTTTAATTTATTTTTCAGAATGGATCTGAAATGGCTTTCGGAATGGATCTGGAACGACTCAGAATGGATTGGAAACGGCTGGATCTAAAACGACTATTATAGTGGATCTGAACCAGCTTTCCGAATGGATCAGCAACAGTGTGGAAGTGATCGACAACAGATGGATCTGCAATGGCACGGAAGTGATCGGCAACAGTTCCGCTAAAAATAGATATGGACCCCAGGTATGATCGGCTTCCTATCAGTTCAGGGGATTCACTTGACCACCAATGCTGTCTGATGGCTTGCATATTGGGGTAGTACCCCTCACTCCACAGCTCAGGTAAAATTGATAACCGCTTTGCCACAAACGACAACATTTGGTTTACCTCACGGGTGGGAACTAGTCAATCAGGTAGGGGTCGTTGCCCTTTTCGCTGGCAGGTCCTCTCAATGGGCCAGCTACTTTGGGGTTCCTATGGTACTCCTCACAATGAGTTTCAGGGCTTATTCCCAAGTACTTCCCACAGTTAAGCGGAGAGGGATTATTCCCAGATTCGAAGCTGCGACAAATGCGAAAAAAACAATTCGGCAGAAATTTCACCCAGCGAGCCCAAGAAAGTGCTCTAATACCAGATGTGAAGAACCTGCAATAATTAATTAATAAAAACACATGAAATAGCAGAAATAACATAACTCAAAATAAATTTTATATTGATCATAGGCCACTTCGAGGGGGCAACCTCCTTTCAGCAAGCTCAATACAAATAACTTCACTATACCTCCATTGGTCTCAACACAAACTTATATACTAAGTCTAGGCACCCATACCATGGGTTAATACCATGTGTCAATACAAACCATGAGCCAATACAAAATATGGATCAACAATTACTACGGGACGACTTACAAAGCATATGCATCCAACAACAATAATACAAATTATGGATCAACAAATACTACGGGACAACTTTCAAAGCATATGCGTCCAACAACAATATACTAACAAAGTAAATAGAAGGGTTGACATGGGTTCCTAACATCCAAACTCAGTCAGACGCACAAATGTGCGAGGATGTCCCTCAGGTCGCATAGGCCCCACATCTGCATAAAACACACTATCGGCACTCTTACTCATCATAAAAATTATATACGTTAAAACATAAAAATGAAATAAAAT
This sequence comes from Larix kaempferi, assembly GCA_027924585.1. Classification (NCBI taxonomy): domain Eukaryota; kingdom Viridiplantae; phylum Streptophyta; class Pinopsida; order Pinales; family Pinaceae; genus Larix; species Larix kaempferi. The sequence continues at coordinate 4,672,125 of BSBM01000511.1, forward strand.
TCAAAAGTATAAGCATGTCTTACCCATCTCTCCCCAGGTTGATCCTGGAGGTAGAGCAAGCTCTGGATCTCCACATAAATCCATACCAGTGTAGGGAAACTGTTCTAGAGTTGGCACCTGACGGCCCCACCATGCCAAGTAATCCTCATCTGCATATGAGAGACTCATATTGCCACCACCCTGGCGCAAGAATATGTCTCCCCACCAAGTCATCAACGGATCGCGAGGATTGGGAATGGGTAGGGCTACTCCCGGACTCAGCGAGGGTACCCTCTCAAAAAAGAAAGTACACAGGATGCTGCCATAACCAAAAATTTTCTTGTCGGTCTTGCACTCAGTCAATTGGTGTTTCATTCTCACCAAAAGACCCAAACACTAGTCAAATACAACACCATGTAGATATTCAACATCAATCTACATGTAGTTCCTCGAGGCCAAGTGTTGTGCAGCACTCCCTCCAATTTTGTTCAAGGTACTCAAAATTACTTTCAATGGAAAGCTTGAAATGGAGCCAATAGGGACTTGGCTACCACTTTTTTTGGTACCTGACAGACAGTATGTGTTGATGTAGTCTTGCATCGATAATGCACCGACCCATCTAAATGTACCTTTGAGGTTTACCCCTTCACCTCGGCAAGATAAACCTGTAATGAAGTAGATGTCGTCTATGTTGAGTTCAAGTATCTCTCCTTGGAGATTGAACACTCCTTGGTCAACATCCTAGTAATTTACAAGCATTTGGAGTATTTGTGTTTGAGCTCGCATGCTTGTGGTTCGAAAAAAATTTAGCAAGCCACATCTTCGTAATGCATTAAGAGTAAGTGGATCACCCATGGTAGTTCTATCCATGTTCTGATGCTCTTTTTCCCTCCAAGTCAAAACCATACCTGCATTGTACATCCTTTCATCCATTAGTTTTTGTTTTTTCACTTTTCTTTTGTGGTACCCGCGACTGTATCTACTACACAGAGGCGGGTACCCGTGAGTTGGTCTCTGTCAAACCCGTGCATTTTTCATGTACTCACAAGTTTCACAGAGGGAAACCCATGGGTACGAGGCCGTAATTATTAAAACCTTATAAAAAACAAAAACACAACTAAAAATTAAAAATGATGAATGTATTTTCTAGTTGAGAGATAGACAACTTAGTTGCAATTGATGGAATCCGATTCGGTGACCTGGTTGGTGCGCTACGAGCGTTTGAAGTAAGAGGCCTTTTTCACCCTTTTGCTCCAAGAAATGAATTTGTGAGTTTTGTTGCCATTTTGAAACTATTTATAAAAGTCACTTTTGATTTTTTACCCACTTGTTTAAGTTGTATATAGTTTCAAAACTATTTTTTAACTTTATTTAATCAACTAATGCACTTTTCAAGTTTTTCTTATTAGGTGAAGTTTGAACCAACATTTCTCATAACTTTTCGCAACAGTGGTCTATAAAGGTTTGATTTTTCTTGTGACATGACAGTTTGGTACAATACTTCCTGTCATCTTATGTCGTAATGAAAATCTCTTTGGATCATGATTATACATCATTTTATACTAATCCGATCGTCTCCGTGATATCGACAACTTCTCATCATTTGACAAGGTCAAGGAACATGGTTCTCTGGCACCCATAGAGTATTTTTAAGCCCTTGATAGACTCTTTAAAATCAAACAAGATCACCGAGTATACTTGTCACTTCAGACTCGCTAAAGGAATTGAAGCGACATCCACTTAGGTATAAGTTTACCCATTTTCCGGACCTTGATGGATTAGTTACGAAAAAGGTATACTCTAGTCATACGTGACTAGAAGAGTTCCTCTCTCATTGTTTTACACTTTTTTAGGTGAGGAGACTAACTGTACGAAAAAGGACTTTTGGAGTCTTCTTTAGGGTTTTCAAACTCTTGAAACATGAAAACACCAAGCGAGCATTCACTAACTCGGGCTCGACGTGAAATCCATGAGTAAGTATATGGAGTTCTTGTTTAAGTTTTTTAGACTCTTAAATATGAAAACACCGGCGAGCACAAACCAACTCGAGCTTGATATTAAAATCCATGAGTAGGGGTATGGAGTTGTTGTTTAAGTTTTTCAGACTCCTTAAAATTGAAAACATCGGCAAGCATGAACATATCCAGGCTCGATATTAAAATCCATGGATCAGTGTATCGAGTACTAGTCTATCTCTTCTTCAAACTCGTTAAAAAATGAAGAAGGTCTTGAGTTTCCCTCCCATGGACTCGTTAAATTACACACGGTTGGACTTATATCAAGCAATATTCTCCCTCTTTCTTCGAGCTTGATTCAAAAATGAAGAAGGACTATTGAGTTTTATTTCTTGGACTCATTAAAACTAACAAGAAGGATATTCTTTAAATAAAAAGAGAAAAGGGAAGGGAAGTATGTCATATATCTTTAAGTATAAAGGCAGCAAGTCACTTATGTCCTTGAGCACAACACCTTTTTGAGTTTTTCAAACAAGTTGGGTTTTAGTTTTTGGCCTCAGGATGAACCTGAACTCAGAGTTTTACTCCTCCGATTCATTACTCTTCCAGTCATATGGAGAATTTGTTAATGTCTCCTACATTACAGATTTGTATCATGACCCCTTTACTGTCAAAGCTTCCTAAGTCACTCTTGTTTCGTGCTCAATGTTTAAAGACAAACCTTCGTGTCGGCCATTTTGTAGTTACCTTAACCTCATGTGTCAGCCATTCCTTGGTGTCAGTTTGTTTCATCATGTACTCAGTCCTATTCCAGATTGAATCACTCTTTTGATTATTCCTCGTGTTGGATGATGGAGGATGCCTTAAGGCCTCCCTTCCAACAGACTTCTTCCCATCGACGTCAACTCCTCTTTCTCTGGGAATGAAGTTTAGAGTTTCGGGTAGTACCTTGGGGATTGCAGTCATCAGTGGAAATTTCTGTTACACCATATTTTGCCACCTTGTGAGCATTTATCCTCCTTGGCTTCCCTTACCTATTTATAGAATCAAAACCATACTTGTGGTTCTCCTTGAACCCCTTTTTCCCTATTTTTCCTCCTATACATGAGCTACTTCAGTACACCTCGCGTATACGTAGGCTACCTCACTACAACCCACGTACATTGAATTTTTTGTAAATGAAAGTAAAAACTTTATTTTTCACTCCAAAAATTGGCCATTGTGACCTTTGGCCCTCCATCTATCTCGAAACAGCTCGATATGAACTTTCACTTGCCTTTGGAGTGTTATATATTGAGCTCTTATGGTACATGGAAGGAGGAGAAAGAGAAGAGCATTGAAACTCTATCGAAAATTTTCCTTGTTTGAGTCTACATCCAATGATCCTAGTTGTTGTGAACCTTTTATGTTCACCTCCCAAACTCTTTCATATCTTGTGAAGGATTCATTCTTTTGCTCGTGAGTTTGCCATTGCATGGGGGATTGAAGTGACGGAGACACAAGTGGAGGGACCTAGTTCTTGGTTCAGATGAGTTTCCGACATGAGGTTGTATCTTGTACTTCTTGTTCATATTAATAGAAATACTCATTTTCTCGTCCAATTGATATTGTGAATGATTGTTTATTATCATTGGGTACATTTGCTTATATATATCATGTATTATGCTATTGTATATGCTAACATCTTTCATATATCATATGCACTTGATCGGGTTTATTGTTGAGACTAAGCTGTAGGTTCAAGTGTGATGATTCGAAAGCTCAACGGGGATCTTCATCAGACGTCCGATTGAAGGTAGGTCTTTTATTCCACTTCTTATCATTTACATTTATATGGCATACATTGGGAAATGAGTTGATTTCTGAAAGTCATCTGTCTATTGTGGTCTACCCCAAGCCATAGGAAGTTTTTCTCCGTAATAGAATTGGCAACTCCATTGGGGAGAAGCCTCCATTTGGGTTTTTTGGGAAATTTTCCTTATTTTGGGTTTTTGTTCTTTCAAGTTTCTATGTCATTGGTAGGTTGTCGGGTTCTTATAGAAAAATCTTGATTTTTTTTGGCGTTTCCACTTATTTTTTGGATACCTATATTTCCTTGTACCAAGTCTGCCGTGGTTTACCCGCATGTACATGCAACTGATAGTTAACTAGCCCACGTACATACGCAACTTTTTACTGAACAGTCGCGTACAACTCCGGTTTAACCTTAGTTTTGGTGTTTGGTTGATGCTGGGTGAGTTCTAGGTGTTCTTGAGTCTTTCTGGGCCTATGTCCTGACTGTTCCTTGCCTCTTTTAGTGACTGGAAGCTCCTTTCTTTGTTTTTTAGAATTTGGTTTTTGAACCATTTTTATTTTTTATAGCTCATTAGATTAGCTAAGTATTGCTTTTTGGGGTTTGCTAGGTTATCTGCACTGCATTCTCTGCATTCTTTTCTGAAATTTTTTTTATTCTACTTGCATTTTCATTCATCTATATTGAAAATAGAAAAAATTGTTGCATTTTCATTCATTTATAGTGAAAATACAAAAACAAATTTGCTTTATGTATTTTCATTTTGCATTCTAGTGCTTGTGCTTTCATTAGCGCTTGTTTGTGCATGAAATATTAAAGAGATTGCATTTTATTTCTGAAAAGAAACTTTGGTTTGACTGTCATTTAGTGGCATACTTTTTCTATTGATAGAAGAGTCTAGTATTTTTTCAGGTGTGAATTTTATTGAGTCATCTCAAATCACTAGTTTCACGACCATATCCCTTTGAGTAATCACAACCAATAAAATTAATGCTTAATTGAAAATTGATTATAACGATTTCTTTTCCAGGGTGCACCAACTAGTATAGGTTTAGGGTCTTGGAATAGATCCTGTTGAGTAAACGATCCAAGACTATTAAACAAACATTATGTGTTTGATCAGGGAGTGGTGAAACCCATGGTATACATCAGTGTTCTCAGGACGTTCTACTTATGTCAAAGTTAAGAACAAGGTCACGGGAGGTTGGTTGCAGAGATAGCCCTCCAATACTTGTTGAATGTGGGAGATATATTCAAGATTTGTTTGTATATGGGGACTCTTGGGGGATTTGACCCTATTGAGTTTCGGGCTTAGCTACCCTTCCCATATGACGTATCCCACCTGCGACTATTTGCCTAAGCATTGGTTATATGTGGTGGCCATAGTTGCTTTACCTAGGTATCACATAGGGAATTTGGAGTGGTTATTCTATGAGTGTCCTGAGTCAGATAGGGGTCAGACAGCACATTTGTGTTCGCACATTGAAGTCTGAGGGCCCTTATAACTAATTCTGTTACCTCCGGTTATATTTTGGGAGTCTTAGGCCTCTACTAGGCGAGACATACAGGCTGTAGTGTCGGGAGGTCCCTTGAGCTAGTCCCTTGTTGTGTGCATTTTGGCTATAGTTTATTTTAGGTGTGTGCTCTATAACGATTTAGTGGGCCGTTAGGAGACATTTATTTGTTGACTCTTTGATTTCATCATGGATCGAGATCCGGCTCCCCTCCGCTCTCGTTGGTTTACCAGCTAGCGATCCATCACAATCTCTTCGCAAGAGACATCGGAGGACAATCGTTGTTCCTTTATTCACATATCATGAGCTTCAGAGAGCTCCCATTATGAGTTCCACATCTGGCACGTTGGGAGTCCCCTAGACTCCATCCGCTAGCCTAAAGAGAACTTCCCCTCCTCACATATACTCTCCAAGGACTAATTAGGAGGGAGGTTTAACACACATCACTCATCATGGGTTTGGGACATCCCAACCCACTAGTACGAACCCGTTCGATGATACATGGTCATCGGGTATTCTATATAGTTCATCTACAGGTGTGTCAGGTTTTGGTTCTACATCCATCTGTATGACCTCAGATCCTTTTTCATTGGGTATGCCTGGTTTTATGTTGAATTTTACTCCCACCATGTTCGGTAGTCATGCTAGCTCTAGCATTGGGATTGGGGGCAGTATACCCCCTTATACTAATTATCAGTTTGGGAGTGGTCACATCCCTCGATCGTCTCTGAATGCTAGAGGAAGGCCTCCTCCTTCGTCAACACCCTTATGCCATTTTGGTGTCGATGCTGAGTTTTTGTCATAGGCTTGGGAGCCTTTTTAGATTTACCATGACTTTGAGAAGAAGCCTCATATTTTTCTTTCTCATATATTTCTTCCATCCCTAATAAGGCTCCCATTTTTGTGTTTAAGTCGCATGTGCATTTATTTTGATCCCGCTTACGCTAATGAGCTTGATGCCGGCTTCCATGCTTTTAGCTCGTTATATAAGCATCCATCTTTGATCTCATTTTTGTTAAGCTATGTATCACTTTTCCTTTTTGATTTCACATCCTTTACCCGGAGACACCCCCTGAGTGTCCTTATCTTGTTCATGTTCCTTGCATTATGCATAGCTTTGTTCCATGCGCTTGGAACTAGTATCGCATATCCCTGACACTTGTCTACTCCCATAACGAGCATTCTTCCACCTTTACTTCAAGCTTGTTAAAAACAAGGAGGTTACGAGCATTCTTCCAACTTTACTTCGAGCTCGTTAAAAACAGTAAGGAGGTTACGAGCATTCTTCCACCTTTACTTCGAGCTCGTTAAAAAAAGTAAGGAGGTTATGATCATTCTTCCATCTCTCCTTTGAGCTTGTTAAAAACAGTATGGAGGTCATGAGTTTACTTTTTCGGGCTCATTAAACCTTTACGGAAAAGATTTTTATAAAGTCATTTTTAAGCCCTTGTTAGAATTTTTCAAATCAAACAAGATTTTCGAGTATACTTGTCATTTCAGACTCGTTAAAGGATTTGAAGCAACATTCACTTAGGTATCAGTTTACCCCTTTTTTGGACCTTTGTGGATTAATTACAAAAAAGGTATACTCTAGTCATACGTGACTAGAAGAGTTATTCTCTCATTGTTTTTACACTTTTTAGGGTGAGGAGACTAACTTTACAAAAAAGGACTCCCCATTTATGTCCAGTTGTGAATGCATTGCATGATCTTGCTTTCCTTTGAGCCTTTTTCCGGCTCCCGCTTTCTCAGTTATTAGCCATTTTCCTGAGCACTTAGCCTTCCGAGCCCAGCAGAGCTATAATTTATCTTTCGCAGCTTGATGACCCTTACCTGGAGGGGACAACCCCCTGAGTTTCCACATCCTACACATGCTTCCTTGCATCGAGCATAGGTTTGTTCCATTTCTTGGAACTAGTTTTCTTTCCCATGGCACCCATTCCCTCACTATTGTATCATAAGCAATTTTATTCTTTTTCAAGCTTTAGAACATGAAAAAGACAAAAAAAATCATATAATTTGAAAAGCCAAATGGGAAAATTTTACTACCTTATATTGGCAACTATCGTGTCACCTTTGAATAGAGCATTCATCTCCACTCCATGTATCATGAGTCGGGACATTAGTAGGACCTTAGGAAACTGTACTTGTTTCTCAGATCTTACTCCACCGACTGGTTAAGCTTCCAGTCATTATGGAGCCTTTGTTGATTCCTCATGCGTCGCAAAGTACTATCAGTATCTAGTACTTGAGTCTATGCTGCCTGAGTCTATCCATATGCTCATGCTCTTGTTCAAAGGAAGTCTTGAAACCAGAGTCAACCACTCCTCAGATCTCTTGACTATTGCATGTCGGTCATCCCTTATGAGTCCAGTTCGATCACATATGGTGTTCAGCCTGTTCGTTTGAGTTATTCCAAATCTTTCAGCTTAGCTTCTACCTCCTACTCGTTGATGGAGGATTCATTAATTCCTTCCTTCGAGCGAATCTCATTCCATCGACTCCAAATCATTTATTCTGGAATCGAGATTTAGATTCCTTTGAGTACCTTGAGGCTTGCAGTCATTAGTGGTAGGTCTTCTCACCATCAAAAGTTGGGAATTCATTAATGTCTCCTGATCGATGGATTCGTTAAAGTGATCGAACTCAACACCTCTATTCAGACTTTAATGAATGTACTCAGTTCCTTGATGCCCATTTTCATTATTGGTGGGTTATCTCGCATCTGTTAACGGTATACATCAATGATCGGTAATCAGACGATGTCACGTCAAGTTCGACACTAGTACCCTTATTCACTTGATGGGACATGCACAATAGATGGTTTGTGTAGAAGACCCCAGACTTTAGTGGCATTCAGTATGCTACTTGTGATCGTGATTGTACTTATGAGATATTATTCTCATACATCAGTAATTTGTACCATCAGTTTGCATTAGTTGTTTCCTCTTCAGCAGGAGACCATATCTTACTGTATATGGGTCATGGCTATGACCATTCATGACATGTATTCATTGTATACTACCTATTCATGGCCATTGTATCAGATTGCTACGTATTGTGCCGATATGTACACAGATATATCATTGTATTATGACGAGTGGGATACTCCTTCCATTTGTGTCTCCATCACTCCACTTCTGAGATTCATAATGTATTTAATCCATCGTAGTACCTTCTCTGACCTCACACATTAGGGGGCATATGTTACAACATATTTTGATACCTTGTGAGTATTTATACTCCTTGGCTTCCCTTACCTATTTATAGACTCAAAACCATACTTGTGGTTCTCCTTGAACCCCCTTTTCCCTATGTTTCCTCCTATATGCGAGCTATTTTAGTACACCTCGCGTATATGTAGGTTGCCTCACTATAGCTCGTGTACATCGAATTTTTGGTAAATGAAAGTAAAAACTCTATTTTTCACTCCAAAAAGTGGCCATTGTGACCTTTGGCCCTCCATGTATCTTGAAACGACTCGATCCTACCTTTCACTTTCCTTTGGAGGGTTATACATTGAGCTCTTATGGTACATGGAAAGAGGAGAAAGAGAAGAGCATTGAAACTCTATCGAAATTTTTCCTTGCTTGAGTCTACATCCATTGATCCTAGTTGTTGTGAATATTTTATGTTCACCTCCCAAACTCTTTCATATCTTGTGAAGGATTCATTCTTTTGCTCGTGAGTTTTCCATTGCATGGGGGATTGAAGTGGTGGAGGCACAAGTGGAGGTACCTAGTTCTTGGTTCATATGACTTGCCAACAGGAGGTTATATCTTGAACTTCTTGTTCATATTAATAGAAATACTCATTTTCTCGTCCAATTGATATTGCAAATGATTGTTTATTATCATTTGTACATTTGCTTATATATATCATGGATTATGATATTGTATATGCTAACATATTTCATATATCATATGCACTTGCTCGAGTTTATTGTTGAGTTTAAGCTATAGGTTCAAGTGTGATGATTCGAAAGCTCAACGGGGATCTTCATCAGACGTCTGGTTGAAGGTAGCCTATTTTATTCCACTTCTTAGCATTTACATTTATATGGCATACATTGGGAAATGAGTTGATTTATGGAATTCATCTATTTGTTGTGGTCTACCCTAAGCCATAGGAAGTTTTTCTCCATAACAATTTCCCTCACCGTTGAATAGTGGGAATACATCAATGTCCCCTACTTAACGGATTCTTCAGGTGTTCGACTTCAAAACCTTGTATTCACATCTGTTAGAATGTACTAGGTACCTTGGGTCCCATTTTCATTATCAGTGGGTTTCCCTCGTGTTTTTTAATGGTATACATCAATGGTCGGTAATCAAACGGAATCCCCCATGTTCGACTTCAGCTCATTTATTCACATGGTTAGGATTTGTACCTTGAGGCATTTTGGATGAAGACCTTGGGCCTATGATAGCATTATCACTTTTGTTATTTCCCAAGTTGCACAAGACTGAGCCGCACCCATTTTTGGCTCTTGATGAGACATAGATCCAGTTTGTTGTTATGGCTATGATCGCCTGTTTGTCATGGATCTAGGCTTGTATTTTAGTGGCCATGTGATATACATCTTTTAGTTATGTATTGGAGATTATGTTCTACCATTCTGAACATCTCCTGATGTCAACATTGTAAACTGCTCGCTGACCTCTGTTTTGTTTCAGGAACTAGTTGTGACCTCATCTTGCGGTCTATTTGATCCTCCTCTACTTGTATTGTAATGTATTTTGGCCATTGTTTCCCTCTGACCTCACACATTAGGGGGCATCTGTTATCGGTCAAATTAGCACTTCTCCTTCTGTGACCACATTGCTCTGTTGGTCACACAAAAGGACAAAATGGATTGAAGATCTTACCTTGACCTCATATGACTTTAAGCTAAACCTTATAATCCTTCACCCAGAAGCATATTTATTTATCTATTTTAACACATAACCGCGACTATCATACTTGTCTTACAGTGGGTCAGTCGCGGGTATCATTACTGACAACCTGCGGGTGTCAACAAAATTGTTGCACCTGTTACTTGCAAGCTGAAGAACTCGCGAGTCACTCGCTATTTTCCTCATGCTATAGTCGCGGGTGTCTTAAGAAAAATTTAAAAAATAAGTAAAAGTACGAATTGGGATTAGTTGAGGCAGGTATCCAAACTTCCCCAACTTCCCAACTCAACGACCTTTCAAACTAATCCTCCTTCCTTGCCATAAATGCAAGGGGAGGGCTTGAGAAAATGACCTAATGTTCATTGGAGAAAGTTATGCTGGAGGAATCCATAGATAAGAGAGAGGAGCAGGAACCCAGGGTTTGGTTACGAAGGTGCTTGATGCAGAGCAAGGTATAATTGATGTATTTTTCTGCATGTATTAGTAAAGATCAAGACATTTATTTCTTTCCCAATAAGATTGTTAATATTCATTGTTGTTTTGATTATTAATTGATGTTAGGCTATATTGTTGATATCAATATTTATTTAAGGTCAAACTGGTTTGAGGAAGGTTTTGGTTTGTTTTCTAGGTTGTTGCCATGGTAGAGGACGAGAGAAAAGCTTGGACCGACCTTCCTAAATAAGGTGCATGTTTCTCTTACTTCAACTCTATTTGCTTATAACAACGTTTAAAAACCTTTGTATGTCTATCTTGTCAACCCCAATACGTTGGTAGTCTTCCCCTACTATAAGGTAAATTCCCTAACAACACTTGTCAATGTTATGTAATTCTATTTATCAAGTTTTATATTTAGAGTTATTTGCAATGATTATGGTGACCATGGAATAAAAGTGTTATGAATTCTTGTAAGGGAAAGTTTTAAAGAGTTATTCTATTGTTATAATGGCACCAGTCAGAGTAAGATAGTAGAATGTAGTATTTGATGTCTCAAATAGATAATATCATTCGGATGAAGTGCAAATGAGTTAGATATATCACATATCATGTTTAACTTATGAATTAATCATATGGCTGATAAGATCCAATGGAGAAAAAAAGTAGAATACCTATCTTAAGTAAGAAAATGATGCATGCCTTGTATTATTTGGTTAGCATGATGTTAATTGCAAATAACATGTTGAGTTTTTTTTAGTTTTAATAGGATAGAAGAGATCATTACATAAAAATTATAAGGGGAATGGTAGCATGTTTCATACCATATACGAAAGAATTATACTATTGTATTATAGTGGTTAACTCCTAGGAAAGTTAGTGTACTTGAGGATAAAAGTATAGAGTTACTAACGATGTGAAAAGAGTGATTCTATTAAATGAGTTGTTATAATACTTTCACATAAGCTACATGCTTTCATGGTTAAGTTAATGTGGTAATTCGTTGATAAGGTACTAGTGAGTATTTTTGGATTTCTAAGGGATGCATGTCATGCTCGATATGATGAATTTGTATTAAGCAAATACTAATTGAATTATTATATGGTTGGAATTCCTTAATAGGAGTGTATTCTCTTGAAATTAATAGTTAACTTAGAATGAGTTCTACATCATGGTAGATTAATTACAATGCCTCCAATGAATAATTGTACTTATACTACATTAAAGTGGAAGCTTTACACAAAGTAAATGGTTATGCAATCAGTGTAAGGGAATATTATAGTTATGGTGTGGCCATACTCCTAAGATGAGTAAATGGGTAAGTATAATTAATTGTCAAGACCTTGTGTCATTGTCTAAGTTTGAAGATTATTAGAGATTGTCATTAATGAAGATTTAGTAAGACACTCTCTAATGTTATAATGTGATCTTAAAAGACAATAGCCTTAAGTTATTTAATGATAAAGGATATTAGAACAAAGAAATGCACTTGATCAATATTCTATAATTACATGTAAACAATGCACTAACTTAACGTAACTTATTTGGTTATTTGGTTGATGTCTAAGGAAAACACAAAAAAATATCATACTCCATTTCCCTAAATAGTAATGTGGAATTTGGGTACATTACATTCAGGTTTTAGCTTTTTGTCTTCCCTGTGGTCTGTGTTGTTCCTCCAAGCCTTTGTGCTATCAGGTAGCCATGTCGTCTCACCAACTAAATTAAATTCTATAGTATGGGATTTTGAAGAAATAATTACTCCCAATAAAAACTACTTGAGAAATAAAAGAAAATGTTGAATACCATGTTTGATTATTGTTTTAAGCTTACATTCACATGTACAAAGATGAAGATTCCCAACTCAAACGATTATTTATAATCATTGCCTCGTTTAAGCTCAAACTTAGTAATTTCAATATATTGTTTTATTTCCTAGAAGTTTGTAAAAGGGAAAAATTCCCAAAATTGTTAAAGAGGCTTAACAAACACTACACCATTCAAATTTACATGTAAGTTATGCCATTACCAAGTGAATGGCAGGAATATCCAGATTCCAGAGAATGGCCGAGTTATTTATTTTTCAATTTTGGAGGTGGAAAATCAAAGAAATAATTCCTACCAAGCTTCAACCTCCATTTTGTCCATTAAAGAGGTAAGTTAAAGATTAAAATTCTTTCTACTCAAAGGGAGGGAGGAATGGAAACGAGGTTACCTTGTTTGGTATCGAATATTTCAATTTCTAGATTCAAGTCCCTTGTATCTATTTTCCCAAACAAATTTAAATGCAAGGAAGGCAACATTTCCTGAGCGCGTGATATTCGGTGATAATAGGAGAAAAATAAAGAGACTTCAGGTAGTGGAAGCTGGCGACGGGAGTTGTGATTCTTTGTTTGGGGTGCATAAAAAAGCGAATAAATAATCATTAACACTTACTTATATGTAGAAGGTAGCCGCAATTCTACCTCCCCCGATAAACCCACTTGAGCGTCCTTCTTTTGGGATTTCTATTTCAACGGATCCTCAATTGAGTGTAATTAAGAGAAGCTGGGTGTTCTAAATTTTGAGTAAATGGCTGGGCTGGCAGGTGCCGGAGGAGTCCTTTTTGACTCCGTAGGAAACAAATTGAAATATTTTGCTTGGGGACTTGGTAAGAGATCTAACAATAGAGCTGAGTGGTTAGCTATGATTAAAGGTCTAGAAATAGAAAACAAGGAGGGAATTGAGGATTTAACGGTCTTTGGAGACTCCATGTTGGTCATCAAGGAAGCTAGAAACTTAACAATGAGTCGCAAAAATCATGTCAACAAGATACACCATCTCTTTAAATCCATTGTCTGCGACTTCAAATCCATCAACTTCCTTCATTTGATGAGGATAAATAATCAAAACACTGACGACCTGGATAATATTGGAGCTGGACTTGATTGTGGCGCCATGGTTAGTAACCACAATAATTTTGGCAACGTATGGATCCCCTGATCACTGAACTCTTCTAGCAACGAGGATGAAGTTTATAAGGTTCTTTCTTACTAGGAGACAACACTCCCTCTTAGCATGGAGGTATTACCTTGATAGTTTTTCGAACTATAATACTTAGAGCTATCTTAGAATGGGGATCCTTCTCCTAGATCTCCCTTTCATATTTTCATTGTTTATGGATTCTACTACACTAGCGATACAACTGGCCGGCACGCTGGAATTTATGGAATTTTCATTTCAAGGTAGAGGCAGCCTCCATCTTGCTCGGGGGTGCGGTAATCCTGGACATTCGCAACTGTGCAGAACCTGGAACCCTCTCATGCTATAAGCCGTCGAAAAAAATAAGAACAAAGCAAGTGGAACTATGGAATTCTCCCACGAAGTCGCTTCGAGCCTCCCATTGCTGAAATGCCTGCGCTACAAGGAAAACATCAATACCTTTGGGGGATTGGGGTGCACAAAAAAACTGAAGGCACCCCTCGTGAATGAATTTCACCAGGATATGGACCGTGGTGCTCCAATATTGATTCAACAAACCATGCACAACCACTGCAAGGCTGCGACTCTTGGACTAGGTAAGGAATAGAATATCCCTGCTAGAGAGAATAGAGGAAACAAAGCTCTGGGTTTTGACAACCTTCCTCACGAGGTTCAAACTTACCTGAAGGATTGGAATTACAGATGTGTAATATTAGAGGGGAGAATGCAAACCTCAAACGGTCCCTCTCCCATCTTTATACCCTTGCATAAGTCACGAATGCTGAGGTTTGAAACAACAGAAGCAAAATTACGGAGCAGGTTGAAATTTTAGCCAAGAAACTTGACTTGGGTTGTTCATGCTTTGTTAACTTGGACACTAAAATCATGGGCATGCATAGAAACGTCATAATCATGGAAGCCAAGACTGATGCAATGAGAGCAGACATTAGGAAAAGCTTCATGGATTCTCATGGAGGCACTGGAGGCAAAGTGGTCAAAGTGGATGGAAATCAGGACCAACATGGGTCTCTCTAGTACTTCTGAAACTTCTTTTTGTTTAAGCTTTTGATATACCAGACTTTTAATATAGAGTCCCTTTTTGATCAAGCCTGTAGCAGCTGAGTTTAGTTCTTCAAATGTCTAATTTTAGCAATGCTATGATTTTGAACTTTGATTCAATGTGATTTTGGAAAAAGGTTTAGTTTCCACATTCTAGGATTTTTTTTTTAACAACAAAAACTGGAAATTGGCAAGCTAATAGTCTTGGTGGCTCCTTTGTACTAGGAACAATCTTCTCACTGTTTTTTGTAACCTCAACCTATTTTTTATATAAAAGTTTATTATTCGTTTTTGTTAGAAAAATTTGAGTAAATGAGATTCAAGATGTGATTCAACAACTTAAAAATGTCATTTCAACAATTTCCACAAGGCCAAAGAGTAAATACAAATCATTTAAACTTTAGCTTACACCATTGATATATGAATATAGACTAAGAACAACATAATTATTAAACCATTACAAAATGGTGGTTTGCCAACAATATGGAAATTTTTTTTTTGTAAGATGCAAGTTTATGAATTTAAAGCATAGTATCATAATTTGGCCCCATTGGACTTTCATGTATGGAAATTCGAAATAATTCGAATTCGTTGAATATTTGGTGTAGATGTAATAAGAATACAGGTTCCTACTAGCGGGCAATTAAATATTGAAAATCAATTTTAAAAAGAAAACATCAATTTTTTAAACCCTATACAATATAAATAACATTCAATTTAATACTTCCTAACCATTTATCCTTCTCCATTAAATATTTTCTTACTTTTTTAGTAAAAAAATTATTAATAATTAAATGCCATCTCTCACAATACTTTTGTTTTTTAAATAGTAATTTTTGTTGTAAATAACATGTGTGAGATGTACATTTATGGTATATTCTTGTATATATTTGATTAAAAGTAATTTATATAAGAAGTCTACTCTAGTATTTTATTCATATTGGATTTTTGTAACAACCCCAAATACTATAACTGGAGAAATTTTAAAAATGTTTTCACTACACTTAATAAAAACTAGTATTTAGATAACTTTTTTATTATAATAAAATACTTAAGTTTATTTGCTTGATAATACAACATATATATCGTGCCTCCCATAATTATATATTTATGCATCAATTTTCTTCTCTATATTAAAGGTCATAAACATACAATTATAATTTAATAAGACATATATGTATGACACTCTACAAAATCTACAAAAATCATTGGTAATCTTCTATTACCTTTACCCAATTTGTAATGTACTCTAAGGATAAAATATGCTAGAAAGTAAGAACAATCATTTAAATTTAAATGCTAACTAATCATTAACTGGACACACACACATCAATCAAGAATTTACAAAGGAAGTAACTACTGCGCACCAATAAAGTGACAGAATTGATCGAACTAAAAGCAGGAATTCGACTCTTTAAATATCAACTCTGTTGACAGATCTCTCAAGAGAGATTCATGCACCGAGTTGACACATATGGGAACATTTAAAATAGCCCCGCTTACATCGCAAAGGGTCTGTGCATAGGTTAGTTTTCATCCACAGTATGGACAGGCGGTTGACTATTATCAAAATTGAAATCTTAACAAGCTATTGCACAAGGTAAATAAATGTCACGAGATAACAACTGCCCGATGACTATAGTCATCTGGGCTATCACTACCAAACGTAAAGATATGGGCGACTTTCACGAAGTAAGAAATTTAAATAGTCAAACAACGCAGAGACGCAAGTCCACTTGGGTCGCATCAGTGGTTCGCACTAATTGTAATACCCTATAGATTAGGGACATTATTATTGGTTTATCCAACAATACTGATAGGGGGTGAATCAATATTGGCTACCATTTCTTTTATTTAAACAATTACCATTAAAAACACATAAATAATGGATCAAACAAGTAAGGATGCATAATTTTATCGTGGAAACCTCAAAAGAGCAAACCACAAATTAATCAAGTTCATTGAATAAATGATTTATACAAAAATTGTTTTATGCTACAATAGATGGAATGCACCAACATCCCAGTTTTCTATCTGCATCAACAAATAAGGATGCCACAACACCCCTGTTTTCCAGCTGCTACTCGAAGGAGGCTACAACCTCCTTGGAAGAATTCAATATGCCCCTAGCAAATAAGGATTCCACAACATCCCTTTTTTCCAGCTACTATTGGAAGAAGGCTAAAACCTCATTTGTAGACTTCAATTTGCCCCTAGCACCACCTTGCCACCCTTTTCTATCTTTTCAGATTTCCAGAACTTCTTTTCTTCAATTATGTTTCTTCATTTCATTGGTCTTAGTGTGATATTTCCTCTTCCTTTTCTAGGTTATTGAGACATCTTCCTTCCATCTCAAATACTTGTTTATATATTATCTATCTCGTCTTTAAAATGTTGTATCTATTCAATCTGGACTTGTGTCTTTTCAAACTCGCACCTCTTCAAAAGGATTAATTTCTTGTTTATTAATTAAATAATAAAACCTTGTGTGTTACCTTTATTTAATCCTTTTTCTATTTAACTGGCTGATCAATCTTCCTATTAAATCCCTGTCTTGTGAGAGCATTAAAAAAATGTTTAACAAATGCTTAGTTCGGGAATATTCAGATTCTGTGTAAACAAAGTTTTTCTTCAACTTGGGAGGTTGATTTTTCACGCGTGTGACCTCCATATGGAAAAATGAAACCATGACTGGATAACTACTTCAACAAGGAACATATCCATGTCACCTTTTTAATTTTTTGATACGCACAGATCATCTAGCGGACATTTGCAACTTGTTTTTTAAACTACCATTTCAACACTTAGACAAAATTGTCAAACCTTAAGTCAACATGAAGGGATTTTTATTTTCATAAAATTGGAAGTATGAGACATACAATGGGTAAAGGCCAACAAGTTGATTCCATCCAAACCAATTTCATTCTTTGAGACCTCTTTCTCTCTCCTCAGCGGGCATTTTTCTGGAGCAGTGCAAATCAAGCTAGGAGGCACTTTTGGCAGATCAATATCTTCACCTACAGAGACTTTTTGGACAAACCAATGATATGGTTGGATGAACCAATCAATAGTCTAGAGACTCATTCCCTCAAAATAATTTAAGACATAAACCATTGGCAATGGAAGACATTTTACTGAGGTCACTTAGGCAGTTTTACCAGTATTTTTATACTTAGACAATTTGTGCAATCTCTAGGGTGAATTTTTTTATTTCACCAAAATCCTGAACCAATGATATCAGATGATGTAATACATCTCACTGAGCACAACCATGTTGAATTCACCTTCAAACTCATCTTCCTCTGACCTAGGTGGACATTTTACTGCATTGGTGCAAAACTGCCTAAAACCCTGTTTTGGAAGACCTATAACTTCCTCCTCAGACACTCTCACGACAAATTGAGACCATGTTCAGGTACAAAGATCAACAAGCTACATCCTGATGCTTTCTGATACTTTTTATCATTCTCCTATGAGGTACGAAAGACATTTTCCCAAGGCCACTTGGACCAAATTTCCAACACAGTCAATTTCCAGAATTTCTCTAAACTGACAAATCTCTATATAATTAGGGGAAATTGTAATAATGACATCATGAAGGTACTAGGACATCATCATGTGTCTTTCCATCCTCATCACACATGCCACATCATCATACATGCCATGTCATCACTACCTTTGTTATTCCTTTGTTATTACTGAGTTTGTCTTTCCATCATGTCCTTGGTTATTCCTTTGTCATTACTGAACTCCTTTGACATCAATGAAAATCACTTTCAACAAGTATTTCATAGTGTTTTCTAAGGGTAAAACATGAATACAACAATTCACAAGATAATCAATTTTTCCCAATCACACATCATCCAAAACGATCGGCATTCTCATGAGGTATCACAAGTATTGGCACGAAAATGGAAGGTCGATTCGCCATAAGGTCTAAACCCAAACTTATACCGATAATTACAACTCGATCTCTGGAGAGATAGACACAAAGTGTCTCAAACCACAGAAAATTGACAATTAAATAAACTAGAGTCAATAGATCCCTTTCGAAGTAAATCGATTTTAGGATAAAAGCATAAATTTAATCATTAATGTGACTACTCGATAGTTATTCAATCGATTTCATAAGTTGACTAATGATGTCCATAACGATAGAAGAGATCTCGATTCGCCTATTTGTTATAAACAGAGTTTAATCTTGAAATTGAATTCGATCAACCTATTTATGCTAACATCCATTACAAAATTTACATAGTTTCGTATAGATTATATTCATAGTTTAATATTGAAAGTGAATTCGATCCATTGTAAAATTTACACAGAGATCAATATATACTATACACAAGGTTTCTGTATATAATATACACTGAGTCTAACATTGAAAATGAATTCAATCCATTATAAAAATTTACATAGAGGTCTTCCTGAAATCCAGTCAAAGCATGGAGGTGTTTAAGAATGTGCAAAAGGAAAGAACATAAAGAAGGCATTTCCAAGTAGTGAAAGCAAGGCATAAAGAATCTTGGAAACTATCCACTCCGATGTCATCCAGTTCTCTGAGAGGGTATGCATATTATGTTTCTTTCATTACTGTTTTCTCTAGGAAGACTTGGATTTGTTTATTGAAAAACAAAGATGAAGTATTGAACAAATTCAAGGAATTCAAAGCCTTGATAGAAAACCACACTGAAAAATAAGATCAAGAATTTTAGATCCGACAATGGTGGAGAATTCACTTTAGAAGACTTCAAGAAGTTATGCAGTGATTCAGGGATTAAGAGGGAGTTGACCACTCCTTACAATTCAAAACAAAATGGAGTTGTAGAAAGGAAGAATCTCTCAACCACTTTCAGCATTGGTTAAGGTGCACACTATCAAAGACTCCAGGTGCTCCTGCAAGGAAGCAAAGATTGAGAGGGATTCCACCCAACAAACAAACAAAGATAAGTATTTGAATTGTCATTTCTTGTATATCTAATTGTTTAAATAATATTGTTCAATGATGCATATACTTATGTTCCTAGACTTAGGTTGTGTATTATGCATATTAGAATAATTGCATTAATGAACCATATACTACTAATATGCATGTGATGGGTAAGTGGCCTATGGAACTGTACAACATTCCATTGCTACTTATCTAAAATGAAACCTCTTTGCTGACATGTTGGGAGTAGTGCAAACTCTTAACAATGTTCTGGTAGAGATGGAAGGCATATAGAAAGTTACCATATGAATACGGGATATGGATGAATGTTGCATTGAAGCATTGGCTAAAATAATTGCATGACTGTATGACATATGCCTTTATGTGTAATACTTTGTTCTATAAACTATGAGAAGTTTCTAATCATGTAATTGAATTTGACTTGTAGGAAAGATCATGTACAATCACCTACAAAAGAAGGACTACAACATTTGTTCCAGCAATGAAGTTCAAAGAAAACTATCTATTGAAGATATTGAAGAATCTAAAGTTCCCAGGATCCGGGATGCAGTAATGGAAGAATTCCATGATCAAGGAGTACCAATCGATCATGAAGAATGATGTTTGGGATGTGGTCTCGAGATGAGAAGGGAAGTCTGTTGTGACTTCCAAATGGATCTATAAGATCAAGCATGCTGCAGATGGCAGCATAGAGAAATACAAGGAAAGGTTTGTGGCTCGTGGCTTCTCCCAGAAAGAGGGGATAGATTATGAAGAGACTTTTGAACCTGTAGCCAGATACACTTCCATCAGAACAATACTTGCTCTGGCTGCAGTGATGAAGTGGAAGATACACCAAATGGATGTCAAGACACCTTTCTTGAATGGTGTAGTCGAAGGGGAAATGTATGTGGAGCAACCACTCGGTTTTGAGACACATGACAGGGACTCATATGTGTGCATATTGAAGAAAGCCTTGTATGGATTGAAGAAAGCAATTAGGACATGGTACAGCAGGATTGACATATTCCTATCTAGTTTGGGCTTTACCAAGAGTAAAGCAGATTCCAACCTTTACTACAAGGTTGAGGAAGGAAATCCAGTGATACTCCTATTATATTTGGATGACCTGTTTGTGACAGCTGAGGATAGATTGATTGCCAACACAAAGAGGAAGCTTGCTGCCGAGTTCGAGATGAAGGACTTGGGCATGATGCATTACTTTCTAGGTATGGAGGTGTGGAAGAGTGCAGATGAAATCTTCCTTGGATAAGGGAAGTATGCAGTAGAGATCCTGAAGCGGTTCGGGATGATGGACTGCAAGGCCATGGCCACACCTATGGCATCAAATCTGAAGCTATTGAGTGATGCTTCGTCAGATTCGGTTGATGTCATGGTGTATCATCAGATGATTGGGTCCTTGATGTACCTAATGAACACGAGACCAGATATTTGCTTTGCGGTGAACACCTTGAGCCAGTTTCTGACATATCCTAGACATGTTCACCTGATTGCTGTAAAGCATATTCTGAGGTACCTGAAGGGGACAATTGATTATAGGCTCAAGTATGATGCAAATCAAAAGCTTAACCTGGAGGGTTATGTTGATTCAGATTGGGTAGGCAGTACTACAGATAGAAAGAGCACTTCGGGGTGCTGCTTCAATATGGGATCAGGTGTGATCTCTTGGTTTAGCAGGAAGAAATCCTGCGTAGCATTGAGTACAACCGAAGCAGAGTATGTTTCAACTTGTTCGGCTAGTTGTGAGGCAATATGGATAAGGAAGCTACTGTTTGATTTATTTGATCTCCAGTTGGATTCTACCTATATCTATTGTGACAATAAGAGCTGTGTGAAGTTGTCAGAGAACCCGGTGTTCCATGACAGGTCGATGCACATCGAGATCAAATATCACTATATCAGGGATATGGTATAGAGAGGAGCAGTGAAGCTCCAATATGTTGCGACAGATGAGCAGATTGCAGATGTGTTGACCAAACCACTAGCCATAGTGAAGTTTGAGTACTTCAGAGAGAGGCTTGGTGTTCTTTAGATAGAAGATACTTCGAGGAAGAAGTGATGAGACACATTTGCAGGAGCCATTCCAAGCATGGTGGTAGGAGGATCCTTTCCATGGTTGTGGATGTAAGCATTGTGTGATGAGCATTAGGATGATGCTCCGGTTACTGCTATATATGATGATAAGCATCAGGAATATGCTCTAGATGATATGCATCAGGACGATGTTGTGACGATGATCAGGATGATCATGCGATGATGATATGCATCATGACGATGATCAGGATGATCATGCATTAGGACGATGCTGTGACGATGATCAGGATGATCATGTAATGATGATGTGCATTAGGATGATGTACTGTATGATGATGATCAGTATGATCATGATCATAAGGATGATGCTTTGTGCGAGGATGATCAGGTTGATCTTGAGTATCAGGATGGTACTCTATGGCCGTGGACAGGTTGTGCAAGGGTAGCATGTAATACGTCCTGGAGATCTGGATAGGTTGTTCTAGTCACGTAAAAGGCCTTGGATGCTCTTTAGAGATCTTGATGGGCAAGACACTCTTTTAAGGTTTTGCTAGACCACATGTAATACATCTTGGAGATCCGGAAAGGTTGTGCTAGTCACATAAAAGGCCTCGGATGCTCTTTAGAGATCTTGCTGGGAAAGACACTCTTTTAAGGTTTTGTGGGGACCACATATAATACATCCTGGAGATCTGGATAGGTTGTGCTAGTCACGTAAAAAGCCTCGGATTCTCTTTAGATATCTTGCTAGGGAAGACACTCTTTGAAGGTTTTGTGGAGATCACATGTAATGAATCCTGGAGATCCGAACAGGTTTTGCTAGTCATGTAAAAGGTCTCGAATGCTCTTTAGAGATCTTGTTGGGAAAGACACTCTTTTAAGGTTTTGTGAAGGTCACGTGTAAAAGATCCTGGGAGATCCGATAGGTTGAGCTATGTGCTCGTAAAAGTTCTGGGAGGCTCTTTCGAGGTTTTGTTGACGCATGTAATCAGTCCTGAGGATTCCATAGGATGGCCAGTTCACAGAGATGATGAAGACCTACATGAGGCTAGGCCTACAACCAGCATGAAAAAGGGCTGGCTCTATAAAACTTCCTATCACAAGAAGAATTGAGGGATAGCACTAGTGATCGATATGAAGAGTACAACAATAGTGACGATGATGCTCCAGTGATCTAGTGATGATGATCCAGCTCCAGTATTGAAGACTTGTGTCTATATGTATTGATGACTTATGTTAAGAGAATACCTTCCCAGTTAAGAGGGAGTGTTGATGTATTTGTAATTTCAGAAGATATTCACTTATATATTGTATGTATTACATTTGTACTTTATTTTATTCCCAACGAAGATGTATCATTCCTCTGATTGGAAGTGTCGTCATTTGTATTTGCAAGTGTCGCAACTTATATTTGATGGGTCATTAGACCACCTTGATGGGGTCGGCCCTGTATGAGTTGTGTGGGTCAAAGGGTTATTAGACCACCCTAGTGAGGTCGGCCCAGTTAGCATTATGTTAAGTGGTTAAGTTGGGGCCGACCTAGTTAGAGTTAAAAGTCAAGTGAAGTAAAGTATAAATAGAGAGTGTGACTCTCTCATTTATTCATTCACTCACTCATCCAATTCACATTAGTTGAGAGAGGAGTGCATGCAAGTGGAGGAGGAGTAGTTGCTGGAGTCATCTATCTTTTGGGGATTGATCATTGTGATCTTTGTATTGGGGCTTATTCTATCTTTGAGGAAGTTGCGGGGTTTTTCACCTTCTTGGTTTTCCCCGAGGAAACTATGTGTCTCTTGTGTTTATGATTGTTATGATGTGCTTGTTATTCTCTTAGTATGATCTTTGATAATGTTTGAATGCAATTATCAAAAAATTAACAACTTCCACATCATATCCTTCCTTTATTGGACTACCCTGAAGTGTCACGCCATGACTGGCTCCAATTAGAACTCATAAACAGAAGTGTCGACTACATCAACCAAGCTTCCCCAGCAAGAACCCACTAGTCATCATCACACACCTTGGGGAGCGTGCCATAGCACAACCCTCCCATGACTCCGGGTTTCGGGGATAAACGGTGGGTAAAGCCTCCACCCCCCCTGATGGAACAAGGCACTATGTCTACACTGACATAGTGACTGCATTGCGACTTGTACTCAGTTTGTCATCGTATAACCAATTTGGGCGGTTGAGTTTCCTGAAACCCTACCCCACCCATGCATCATGATAATAATACAATAATATTGCTAAAAAAATAATGCATCACTTACATACCATTTATTTTTCGGAATCTGTGTCACCGAGGTACTCCCACCTCGTAGGATCCAACTACCACTTAGCCATTTTAACTTGTAGGTTAGTTTTCATACACACGATCGAGAATATCGTGCAATCACTGACATATATATACATTTCATTACTAAGGAAAAATAATGCAAATCATTTTTATGTACCATGCACCTGGTATCATATCTATCCAGTCAACATATAAATTTTAACTTGATATCTACGTACCCATCATTTAGTAATTTTTACATGCTAGAGACATAATCAAAACATGAATATAACTCATAATATTAACATCGCACACACATATATATGTCTTCCGCGGAATAGTAATTCCATAGGTCCACAATGTCCAGATACTGACAAACCTCCAAAATCACGAGATAATAGTAATACAAACAAGAAATGGTAGTTCAGGTGGTAAATTCAAAGTGGGGCATTACACAACTATAATAATAATTCTCACCATTAAAACTATTAATCCCAACAACAATAATACACTTACTTGAGATACTAGGAAAAGACTACTTGGAGAATCAGTTCGTCCAAACCATAGAAGAGAGCAGCAAAACCACTAGCCCAACTCCACCCCCAAGCTGAATTACCACCATGCACAACAGAACTAGCAAGCAAGGTTTGAATGCATCACTCTCTAACAAACCCAGTGATGGACTTACAATTAAAAGGAGAAATACTCAACAACTTGTCCTCATAGCGACAATATATCCATGCACAATACAACGCATGTGCTATCTTAGTGCCTTAATTTATAGTTTTTGCCCAGGTCTTGTGCCATCTCAATCAAATCTCAATCAATATCTTGATCCCATAATTTAGGATCTTGTCTGGTTGTTGAATTTTTAGATGGATTTGATTGACATAATATCTCTTGCTTGCTTTACACTTGTTTTTTGTCTCATGGTGGTGTCCACTCTTTCAACTGACTACTCCAAGTGTCTTTCTTTTTATTTATAATAAAAATAATAATTGTTGTGCAAAATATCCACTCGCATCTCATGTGACTAATTTGAGTTTTATAACTCTTTTATAAATAATAACTGTTTTTGAAATAATACTTAATCAACAATAAATAAAAATGTCTTGGGGGTATTACAATTTTTCCATTAACATTTTTTAATTTTATTTTTCTATATCAAATCGTATCCGTATTCGAATCATGCTACTATGATTTTTTTTTTATTTTTTTATTTACTTTTCCATCTTTGGTTTCTCTATATTTAGTTATGACATATGTTAATTGATACTTCAACACCAATTTTAAGAAATGAAACAATTTATACCTAACATCACAGTGTTGAATAAACAAAACGCAATTTTCTTATTTCATAATAGAAAGGACATGGATCGAGGTAACTTTGAAAAGACATGAAATTCGAATTTTATGTTGTTCAAATAATTATTCATTCAACGCTCTCAAACACATTAGGGTACCTATATTTTGTGAATTTAAACATTGTTAAAATAAAACAATATACACCGAGCTTTGAATGGCATAAACGTTATCCGATATTACAACATAAAAATTGACATCCCATTTTACACTTGTTGAATGAAACTAATATACACCGAGCTTTATAGCGTTGAATGGTATAAACGTTGTCCGATGTTACAGCGTTATCAGACACATTACATTCAATTTCTTGGAGTGTAGGTTTGAGAATTCATGCCTTGAAATTGCTCAGAATTTATGCATTCAAATTGGTCCCCATTACAATATGCACCATGTGTTACAGCTCAACATTGAATGATATATATTCGGTTATACACATGTTTGACGATATACATTATTCACACATTATCAACTTTTTAGAATGTAAATTTTTAATTATATATATATATGGTTAGATTTACTAATTTAATAAATAAGTAGAAAAGAGCAAGTTCTGACTTAAATTTAATAAATTTCTTACTTAAATGTTTCTTTTATCTTTTACAATCAAAAATATTTTGATAGTTTTTTTCCAAGCTCTTTAAAAAGAAAAAGAATTTTTGGTAATTGGTGTTTTTTTTTTGTTTTCACATCATTAAAATAAAATAATTTTTAAGTTTTAAAAATTCACTTACAAATTGAATAGTGCTAAATCTTTGCTAAATATAAAAATTGAAAATGTAAAGTTATTGTATTTGAATATAAAAATTAAATAAAATTCATAAAAATATAATTTGTTTTTATAAAAATGGTAGTAATTATTTTTAAAATTAAACTCTATAAAATTCATAATATTAAAATCTAAACATAACAAAAGAATTGATTTTTTCTTTAAATTTAAAAAATAAATAAAATAAAAACAATTTTTTTCTATTAATTTTTTAAAGAACGTAATAAAAACACCCAAAGAAACACTTGATGTGGCAAGCCTTTTAAGGTTGTTTGAAATCCTGGGACAACCTGGTTAGAAAATGTTGGATAGGTCCGGGAATGTGTTTCCTCTGCAGAAACAACGCTGAATCTATCCAACATATACTTGTGGACTGCCAATTCACTAAAAGTTTGTGGAACTCTGTCATAAACTATTTCAATCTTGATTTGAACTGGGAACTGAAAATTTTGATATTTGCGCTCTCAATTGGCAAAGGAATTGCATAATTTCTCCTTTTCTTCCAGCAATTGTCTCCTGGGCTATTTGGTTTACAAGAAATGCAACAATTTTTTAAAATCTTTCTCCAAATCTATCCAACACTCTCAACAAAATTCTGTTGGTTTCTAATAAACATTCCAGACCTGTGTCCGAAAACACTTCAAAAATTATTCCTTCTTTTCATCATAATTTTCACAGAGCTGTTGCTTTCTTCGATGGAGCTACCACCAATGGCTTATGTGCCGCGGGAGGAGTAATTTACCTCAACAGAGATCATCACTTCAATCTCAAAATGAATTGTGGCAAGGGCACAAATATGAAATCTGAACTTTTAGCCCTCTGGTGCATCTTAAAAGTTGCAAATGCTTTTGACATTAGGGATTTAGACATCTTTGGGGATTCTCGAGTCACCATAAAATGGGAACAAGGGGAGTATGATCTGAATGTTATTATACTTCAACAATGGTGTAGCAGAATTCGGGAGGAAATCTAGCTCTTTAATGTCATCTCTTTTGAACACATTTACAAACAAAAGAACACTTTGGCCGACTCTCTCTCCAAATCAGCTTATGAAGGTGAAGAAGGGGTCATTCTCTCGGAAGACATCTATGATTTGCAGATCCTGGAAGAGGGTCATGTAAGATTTTTTGAATGTTAAGCATGCTCTTATGTTTTTATTTTCAGCTAGAATGCTGTCTCTTTTTGGCCCCCGATGACTGGTAGATAGTCTTAAGATCATCAATTTTGTACATTGTAAAAGAAGAAGAATGAGGTTTTTTTCTGCATACTTAAGACTGTATTAGGTACAGACTCAACTTTTTGTACTATTTGATTCAGCTACCATTGAATATCGATGATATGATTTTTTTTGCTGAAAAAAAAACATCCAAAGAAAGTGATATTTTGTGACGTGTTAATAAAAAAATGTGATATTAGAGATTTTTATTTATTTTCTATATTTTAAAATTAAGATTACACTTCCCATGGTTTAAGTTTCATCAATAACTTTTTTAACCAATTCCAAAATTAAATCACTAAAATTTTAAACTCTATTTTTATTTAATTAAAAAAAAATCATTTTAATTAAAAATCTTTTTGAAAGTGTTTTGAGTTGTAAATGAAAATTATATTCTTAATAAAGTTATATATTTTATGGCATATTCTTAAAAAAAAAACTTAAAATGGGATAAATTCAACATTGACCATTTAAGATTAAAAAATATTTGAACACACTTTAAATTATAAATAAAAATTATAATCCGTATAACCAACCACTAATAAAAATATTTTTTTATAGTATATTCTAAAAACTAACTTTGCAAATGGAAAAACTGAAATAAATTATATTCTAAAATTTTTATTCTGCACAAGTAAACTGTGGCTGAGCTCAAACCAGATTTTATACTCTGTAAACGTTGAGGTATATCAAATAATAGTTGCGGTTAAGCTCAACCCATAGTTTATACTCTGTACACGTTGAGGTATATCAAATAATAGTTGCGGCTAAGCCTAACCCAGAGTTATACTCTGTATAACTTTGCAGCGGCTAAGATATAGCAAATGATAACAGCATTTGGGCGACCCAAGCTAAGATATAGCAAATGATAACAACAGCTGGGAGACACAAGCTAAAAATGTTGACAGTATTATCTGTGACTGGAAATGCTGTCAGGTAGCTGGGTGATCCCTCTAATGAGAGAGATCGACCCAATCTCTTTTTAAATTAACTGTATTTTTATTTTGAAATGATGTTGGGCGATCTCTCGATGGAGAGAATTGACCCAAGCTTAAATTTGATACCTTATATAGATTGATTTTAATTAACTATGCAATAGATGGGTAGAGGACAACTCAATTAGAGACTGATCCTAGTTTATGTACTATGTTCAGCCATATTCCTAAATGATATTCATAGAGGTGAATATGTGTGTGTTATTACAAACTCATGAATAGTGTAACCTGGTTTTGGGAGCTTGAATGGTATATTAATATGGTTATACAAACTCTAGAAAAGAGTGCAGTCTTGGCTTGTAAATTAAATATTATATGAATTTAATATGTACATATGGTTCGGGGAAGGGATTGTATCTATAACCTTGCTTTAAAAATGTTAATCCCATAAATTGTTATGTGAAATATACCTATGTAAGGAAAGGATAGGAAATTGTTTTAGTCGTTTGAGACATAAGAGAAGGAGAAGATCGTCATTGTAGTAAACCTCTACTTTAGTGGATTCATTGCCATCTCGGGGGTGGTCTCTCGATGGCAGAAATATACACCGGACAGAGAACCAAATGGTTGGGAGGAAAGTTGCAGTCGCTTGGGCCCATTCAACTAAATAAGTACCTGGAAATTGTTGTATTGCTTTATAAGATTGCAACTTTGTAAATATGTACATTTTGTCACGAGGTTCCTTATGAAATGATTTTTATTCAATGTTATATTACTTTGATGATGTCAAGTTATAAAACTATATATATATATTCATCATGAGTGCCTTCATTGATTCATTTACATGTGTAGAGCTTTTGATAAGTTGATTGTAATAAATAAAGTATGATAATGGCAGCACTTCTATATTTAATTAGCTTATGAAGTTTCCGTAAGGATATGTGTAATATTTACCTTATGAACAGATATGGATTCATATCCATGAATGAGGATTGTGTGGGTGTTATACATTGTTGTATTTTACATATATGAGATA
Organism: Larix kaempferi; assembly: GCA_027924585.1. NCBI lineage: Eukaryota > Viridiplantae > Streptophyta > Pinopsida > Pinales > Pinaceae > Larix > Larix kaempferi. The sequence goes on from BSBM01000511.1 coordinate 4,701,293, forward strand.
TGTGTAGATCAAATGGAGTAATACATTAAAATAGTCAAAGGAACATCTAAAGTTAAATATACTATAGGGCCCTCGCACGAAGTTGAGGGACCTTTTAGATGCAATTGGGTAAATGTGAAACGAGCGAGAATTGTGTAAATTCACAACGTTCGCGCGTTATGTAAAACTAGGAATGGCAGGCTCCGAACCTTTAATGTCATTTAACATGTAGGATAGGATTACAAAATGTGCGAGCGTTATGGTGATACATAACGCGCATGCGTTATGTATCACCATAACGCTCGCGTGTTTTGGTTAATATAACAAAAAAAAAACAGACGGAACGAGCCATAGAATGACGACCGTGGCTCGGATCGACAAACCGTCAACTCTGTTGGATTCATGACATCGGGATAGTGCTAGGGGTGCCCCTCTCCGTCAGTCCCATGGCTAGCCAATTGGTCGAGCCTGCTTGCACATCATTGATATCTCGGTCCAAAATTTATGTGATTTTTAACAGGGGATCATGAGTGCTTTTGAACTAAGAAGAGGTAAAATGAGCTAGGTTGAGGGCAATAAATGTTGTATTTGTATGATGTTGCAAGGATTTTGTAATGTGACAAGGTTTTTCTCTATGCTCTGAAGATGGAATCCATTAACTAATTAATGCCGACGTTAAATGTAGGGTAAGCATCCCTATAATGCCATAAAGGAAAGAGTTCATCATTTAAAGCATCAACGTACCGGATGTTCATCCATCATCCAAGTGGCTTGCGTATGCATCTAGAGTTTAATTTTAATCATTCATGTCATGTCCAATTGAATTTTAATTGGTCGATCCGAGCCACAGTCGTCATTCTATGGCTCGTTCTATACTCCTCCGTCCTGAGAAGGTTGAAGTTGTAAAGCAACAACTCTCTAGTATTCATCCTGGAGCTCTTTTGTTTATGTCTAAGATAAAGAAGCTCTCAGTTCGTGAGCTAGAACATATCGATCTTAACAGGATTTATACAATCTCTATTTTACAAGAAACTAACCTTAGAACTTCTCATAGCAATGACAATGAATCCTTCATTTTGCATTTGTTAGTAGAAGAAGATCAATTTTCGACAAAACAATGTAGTTATTACATGTGGAGGCAGCAGTTTCTCATGGAAAACGAGTGTAGGGTTGAGCAAAGGAAAGATGTTGGGAAATGGGCTATTACATTAGCTTTTTCGATGGGCGAGCGGCTTATAGAAGGAAATATGGCGGTTGTAGGTATCTATGCTTTTCTTCCGATGAAAATTGTAACAGGATTTCCATTTATAATACAGGCATATTTTTTACTGGTTTCGTTAAGAGAAAGTATAATTTTCAATAACAAGTGGAACCAGGGAATCCTTCGTTGTGTTCCATTAGCCTTTTGTTCAACATTTCGTGCTCTAATAAGTGGTAATTCACCTCTATCATCGAAATGTTTATGTAAACCACCAGAAGCTCAGACAATACTCCCTGCTTTTAAACGCATTCTGGAGAAAGAAATAGGACAAGGTCATCAAAGCGACTTCATTCATCTATATTCTCGTAATGTACACATAGTCCATCCTTATCTTGATAAACAAGATTTTTATAATAGCTTGATGTTTTTGGGCATGGTTCTCTCCCTGTATTCGGTTGTCTGATTGGTTGACAATATTTCCTAAAAATCTGTACGTTGAACTTCTTTGTTTTATTGCTGAAAATTGGAAGGGATTTCCAAGTCACCTGGAAAACACTCCTTTGTTGAGTGGTTGAATCAGTATCCTAAAATTACAGAGCTTTCTATCTCAAAGTTTGCTGAGCGGCTCCTAGATGTAGTATCAGACTCAACAGACAGTAAACATGTTATCACCACTGTACATTTTTTGCACTATTCATCTACAAATAACTACGTCTGGCCCGAAAGGTGTCCCTGAAGGCCTTTTGGATGCGAGACGAAACAAGCCATAGAATGACAACAGTGGTTCGGATCAAAAAAATATTGACTCCATTGGATTCAGGACGTCATGTGAAGTGTCATTTTGTATGGGAGACGGGAAGGCGGGAGGAGAAAACGCAAAATGCAAGAGGATAAAAGCATTTTGCTAATATTTATTCGCACACAAAATGCACGCGTGTTTATTGTATATTAAAAAAAATCATAGGTATTCAATACGTTTGGTGCACGGCTAAATAACATCTAGTTGCACAAAACGCGCGTGCGTTTCTGTATTCATAAACGCACTAGCATTATTGAAATAATCAAAAAGCTTTATTCAATAGTTTCTATGGGTTAGGAAGTTAAATAGGGATTTGGTGATGAGGATGATGACGGTGATGATGGTGATGATGGTGATCATAAAGAAGAGGATGATGATGATGATCAATCATCAATCATGATGAAGATGGTGGTGAGGATGATGATAATGATGGAGATGACAATGTTGACAATGATGGTGATGATGGTGATGATGATGATGATGATGATGACGATGATGATGATGGTGATGATAAAGAAGAGGATGATGATGATGAAGATGATGATGAATATGACGATGAGGATGATGAAGATGATGGTGATGGTGATGATGATAATGATGATAAATAAGAGGATGATGATTTTGATGCCGATGATGATGATGATGATCAATACCCAATCATGATGAAGATGGTGATGATGGTGATGATAAAGAAGAGGATGACGACGATGATGATGATGATCAATCATCAATCATGATGAAGATGAAGATGGTGATGAGGATGATGATGATGAATATGATGATGAGGATGATGAGGATGATGATGATGATGATGATGATGATCGATCATCAATCATGATTAAGATGGTGGTGAGGATGGTGGTGAGGATGATGATGATGATGAAGATGATGATGGAGATGACGACGACGACGATGACGATGATGATGATGATGATGATGATGACGATGATGATGATGGTGATGATAAAGAAGAGGATGGTGATGATGAAGATGATGATGAATATGATGATGAGGATGATGAAAATGATGGTGATGAAGATGATGATGATGATGATGATGGTGATGATAAATAAGAGGATGATGATGATGACGATGATGATGATGATGATCAATACCCAATGAAGATGAAGATGGTGATCATGAGGATGATGATGGTGATGATAAAGAAGAGGATGATGATGATGATTATGATGATCAATAATCAATCATGATGAAGATGAAGATGGTGATGAGGATGATGATGATGATGATGGTGATGATGATGAAGATGATGATGAATATGACGATGAGGATGATGATGATGATGATCAATCATCAATCATGATGAAGATGGTGATGAGGATGATGATGATGATGATGATGATGATGATGATGATGAAGATGATGATGAATATGAAGACGAGGATGCTGAGGATGAAGATGTTGTTGATGAAGATGATGATGATGATGATGATGACGATGACAATGATGATGTTGAAGACGGTGATGAGGATGATGATGATGATGAAGATCATGATGGATATGACTATGAGGATGATGAATGTGAAGATGATGGTGATGACAATGATGATGATGATGATGATGGTGGTGGTGATCATAAAGAAGACGATGATGATGATGACCAATCATCAATCATGATGCAGATGGTGGTGAGGATGATGATGAGGATGAATATGATGATGGATATGACAAGGACGATGATGATGATGATGATCATCATCATGTAGTGGCAGGGGAAGGGGGATTAGGAGAGAGAGAGAGGGGGGTGAGAGAGAGAGAGAGAGAGGGAGAGAGAGAGAGAGAGGTGTAGAAGCAAGGAAGAGAGAGTGAGACAGGGGGGTTAGCTAGGGGTAAGGGGCTAGGAGGGGGGTTAGCGAGGGGGAGATAGAGAGAGACTGAGAGGGTGTTAGTAATGGATTGGGGGGGGGAGGGAGAGAGAGAGCGAGAGATGAGAGGGTGTTGGTTGTAGGGACTGTGAAAGAGATGGAAGGTGTGGTTAGAGGGAGGTGGAGGTGTAGGGAAGAGAGAGGGACTGAGAGAGCCTGGGTTAGTAAGGGTTAGGGAGAGGAGGGGGTTTTGGGCTAGGCGGAGTAGCAGGGAGATAGAAAGAGTAATATTCATCATCATCATCATCATCATCTTCATCACCATCATCATCTTCATAATCTTCATCACCGTCATCATCTTCATCTTCATCACCATCATCATCATCATCTTCATCTTCATCACCATCATCATACTCATCTTCATCATCCTCATTATCATTATCTTTCTCTCGCCCAATCTAACACTTCAAAACATAAATTTGTGAAGATTACAATGCGCGCATGTTATGTAATCACATAACAAGAGCACATTATGTATCCACATAACGCTGGCGCGTTGCTTATAACATTGAGCGCCAAAACACTAAAATTTGAATTTAAATACAATGCGCACGTGTTATTTGAATTTAAACATAACGCGTGCATGTTCCTGAGCGCCTAATCACCTACTCCTCCCGCGCTCGCGTGTCAGCCACTGTTCTATGTGGCTGGATCGGTCTTACCAAACCTGTGCTAGGGAATTTTTAGACCATAGCTAATTTCACATTTTCAACATTTTTCTGAGTATGCATGTTTTTCACTGCTCTCTACAGCATGACATACCTGACCATTATTGATGAAATTTTAGGCATAGATAGAATTTTTTATGCTGATTCTAAATATGTAATTTAAAAAAAAAAATATTGAGATTTTCTATTTATTTCCTGATTTTCTTGTGTCATCACTCCATTGGTCAAAAAACATACTATTAGTGTTTATTCCGTAACTTTTTCATTTCACAACCATTTTAAAAAATAATTGTATGCTGTACTAGAGGACACGACCTCTACATGCTGTAAAAAATCCAAGTCAAAATAATTCTATTAAGACCTTCAAAGGCTGCACCCACATTTGACGTACCGTTCTTGAGGTTTGATCACTTACATAATTAAAAAAAAAATTAAACATTTAATTTTGGAAAAATAGCATTGCACTAGTGTTATGGGTTCTATACATGTCTACCAATTTTTGTATCCCAAAAACGTCATTTAGGCATTGAAAGGCTGCACCCACAAAAACATATACCTTATCATTTGCCAAAAAAAAAAATTGACTGTTAGAAAACATGAAACTTGACATAGCTATGCAAATTTTCAATACATAAAAGTTATATATTCGGAACGTGATTCAATTTCCTACATTTCATCTTTTTTCCTCAATGCAAGATATTTTGCATAAGTATCTCAAAAAATCCAAGTAAGTTGAGGGATTCCTGATTTTTCAGTTTTCTATTGCATCTAATGCACCAAAAGTGACCCTCATTAGCTTGCACATGCCCTATAAATAAGAAATGCTATGATTAGAAATTAAGTGGAGATATTAATTGAGTTGAAAAATGGTTGTATGAAGGTTGTATGGATGTTTATTACATGTGAATTGTTACTCATAATAGAATATAACTAATATTAAATTAGGGTCCTATTAAAAGAATATATGAAGCGTTTACTACTATACCATTTAAGTACCATAGAGTGGGTGGTCTACTTAAATAAGAGTTAAAAGTAAATATTTATTATCATGGAATTCTAATTTGGAATATGAAGGTTTCTTAGTATGATTGTATGCTCAAGTAAAGGGTTGGGAGTCGAAAATAAATAAATCTAGTACTTTCTACATACATAAAAGGAATAGTAGAGTTACTTACACATTCCATAAATATAAGAAGTTGATGGTACCCGCACGAAGCTGGTACCCAAAAAGTCCGCAACAACAGCACATGAGCGGAAAAAAAATCGACGCGCACGCACTTCCAAATGCACGCACGTGTCGTGGCTTCGGCAATGCTGAAAATACACCGTGGTTGAGCCCACATGGACAAAAGGCGCACGCATGCGTTATTAACGCGTATGCACAAAAGGGCGTGCATGCGTGCACACACCTGTTTTTTTTATATAAAAAAATAGAGCTCACGAGTTTGTCATTTTCAACAAACCCACGAGCGCATAGAGGAAAAACAAGCACCCTGCGAACGCGTCCTTGAGCACTCATGAGCTCTGAATTTGCCACCAATTCGCACCTCCACCACCTTGCTAGCGTTGTCTCCAGGTAGGTGCGCAACGAAGCATTCATTTGTTGTTGTTTTTGTTTTTTGGTTTTGTTTTGCATTTCAATTTTAATTTAAAAAAAATGCACAATCCATTAAAAAACCAAAAAAATTTCATTGCAGGCCATAAACACCTAACAAGATGACAAACACACCTGAACCATCAGATGAAACCAATGAAACCCGACCTTCAGAAGACAACATTGGAATGGACAATGAACCGAATGAAAACCCCGAAGACCAATTACACCAAGATTTAAATGAATTAAGGGTATTGAGCAATGAATTGAAGAGCACCAAGGAACCCTCTCAGGTTTCCTTGGCTTCATCATTGCAAAACATTATCAAATCCATCGACATTGCACACAACGAGAGAAAAAATCTGAGCCAATACAGGGATCGAATGAGGGAACACTACTCCACTGGGATGTCCAAAGAACAAATAAAAGATCTCAACATCACCAAAGCCCAGTTGTATAGCAAATTCATAGTTCCCTCGACAGGAAAACCTCCAGATGTGAGGAGGAAACGGGTTTGCATGGACTGGTGTATTTACCAGCCATGGAGAGATAACTGGAGAAAGAGATGGTTCATGGTGTTTGACATGCCCCTGTGCAACAATTTGGAGGTCCCACAGTATTTCCTTCAGAAATTGTGGGTGAGTTTGATCTAGGCTACCATTTTAACTATTTTGACATCACAGAGTTTTAGGGTGTCGGTCTTGGCTCTTCCCAAGATCGACCTTAAGCCCACTGCAACCCACTTAGAGGACCTCCTGCACCCAGGAGAGAGCCAAACCCCCCTCCTCAGCCACCCGAGTTTAGTAGCGGCCTAGATGAAATTGATGACTCAGTTCGGCATGCCACACATCATTTGCTTAGACATACCACATTTGTGGCCATGTCTTCACATATCCGGGAGGACATCGATCAGACAGACACAACTGCACCGTCTATGGGTGGTGGCCGTGACATGCCAGGTACAAGTGGAAACCAGGTAGGGCCTTCTAGTTCTACTAGAACAACGACACATCGTTGTTCTCACTGTGATCATTCTTGCCATGGTCCTACATAGCAGCATGCCACACAAAGCTACATGGATCATGTTAGCTATTGTTTTATTTAATGTTCAAGTATTTGTTGTATTTTATTTGATATAGTATTGTTTAATATATTTAACTTTGAATTACACATTGTTGACTTTATTTGTTTTAATGTACAGTTATTCAGGCCCGAGTCTCCATCCTCCAGGTGGGAGGACATCGGTTCCTTTGACCTCGACCGAGCCATGGCAGCAACAGAGGAGATTGCAGCACCATACACATAGGTAACTTCTTTACTTCGAATAATTAGATCCTGTTACGAGTAATTTTTATTCAATAATTACAAATTAATTAGCACTGAGTAATTACTATATTATCATCGTATTTTACAGTTGTGTTTATCATATTGTCTAAATTATTTGAGAGCTATAAATTCATATAATCCAACCAAAAAAAAATGACACCTTATAAAACATGAAAACCTAAGAAAACTAGAAACATTTGTTCATGTTCACTTTAGGCATCCTAGACCTCTAATGATTATAGAAATGGGAGAGAAATTTCCAAAATCTGTCATTCTTACTTGACCAATGATGACCCCACAGCTGGGGTTTTGGTGATGTCCGCAGTGTCCTTCATCCTCAGACTACCATCCAATCCTTGCTTGCTCTTCCTGTGCTTGACTAATGCCATGTGTATTATTGATGCTTTGCCATTTGTCACCATGTCATCCAAGTTATTGTTTGGATATCCACATCATCTTTTTCAGCATCTTGTATGCAATTAGGGTTTGCATGCAAATTCTAGGGTTTGCATGCATCCAAGTCACCAGGTTGATGCCTCCAGCACCTTAGCCACCTTATTCTAGCACCCGGGAGCCATTTACATTAGAATTTTAGCCCTCCTAGTCTGGAAGGCACCCACTTCTCACCTACTACCAGAGAAGGGCGCACTTCTTCACCTACCACTGCAGTTCCACTTCAGTTACACTCAGTTAGCTCCGATTCTCCCTGATTTGAGGCTAGTTTCACTCTCGACTGACTGTTTCACTTCCGTTGGACCTCCAGATTGACTAGATGACTTGTTCTGACTTCAGTTAGCCTCCCATGCGCCCCCCACTGAACCTCCTTCCCTTAATCAGTGCTACACACTTCAGTTACACTTGTTACACTCAGTTAGACTCAGATTGACACCTGGATGACTGGTTCTTGTGCATTGATGACCACCACCAATTGATGATGAGGACTCCCAGTTGGAGTCAAGCTACTCCATTCAGTGATTCGAATGACCTCCTTAGGTAATTCGAATTGCTCAGTCATTGTGACAGTATTTTATCGTAATCATTGACCCTTATTGGGATATTGAGCACTGCTGCATGTTTTGCACAGTTTTGCACCATATTTTCTATGTTCATCTATTGTGATTGATTTACTTGTTCATTAGATCTGCTGTGACTAATTTTACATGGTATCAGAGCCATTGCAGGGACAAGATCTCTTTTCTACAGGTGTTTTTACAAGAATATTTGAGTGAATTGCTCAAAAATTGCAAAAAGTTTGGCATGAAATATCTCAAGGGCATTCGCTTCTGTGCATGCAAAGCTTGAAAATAATTCCAATACCACTCCAGAAGCTTGAGTTTCCACATAATTCCTGGATCTGATACATTGGACCCATTCAACATTGTTTGATCTCCAATCCCAGGTGTGATGCAACTCTAAAAGGGTGGATTGTTCAACCTCATTGTTCTTGGTTTTATTGTGATTTGCAGGTTATTGTCTCCATCTTTTGCATTCGCTACACTATGCATGCAAGCTCCTCTACATCAGTGTGCACTCACTCCTAGCAATGGAATACTCTTCTTCAAAGCCTATCCACACCCCATTCAATTATTTTGATTGGAAAGATGATATGAAGATCATATTACGTTCAAAAGGTTACTACTGAGTCACTCTTGGTCTTGAATTGGAGCCAAACAATCTGTCAGATAGAACCAAACACTACAACAAGATTGATGAAGCTTATGGTCTTCTTTGTCTCTCCATCTCCAAATATCTTCACTTCCATCTCATCGGATTGAAGACTCCAAAATCTATATGGGAGCAACTTGAAACACTATTTGGCAAGCAGGATGAGCCTAGGGCTTTTCAATTAGAGAATGAATTGATTTCCCTTAGTCCTGAGAATTTCGAGACCATTAATGAATTCTTCACAAAATTCGAGAACCTGAACTTGCAGTTGAAGAACAGTGGAGTTATCAAAGAGGATAAACAATTGATCCTCTCCATTCTCAGCAATCTTGGTAAAGATTATTCGGTATTTGTCTCTACTTTCAATTCTGGTCGGCTAACTACCCCGAATTGGAAGATGCCTACCTTGAATGCCTTCATTGAGTCCGTCACAAAAGAGCATGACAAGTTGATTCAAATGGGGTCCATAAGCTCCAAAGATTCATCCCTATATGTTCAAGGACCCAAGATCTCGAATGGAAAAGGAAAGCAAAAGAAGGAGAAGCCCAAATTCGAGCCTCACAAGCAAAAAGAGAAAGGCAAACAGACGGATGCACCATCCAATTCAAAGTTCAAGCAAAAGGGCAAAGAAGGTAACCAAAAATCTAAATGTACCTATTGTAACCGTGGCTTTCATCCCAAAAGTTCATGTATGAAGAAGACTATAGATCAAATGGATCTCCTTTTGGAAAAGAATAACATAACTCTTCCTGACGGTGCAAGGAAGAAGGATAAGAATGATGATCATGAAAGAGGACAAGCACTCATGGCAACCGTTTCAAAGCCCACTACTCTATTGATAGATTCGGGTGCATCAAATCATATGGATACAAATATTGATTCTTTTTCTTCATTCGATCCAAATAGATCCATCCCCATCCATTTGGGAGATGACTCAAAAATTTCTTCAAAGGGCAAAGGTACGATTCATGTAGATCATGGAAGATTTCAGAATGTTCTCTATGTGCCTTCCTTGGCTTCAAATATTTTTTCTGTGTATCAAATGACACACACTGGTGAACTGAAGCAAGTTACATTCATCCCTAATACAGTTGAAATTTTTGATATCAAAAGTGGAAGACTCGTTGCAGTCGGAAAGGCAAACCACACTGGAAAATGTTATGAGTTTTCACACTTTATTCCGCTTGCAAATCCCACTGCTCTTCGCACACATGGTAATGAGGTTAGTAGGCTTTGGCATGAAATATTTGGACATCTTAATTATAAATATTTTCTGCTGCTATCAAACAAATCCATGGTAGATGGTCTTCCACAACTCCGTTCCTCGAAGGGAATATGCACTGGTTGCATCATTGGGAAGCACCCCGAGCATAGATTCGACCGCGGAAAAGCTAGCAGAGCTTCTACGGTTTTGGGGTTGATACATTCTGATATCAGTGGTCCACTGCCCCATATGTCATTAAATGGTTCAAGGTATGTTTTGACATTTATTGATGATTTTTCCCGCTTTACATGGGTATTTTTTCTCAAAAACAAGTCAGAAGTGCATGGAAAATTCAAGGATTTTAAGGCTTCTGTTGAGACCGCCACTGAGAGCAAGATCAAAGCTCTTAGATCTGATAATGGTGGAGAATATATTAATTCCAAGTTGCTGCAACTTTGTGCCCAAAGCGGAATTCAGATCCGACATACAGTTCCCTACACACCCCAGCAGAACGGTGTAGCGGAAAGGAAAAATCGGTCACTGAAAGAGATGGCTACATGCATGATTGAATCAAAAGGTTTGGCTGCAAATATTTGGGATAAAGAAATCAATGTTGCTGCATACATACAGAACCGTGTTCCACATTCATCCGTGAAAGGTATGACTCTTTTCGAAGCATTCTTTGGTCACAAACCGGATGTGTCAAATTTGAGAGTTTTTGGCTCTACTGCATGGGCTAGAATTCCTTCTAAGAAGAGACAAGCTTTGGATCCACAAAGTATCGAGTGCATACTGATAGGATATGGGGAAGAATCAAAAGCATATAAACTCATGGATATCATATCCAAAAAGATATTCATAGAGCGCAGTGTGCAATTTGAAGAACCACTTCAAGAATTGCAACTGGTCGAGGAAAAGACTGTCGATTCACCGCCTTCACCAGAAGAAGATCTGTGCAGCGATAATGAAGGTATGAGTTATGATATTTCTGATATTGTAGCAGTATATGATGATCATGACATATCAGGTTCGGAATCCGACCATTATGACCCTCCTCAGTTACCAAAGTGGGCCCAAAACACTCTTCAATCTGCTGGTTCGAACCTTGGAAATCCTGCTGATCCGAGACGAACAAGAGCAGACTTTCAAAGAGCAGGTATGGCTCTTTCTATTTCAGATCCATTACTTCCTGAGATTTTTTATTTGATGGCTGGTTCAGATCCCACATTATACTATTCTTCCCACCGAGATCCGAGATGGCAAAGTGCCATGGATGAAGAGTACAGTTCTCTTCAAAAGAACAACACATGGAAGCTAGTTTCTCTTCCACCTGGAAGAAAATTAGTGAAGTGTAAATGGGTTTACCGCATGAAAGTTGCTGCTGATGGATCTATCATCAAATACAAAGCAAGGTTGGTGGCAAAAGGTTTCTCCCAAGTCCAAGGAGTGGACTACATTGAGACCTTTGCACCGGTTGCAAAGATGGATTCCATCTGCCTTGTTTTGGCTATTTACGCATCCAAGCACTGGGAAGTGCACCACATGGATGTGAAGAGTGCATTTCTACATGGATACCTTGCTGAAGAGGTATATATGTAGCAGCCAGAGGGCTACACATCATATCCATCATTAGTTTGCAGATTGAAGAAATCTTTGTACGGGTTAAAACAGGCCCCAAGAGCTTGGTACGAAAAGATGGACTCCTTCCTTCTTTCTCAGAATTTCCAAAGATGCAAATATGATCCGAATGTGTATATTCAGTGAGTTAAAGGTAATTTGTTGGTTATTGTACTTTATGTTGATGATATTCTCATTACTGGTAGCACTCTTGCTTCAATAAACAAGCTAAAAACTGCCTTAAATCTAGCTTTTGACATGAGCGATTTGGGCTTGTCGAGTCACTTTTTGGGCTTGGAGATAGCTCAAAATTTTGATGGGATCACTATATATCAGAAAAAATATGCTTTATACATGTTATTGAATTTTAATATGGCTGAATGTAAGGAATCCCCATTCCCATTCCTCTCAGGAATCAGTCTTGAGGAGGGAGATTCTACACCGCTTGCAGATTGCAGTATGTATCGACAGTTGATTGGTTCACTACTTTATTTGACACACTCAAGGACTGATATTTCATATTCCATGAGTGCCGTGTCAAGATATATGCAGAAGCCACATGAGCTTCATTGGCGAGCAGCCAAGCGGATCTTGCAGTATGTGCAAGGTACGAGACAGTTTGGCATATATTATGCTGCAGATTCTGAGCTTGATTTCATTGGTTTTACTGATTCAGATTGGGCAGGTGATAGCATTGATCGGAAGTCCACTTCTGGTTATGTTTTCATGATTGGTCATGGTGCTATTTGCTGGTCCAGCAAAAAGCAAGCAGCCATTACACTTTCTTCAGTAGAGGTAGAGTATCGAGGGGCAGTCAATGCCTGCATTCAGGCAGTTTGGTTGTAGGGTATTCTTTCCGAGTTTGGTTTTGGTGGCACTACTTCGACTGTCCTATTTTGTGACAATCAAAGTGCTATCAAGATCTCCACAGATCCAGTTCAGCGGCAGAGGACCAAACACATTGAGATTCATATGCATTACATTCAACAGCTGGTGCATGATCGCACTATCATTTTGTAATATTGCCCTACTGATGAGCAAATTGCAGACATCTTCACCAAGAGCTTCACTGAGAAGAAGTTCTCTTACCTCCGTTCACTGTTGGGGGTGAGTTCCATCATGGTGGAGACAGATTGATTCATTATTATGCTTTATCTTGAGGGGGGGCTTTCTTCCCACTGGGTTTTCCCTCTTTCCTCACTTAGTTTATTTTCAGCATTTTTTGGATTATTGTATTGGGGTGACCTTTGGTCTTAGTTACCAGGGCCCCACATTATTTTATTTTGCACATCATAGTCTAGCTTGAGGGGGGGGTGTTCAGATATCCACATCATCTTTTTCAGGATCTTTCTAGCAATTAGGGTTTGCATGCAAATTCTAGGGTTTGCATGCATTTTGCATGCACCCCAGTCACCAGGTTGATGCCTCCAGCACCTTGGCCACCTTATTCTAGCACCTGGGAGCCATTTACTTCAGAGTTTTATCCCTCCTAGTCTAGAAGGTGCCCACTTCTCACCTACTGCCAGAGAAGGGCGCACTTCTTCACCTACCACTGCAGTTCCACTTCAGTTACACTCAGTTAGCTCCGATTCTCCTTGATTTGAGGCTAGTTTCACTCCCGACTGACTGTTTCACTTCCGTTGGACCTCCAGATTGACTATATGACTTGTTCTGACTTCAGTTAGCCTCCCATGCACCCCCCACTGAGCCTCCTTCCCTTAATCAGTGGTACACACTTCAGTTACACTTGTTACACTCAGTTAGACTCAGATTGACACCTGGATGACTGGTTCTTGTGCATTGATGACCACCACCGATTGATGATGAGGACTCCTAGTTGGAGTCAAGCTACTCCATTCAGTGATTCGAATGACCTCCTTATGCAATTCGAATTGCTCAGTCATTGTGACAGTATTGTATCGTAATCATTGACCCTTATTGGGATATTGAGCACTGTTGCATGTTTTGCACAGTTTTGCACCATATTTTCTATGTTCATCTGTTGTGATTGATTTACTTGTTCATTAGATCTGCTGTGATTAATTTTATAGTTATCTTTTCCATGTACTCTCCTTGTCCAAATCATCTTCAAATAACCACAATATGGGTTATTTGACTTTTGGCTCAATAGGTGTGCCAATGTCTCCAATGCCCATCACTTTGTCCACCAAATCAACCTTTGTTGCCATGTCCTTATGCCATGTGTTCTTCAAGCTTAAAGTTTGCCATTAACGTTGTCATCAATGACAATAATAGACAACCATATTCATCAAGCTCTCCTCAATCTCCCAAAATGTTCACACATTGCTTCCTTAAAAATGAAACTTGTCTTCTATTTATACTCTTGTCTTCTATGAAACTTGTCTTCTATTTATAGTTTTATAATTAAGATGATTAAATAAATGAAATATGATTTATTTAATTATGGCCATGCCATGTCACCTTCTTGTCCTTAGCTTGCCATGTCCTTCTTCCATGTTTGTCATACACACTTGTCATGCTTGCCATGTTTGCCATTCTTGTCACATTTTCCATCCCTCAAGCCATGTCACCATCTCCATTGTGCTTGCCATAATGTGTATGCTCCATGTTCTTAACTCTTCAATGTCTTTGTCATTAATGTATTGTCATCATTGTCATTATCAAGTCCTTGTCATCAATCCTTTGTCATGTCTCCACTTTGTCAAGTCTTCTACACTTGTCATGCTTGCATGCAACTTGTCAAGTCATCAAAGCTTGTCATGTTTACCATTTGTCCAGTCAAGTCTTTTCCATGTCATCACTTCCCCCTTTGTCCTTAACGTGTTGTCATCAATGACAACTTTTTCCATCAAACACTTCAAGCATAAATTTTCAACCTTCTTTGCCAAATTATCATGGGCCCAATCCATTGTGGGTCAAAGGACATGATCCCCACAATTATGTTCTTTACCAAGTCTTGAACAAATGGACTGCACTAATACAATAAAAACTTTATATAATATCCAAAGCCCATCAAACCACTATCATCTAAATTGAATATAAATTAATTGCAGTCATGTTTTTTAAGTACCATCGTTGTCATTCTCATTTTCATTGTGTTTAATATTGTTAATATTGTTTTTATAAATTCAGTCTAAAAATTGTAGTGTTCGCACAGGTGTCCGAAGTCTCTAGTGACCAACCACCGGGGATCAGGAGAAATCCACGTACACAGGTATCGTGTGTATTAAAGCATAAATTTAATTTCAAATATGATGACTTGTCTGTGTATATTTATATTTTTCTATATTAAACTATGAGGTTATAAATGTGTATGCAAGTGCGAGCACCTTGGCCTAGCAATGCCGTTATTCCTCCCTCCCTGGGATTTCGGCCACCTTATATGCCAGTTATATCCCCTGGAATACATGCCCCATTCTATGCATCCCTCCCCACCCCATTCCATCCAGCCCCCCCTCTTATATAGCACCACAATTCCATATAGCTCCCCCTTATGTTTCATATCCAACTCCACCTCCGTATCAGTTTCCCATGTTCCCACCCTCCTCCATCCGACCATGAAACACCACCCATCCACTGTCACCCATCCCTCCACTGCAACACATACCTCCCCCCCCACCACATTCGCCCACCACACTTGCTTCCCCTTCTCGGGTGCCCCGATCCATACTACAGCTAGTTGGGGTTTATAGCATTAGACATGCACCTCCACTTCACCCACCCCAATCCATGCCTCCTTCTGCCACCCCCCCTTCTTCCACTATTCCCCCCAATGGTGTAGCCATCATCGATGTGGCTACATCCTTCCCTATACCATCCACCATAGCATCGGAGAAGGTTGTCCAGCCGACTGCTCCATCCGCCAGCCCTGAAGACCAGCCGGTTGTGTTCACTGTGAGATTGACTAGTTTATGAAAATCTCATTGAATTTTAACGAAAATTACTGTATGCATCTAATTTCATCATTTATCTTATTGTTCTAAATGTTGCAGGGTGGCATTGCTGAGAGACTAGGATCACGAAGGAGGGAGACCCCCTCACGACTTACAGTCTCGAATGCGGTGAGTTATCTAAGATTTGAAAACTATTTTTATTTTTAAATTATGTTTTATACTTGTATAATTGCCAGGAAAAGTTGACATATTATTGTTGTTGTTTTAGGGATCAGGGGGACGTGGTCCAAGATGCCTGAAGGACCCAGCTTCCTCTAGCATGAAGAAGAGGAAGATTGATTTTGGAGATGCACCTGGGAGCTCTGAGGGTGGGCAGGAGGATTGAGATACCCTCCTATGTACACTAGCCACGATGTGGCATTTTGGGCACAAGTTGCCATATTTTGTATAGGGCACGGGTTTCCATATTTTGTACAGGTCACGAGTTTCAATTATATAGACGTTGGGAACAATGTTCAATTTCTCCAAAAAATGTACATGATTGGATGATTTTTGCATATTAATAGATGGATCTGCACTTGTCTATATGACTTTGTTTTTTATTACATTTTTGCATACATGATTTTTTCTTCAATAACAATGTCATGGAAACGTTTTCCAATACATATAGATGTTATTTCTAGACACCAAGTGACCTCAATATGATTCCCTTGTATTTGAATGGGTCTTGCATCTTTTCCTTTCAGCAACAACATACCTAACCAAGTGAACTAAGGAGTGATATTTACATTACAAAGTGTTGCGACTTTAGGGCTACAAAAAAATAAATAGGAGACGATGAATTCTTCAATACTTAACCTTGCAATGGTTATAATAGTCAATTCTAACAAGCATCGCATCACATATTATATCAAATTAACCTAGATATATGAGAAGTTCATATGTGTGCTTGGATGGAAGGGTTAACCATATCACTTGAATTAGTTCGAAGATGAGGGGTGTGCATAGGTGCAATTGGATTGAGCAATAAAAGAGGATTGTTAATGTTGAACTACTACTTGCACAAGCTGGCATAGACCCTTAGTGTTGATAATGTCTTCAATGTTTTGGTAATATTGATAATCACTCTTTGTAATTTAAATATCTTGGATTTTTTGACGTTAAGACACATATTGAACATAGTCAACTCAATGGTCCAAGACATCATTTTACCCCATGATCCATGGAAGATTCATTGGAGTCATATGAACCTCATTGTCATCACCTCAACCATGGTCAAGACGCCAAGATCCATCCTTAGTAGTCAAAACCTCATGTTGGCACCCATATCACACTCAAAGATAAAAAAATTCTTTTAAAGGGCATGTCTGGGGGTTGAGGGAATATTGATGGATAATATCCTTAAAACATTTATATTTGATTTGAGGCCTCATATGTCCTCACCTTATCATTGCCAATACCTAAAGACCCATCCTTAGTGCACAAAACCTCCAAATGGAATCCATATCCAAAACAAAGGCCATGTATCTCGTCTAGAGAGCTTGTGTAGTGATTCAAGGACTTGTTTATGGCTCATCAGCATGCAAATATTCATTTAGGCCCTAATAACCTTTATATTTTTTAATCACCATGCTTGAGGTCTAGAGACCCATCCCTTGTGTTGAAAATCCTCTATTGGCATTGTTGTAGGAGCTTTATTCAACTAGTCAACTAGGATAAAGAGTTGACTGGAGGTATACATTGTAAAAAGAAATATTTGTTAGGGATTAATAAAAGGCTAATTATTGATGGCTCTAAAGTTACCTTCTCCCCTTTCTCACTTTCCATTTATGTGTATGAATATGTAGATATATCTTGGATAATGACACATAATGACACTTGGATAGATAGATTGGGAAAATTTTAGATGAATGCCTGGAGCTCTACACACAAGTTAAAGAAGAAAAAAAGAAAAACTCCTAACATTGGGAACAAATAGCCAAAACCAACAATGCAACTAGAACACAATGACCAAGGGAACTTCAAAATGAAACACCACTCCACAAAAGAAGTTTCTTTAAACCTACCTCATTTGGTATGAGAGAAGTTGCTTTAGAGACCTAGAGACCTACCTACCACTTCTCTCATTTGGTATGAGAGAAGTTGCTTTAGACATACCTCACTCATGTCAATGCTTGAGTTTTTGGAGGCCGAACTCCCACCCCACATGTCCTCTTCAACATTTTTTGTTCTCTTGGTTTTGTGCCCACCCAAACTTTTTTCATGCTTTGGGTACCTTGAGGTATATCCCCAACCCAAAAAACTCTTATATTATGTTGATTATGTTGGTTATTGGCTTCACCCAACAAAATTATATTTAACAATACACATATTCATAGACTTGGTACCCCATGCTCAATGCTCACTATATTCAACAATACACTTATCTTAAATTTAATTCATGTTTTGTTAAATATTTCTTAATTAAATGGCTATTTGAGAGCACCACCTTAGACCAAGCCATACCATTAATATAAAATGTACATTAGAGAAATGACCTAATTCAATTTACTTCTATAACTCTAACCCTAACCCTCACCCAAACCCTTACACTAAACAATCTTCTTCATCATCACCATCACCATCACCATCACCATCACCATCACCATCATCATCAATGTCTTCATGATCATCACCATCATCATCATCATGAACATCTTCATCATCATTGTTATCTCTAGGTTCCTCATCAACATCTACATCATCACATCTTCTTAGTCATCATCATCATCATCTTGTTGTCGCTGCAACATCCCCCCAAAATTTTGTAAATATTGGGGGCCCTCCTTTTATTTTTGAAGAAGTCCTTTGATTATTTGAAGCTTATTTGTTCAATCTTTACAAGCTTTCTTATCTAGCTCTTCTTCCCAATTTTTTTGAGTTTTTCTGCTAAGGCAAACCTGATCGATTTAGCTTTGAGCGCACTTTTATTGGTTTTTGGCCAACAGTTGCGCATTTCTAAAAGATAAAAGTTGCGACATTTGCGCAAGTTTTAGCCCTATTTTTGGCGGACTATGGCGCCTTACTTAGCCTTAACTTTTCCGCTAAAAAAACATTCCTTTTATTTTTTCCTCCCAAGTTCGTCCCAGTTTTTAACACTATTTTTTCGCCCTTTGGACAGCATGTAGCATTAACTTGTCCACTTTTGCGCCATTTTTAAAAAACTTTAATTCCTCACCGATTATTGTGGATCTTAGAGCTAAAACGCCCGCCCATTGCGCAGTGTCTGACCTTAAAATTGCCACTTTTTTGGTGCGCCCTGCCCTCTTCATCGTAGCTTTTGGTCACAGGAATTATGGCTAAATCGGCCGCCGGTTGTGCCGTGTCTAACCTTAAAACTGCCAACGAAGCTTCAATCCATGGGCGTAGCTTTTGATCGCAAAAATTAACCCTAAAATTGCCGACCGTTGCACATAAGTCACCATCTCGATTGCCACCCCAGCGCAGCCCACTTTTTGGGTAAGTGCAAATGTAAAGTTGGTGAAGTGTTTTATTGCCACCCTGTGTGGAGTTAATTACCCATTGCGTTGAGCCCCGTGCTCATTAATAATACAACTAGCCACCCCGTGCAGCTTTATTGCTCACCCTATATATATACGTAGAATGGGATTTTCGTTCATCTCACTATTGCTGAGGAGGAGAAGAGTTTGTCATTCGCCATTGAAGAGCTTTCGGACTGTCACTCATCTGGGTACGCACGTCAACCATTGAGAGGCCTTTCCAAGACTGACATGTAGGTGCTTTTGCCTCCCCTTTGTTTTTAGCTAAAGGGAAACTCCGTCTGAGGCTCGTTTTTCCCTTTTTAAAGCTTTTTAGCACTCGGATTGACCGCTATTTTCGTGTAATATAAGAGAATCCCTCTGCCAAATGGGAAAACCTCCCTTAAAGCCGATAAAAGCACAAAGTTTCATTTTCTCCCATTGAACCATGACTGTGGAAAGCCGACTTGCGCGCATATGCGTTTTAGCCTATCGACTGTTGTTTTCTCATTTTTTTAGGAAAGTTCCACCCCCCCCCCCCCCCCCCCCCCCGCATCTTTTTTATTGATAATGGCTAATCCTAGGAAAATCCTTATCACAGTTTTAAAGCCATGAATAGTGGTACTAGCTCTATAGAACACATCCTAGTCTGTAGCACACGTTTTCTAATGTCGGGAAAGGCCATACTATACCCATCATTTTGGATAATAAGTCATGCTCTTGATGATCAATCCCCTGCGTTGAAGCCACAAAAGTTTCGGGATTCCTCCTCATCCTGCAATAATAGCACTTTGCGTGAATTTTGTATCTTTTAAAGGAACTATTGCCAGTAAAATATTCATTTTTATCATTGTTTAATACTGGCTAGCAACGTTCATTTTTGTGTAAATTGTATTTTGAGCTATTTGCGTGGGTGTATGTTGTTTAAATACTCTAACTTGTCGCCTTTTCTGTTGAAACATTATTTCAACTAAAACCCAATACTTTAACATGCTCAATTTCTGCTTAAGCACTATAAATCTTGAGATGTGATTTATTCGCTAACAATGGTCACTCGAGAATTCGTCAAACTTCTCATTTGTGCTATCATCACCGTTACAGGTTTGACATACATAGGAGGTCTGCCAGGAAGAAGGCTAGGCTCGCGCAATCAGATTCGGACGTGGAAATCTTGTTAGACACGTCGCTTGAAACCATGTTTAGCGACACACAAGCTATCACCGGGGTAGCCCCAGGAAGCTCTGCCCCAGAATTTCAATGGGGTGACTTATAGAGGTTTATTAGAGATCAGAACTACCCTGAAGCATCCCTAGAAGAAACCATGGTTTACACGAACATTAAGAAATCCTTCCTTCACAAGGCAGGGACTTGTCCCAAGTTGTTCCCATGCTCAGAGGTCAGCAGCTGGATAATTCCTCATGTTAAGACTGATACAAGGTTCATTAATGACAAGACCGGGATGAATCTAGCATCTTTCGCACCTGAACACATCATGGCTACTTACAGGTTTCCCCAGGAAAGGACTTGGCTTGACAATGAGTGGATAGCCAAACAAACTATGGATCCTCTGGAGTTTTCCAAAAAGATGATGATTAGTGAAAGACAAATCAGGAAAAGGAATACCAATGAATATGAAAGTTCTCTGTTAAGGACTCCTTATAGGCTCATTGCCTTGATGCTGAGTCGTATTTTCAGCATGCCTAATGGAAATGTTTTCAAGATTCGCTAGGTTCCGGTGATGGTCCATGTGGCCATGTCCGGTACAATCTTCAATTGGGTCGACATAATTTCAGACAGTATGGTCTCACAATTAACCATTGCTCAAGGAGGCCTGACCCAGAAGAATGATGACTTCTTCATGTCTTCTTATTTGATGGATTGCTTATTAAGTAAACACTCCTTTCCAGATTTGGGTAGCATATGGAACAGAAAAGAGTCTCCTCCCTTTGTAGCCTACCAGCCCACATGGGCAAGCAAATATGCGAATTACTACAAGCAGATTTGTGAGAAACTCATCATGCCCCTGTATCAGCTCATTTTATAGAAGAGCCGAACTGCCTGTCTGAAAATGCCATGCCCATCATCGAAGAGTTTGAGGATTATTACTTCTCCACCGAGGGCACCTACATCCAAATGAGTGGAGGATCTCAACCTCCCTTATTTTGCCTCGATATGTCACATATTTTGTAGTACACAAGGAGGCTCTAAGACAACTCTTCGGCATTGGTGGAGTCAGCAAAATCCTCACGGAGAGGAAGAAAGGTATCTATCCACCTATTCCCTTCACCATCGGTGCATATAGTCTCCCGAAGGAAAAAGACGGTGAAAACTTTGCTCAGGGCTTAGAGGTTTTTCATTTTGGCACAAATCCCTTTAGAAGACATGATCCTAGTAAAAGGGTTGTTAATCATTGTCTTAATGTCAGAACTTCTTATGAGTACACACATCTTTGGGACAAGGAAAAATATTTTTTCCGAAGTGCCAGGAACTTAAATGAATTGGAAAAAACGCCACCTCCCTAAAAGCGGAAAGAGTTCCAGTCCTAAGCCTATTGGTCTGATCCAGAAGGAGCAAGAGGCAACAACGTCTCAGTCAGAAGAATCAAAGAGGAAGGAAGAAGAAGAGAGACTCCAAAAGGAGCAAGAGGTCAAGTAGAATCAAGATGTGGAAGTTGCTAGAGTCCAGAAGGAGAAAGAGCCAAATGCTTTGAGAGAGGAAGAAGAGAGAATCCTAGAAGAGCAAGTTGCTGAATTGCAGCAAGAGGAAGAAGAAATAATTCTACAAAAAGAGGCAGAAGGGTTACAAGCAGAGCTGACAGAAAGAGAAGAGAAAGAAGAAGTTGATAAAGCCATGGAACAAGGCCTGTCCATCCCATAGGTCATGGAATTGGATCTGGAAAAATTAAACCAACCAGGGATATCTAATGAAGGGATTGTCGCCATTAAAGAGTTAGCACTTACCCCATACAACCCCAGAAAGCAGCACCAAGTTGCCAAACTAGATTCCATATATTTTGACCCAAGGAAGAAGGTTATTATTGACAGATCCGTAAAGAAAATGGAGATTGGATAGGACCTATATGAACTTAGAGTATCAGAAACCACACTTTTCCAAAGGACTGACATCGACCCTACGTTCACAACATCATGCTCAGTAGCTTCAGCCCAAGCAAGTAGAGACAATGTCGATCGCCTGATTGAAGATGTTAAGAAATACATAGAGCTTTGTTTCAAGATAAAAGCTGATAGGAAGAAGGAGGTGTTAGAGGCGAATGAATTAAAAAAGAAGTACATAGATCTTGTGGAAGAGAAGAAAGAAAAAGCTTGAAAATATGATAGCTCGAGAATCAAAATAACACACTAGAAATTTAGTTGGAAATCTCAGAAGATGAGAAAAGGGACTTAAAGGCTCGCATTACAGCATTGGAAAATCATGAAGCCAACAACGTTCAGAAAATTGAGTTTTTCAAGCCTCAGTTTGAGAGGCTGACGCGGGAAATGCAGAGTTGTTAGAACATCTCAAGGAAGAAAATGAAAAGAAACGGATCTAGCTACATTCTACAAGCAATCCTGTGACGTACAAGAAAAGACCTATCAATCTCTAGTGTTGATATCAGAAGAGGTCTGCAGGATGAAATAAATGATAACTAAGATGACATCGATTGAGGTCGAGGTGCTTAAAATAAAGGACAAGTATGTGCAACACGTGGTAGAAATAAAGGAACAATTTGAATGGAGGAAAGGGAGATATGGTTTTCCCTCAAACCTACGTGCTACAACCGCTGAGGAATTGGACATGGATACGGGAGTCCTCGAGTTTTGTAGAGATTGTGGTAACAAATTAAGTCTTGAGATCCGGAAGACCATAAAAAAGTGCCACATTGTCTACTCCAAAATACGGGAAACATGCGAGAAGTGTCACATGGATTTACCTCAAACCATTTATGAGTTTCCTGAGAGAGAACAACGCTTGGAAGAATTGCAGGGTAACTTGAATGCAGAATTAGACTATATAAAGAATATAGAGGCTATAAAATTGGAGGACCTTCATCAATTCATTGAGCAAACCGATGTTCACACTTATTTCCTAGAAAATATTGCACAGGAGGCTGTATCAGGGGTAGCAAGTGTCAAGTCAGATTTGTGCAAACACGAGATAGCACAGAAAGTGACAATTTCTACGCGAGGAAAGACCATCTTGAGAGAAATTAGCTAGTGGGCCAATTATATTCAAGAGGTGGACAAATCAACAAAAGCAGGCGACCCTATTGAAGGGAACAAGTCAGCAGAGAGAGAGAAACCAAATGAAGCAGTAGAGCCATCTGGAGCTTAATTTTTTTTTATTATAAATTTTGAGAAAAGACAGCTGGAAATTTGGTTTTTGTATAAATATGTTAAAAGATAGCTGGAAATGCTTTTTGTCTCTTTAGGCACTAGATGACAAACTATTTTTTTCCTAGGGTTAGGTTTTTTATAAGAGACAAAGTTGTAAGATCTATAAATATAGAGATAGATGAGATAGATAAGGACTTTTGGCAGGTAAAAGGACAAACTTATGCTATATGTGAACTATTTTACTACATCAATAAAGGAAGTTCTATTTTTCTTGATGGAAGCCTACATGGAGTTTTATTATGGGAATGTTTGAATGAATGGCCGAATTATTTCTGCATTATTCACACATTGGGTGTGAGATCATTCTTAACCATCTGAATTACTTCTTTGCTTTGAATGCTTTCACTCTCTCATGTAAGATTTCTGTGTAAAATGGGTAATAGAATTTTTATCTCTATCAAGGCTATCTTTGATAATATTTTATTTTCTACTGTAGATGATTCCATTCAATTTAACAGCTATCTGTGAAGTTCTAGGCTGCATTTCCAGTTTATTACTCATTCTTTAAATTTGATCCTTACGAGGATAGATTAAATTTGCTTAAAACAGTTTTAGATCAAATTTGTTTACAGTTTGCATTTAAATTACAACACTTCCATCTCATCTATAAAATTAAAATACATAAACGATGGATCAAGCCACAACTGGTGCAAAGGAAGACAAATATTTAAATCTTACACGGTAGATGGGTCGTTAACCAGATGGATTCCCTACACCAAATGGTGAGCAATCTAATTAGGTTTGCTTACCAGGAAGAATACCTTGCTGATTGATGCTACAATTTTTGAGGCATCAACACATCTTCATCACCATCACCATCATCATCACCATCTTCATCATCATCATTAACTCTAACTCTAACCCTAATTCAATTTCTTTCTATAAATCTAACCCTAAACCTCACCCAAACCCTAACACTAAACCATCTTGTTCACCATCACCATCATCATCATCATGAACATATTCATCATCATTGTCATCTCTAGGTTCCTCATCAACATCTCCATCATCACATCTTCTTCGTCATCATCATCATCATCTTCATCACCATCACCATCATCATCACCATCTTCATCATCATCATTAACTCTAACTCGAACCCTAATTCAATTTCCTTCTATAACTCTAGCCCTAACCCTCACCCAAACCCTAGCACTAAACCATCTTCTTCACCATCACCATCACCATCACCATCACCATCATCATCAACGTCTTCATCATCATCATCATGAACATCTTCATCATCATTGTCATCTCTAGGTTCCTCATCGACATCTCCATCATCACATCTTCTTCGTCATCATCATCATCATCATCTTCATCACCATCACCATCACCATCAACATCTTCATCATCATCACCATCTTCATCATTATTGTTAACTCTAACTCTAACCCTAATTCAATTTCCGTCTATAACTCTAACCCTAACCCTCACCCAAACCCTAGCACTAAACAATCTTCTTCATCATCACCATCACCATCACCATCACCATCACCATCACCATCACCATCAACGTCTTCATCATCATCACCATCTTCATCATCATTAACTCTAACTCTAACCCTAATTCGATTTCCTTCTATAACTCTAGCCCTAACCCTCACCTAAACCCTAGCACTAAACCATCTTCTTCACCATCACCATCACCATCACCATCACCATCACCATCATCGTCAGCGTCTTCATCATCATCACCATCATCATCACCATCATCATCATCATGAACATCTTCATCATCATTGTCATCTCTAGGTTCCTCATCAACATCTCCATCATCACATCTTCTTCGTCATCATCATCATCATCTTCATCACCATCACCATCATCATCAACGTCTTCATCATCATCACCATCTTCATCATCATTGGTAACTCTAACTCTAACCCTAATTCAATTTCCTTCTATAACTCTAACCCTAACCCTCAACCAAACCCTAGCACTAAACCATCTTCTTCATCATCACCATCACCATCACCATCACCATCATCATCAACGTCTTCATCATCATCATTAACTCTAACTCTAACCCTAATTCAATTTCCTTCTATAACTCTATCCCTAACCCTCACCCAAACCCTAGCACTAAACCATCTTTTTCATCATCATCATCACTGATGGGTCCATTTTTCAAGTATTTTGATAACCCTTTTTCCACAGTCCAACTCAAGCAATGGTAATGAAACGCACTCAATTGTGGGAAAAGTGGTTTTGCTTTAATGATTTAATGAAATTGTTTTTATGATTAATCTTGTATGTTAGAATGCGTATCAATTAAACTAATTATATGGAAACCAAGCATGATTGAGCAGGTTCAAGTTTATTAAAGGAAGGACGTGTAGAAGACTAAAGGATCACCACAAGATCAGCACCCTGTTTCCTAATTTATAGGGGACACACTCCCACTTTCCAGATGAATCGACACTTAGACAATCAGTTAGGATTAGAGTTAAAACATATAAATATGGAGCTCTCGGGTAGCGAGAGGTCCCTGCTGTTATTTTTGTGAAAGACATTATTGTTAACGTTTTTCTGCACTATTGAGATATTGAAGTACAAACTTCTATTTTGACATGGATTTTACATATTAATAAAGATTGATGATTAATTCCAGCAAGCATTTCTGAGTTTTTATTCTCTCCTGAGTACGGGTTGGGGAGGGCCCCTCCAACATGTAGGTCAGGAGATTCCTATTTGCAGGTATTTTTCCAAGTATGCGTTTTACATGGATGAACAGTTATATGATGTATGGTAGCGTAGAATGAGTCATTGTTTTCTGTAGTAGTTTATAATGCATTCCGTAGTACAGTAAAACGATTTCAGTAGGCCTATAGGTTATTTCTTGCAATGCATAATTTCATCCATGATTACATGTGTAATAGCTTAGCTTTCAAAGTCATGGTTAGATATGGAGTTCACTGCAGTTTCTCATCATGATTAGTCTCTTTTAAATTCTTAGTAGAAGATGGGTAAGCATAGAATGATCGTATTTCAAATATAGATTGGTAGAATAAGATAGATCAAGACTCAAATTGTGTGCACAGACAATAGTTACAGACTTCGTTTCCCCAATAGTAAAATAGCTCTGTTATGGTATTTTCATTCTCAGCGTTTAGTTATTTCAGCAGTTTAATTATTTCAAATAGATTTACTGTCTTTATGTCCTTATTTCTCAGAACAGATCAACATTTTAATTCCTTAGAATAGATTCCCTGCTTTACTTCTCAGAATATATTCACCGCTTTCAGCACTTTAATTCTTTTAATCAGATTCATTGCTTTCTAGTATTCAATTTCGTAGCATAATCAGTTTTCACATTAAGTAGACAAACTTCACATTTAGTAGACAATCTATAGAATGTCGATACCACCCTTTAACTGTGACAGGAGATTATCCTATAAAGAGCACAGACAGTGCATGCATCTCTCAAGTTTGTACGTTCCCCGGGTTGACATTTAAAGTAGGTTCTTGGTATAAGCTTCCCTCATTAGGAATCCATATTAGGAGCTCACCAATCACCATCAACGTCTTCATCACCATCACCATCATCATCATCATGAACATCTTCATCATCATTGTCATCTCTAGGGGACCCCCCACAGCGTGCCTTGAAGACCCGGAAGCGATGCCAATGGGCCATCTCCAGAGCTAGGCTTTTGCTCAGTGAGGGCCATTCCAAATTTGCTCAAGGGGGGCATTTCTCGTCTGGAGGCCCTCGGGCATATGTGGCCACTGTGGATAGGTCCACAATGGCCACATGGACCTGTGGGAGTCGACGGAATCCAAGTCTGCTCGTTGGTTTGGGTTCCATGGCCCCGAAGCAAATCCCTAAAGTGTCCCTGAATGGCCCGAGGGTTTTCGACTAGCATTCCTATAGGAGCCAAATTGTGGCTTCGTTCGTGAATCAGACAATTTCGGTGGGTCCAGGATGCTGATTTTCCGCTAGGGGACCCCCCACAGTGTGCCTCGAAGACCCGGAAGTGGTGCTAATGGGCCATCTTCGGAGCTAGGGTTTTGCTCAATGAGGGCCATTCCAAATTTGCTCAAGGGGGACATTTCTCGTCCGGAGGCCCCCAGGCATGCATGGCCACCGCGGATAGGTGCACAATGGCCATGTGGACCTGTGGGAGCTGACATAATCCATGTCCGCTCGCCGGTTTGGGTTCCATGGCCCCAGAGCAAATCCCCAAAGTGTCCCTGAATGGCCCCAGGGTGACTGACTAGGATGCCCGTAGCATCCAAACCGTGGCTGCGTTCGTGAATCTGTTGATTTCGGTGGGTCCAGGACGTTGGGTTTCAGCTAGGGAACCCCCCACAGCATGCCTTGAAGACCCGGAAGTGGTGCCAATGCGCCATCTCCGGAGCTAGGGTTTTGCTTAGTGAGGGCCATTCCAAATTCGCACAAGGGGGCATTTCTCGTTCGGAGGCCCCAGGGCATACATGGCCACTGTGGAAAGGTCCAAAATGGCCACGTGGACCCATGGGAGCCAACGGAATCCAAGTCCGCTCACTAGTTTGGGTTCCGTGGCCCCGGAGCAAATCCCCAAAGTCTCCCTGAATGGCCCCGGGGTGCCCGACTAGAATGCCTGTAGCAGCCAAACCGTGGCTCCATTCGCAAATCCATCGATTCCTGTGGATCCGGGACGCTGGGTTTCAGCTAAGGGACCGATTGATGCCTCGAAGATCGTAACATCAAGCAGAAAGGGATTCTCCCCAGTAGACTATCCCAATTAGATTGTCCACCGTTTGGTATGGGGAATCCATCCGGTTAGCGGTTCTGGCAACTGTTAGATTTGGAGATTTGCTTCAATTACACCGGTTATGGCCCGATCCACCATTCTTTTTGATTTTATGGTTTAAAATGATATGCAAGTGCCTAAGCTAACTTAATCTAAATGCAGAACTTGAAACAAATCTATATCTAAAACTGAAATAAAACTAAACTATCCCTACAAGGAGCAAAATTATAAGTATGAGTAATGTGCTGAAAGAAGCATCTACAGATCAACAGATGGCCATTAAACCATGAAGATACAACTACAACAAAAGGCAAAAGATATTAAAAGATAGTTTCCAATTTACATATAACGCATTCCATTACTCATGTAGGAGAAAAAAAAAATCATTTGCACAGGAAACAACAAGATCGTTTAATACATAGAAATAATTCAAGGTAGCAAAGAAAGATCTCACTGTAGAATATGAAAGACACAAGAATAATCCAGCATGCATCCAACATCCATTTCCAAGCAAAAGACGTCCTCTCTAGGCTCTTATTAGGAAAATTTCATTTTCTTGGAACAAGTGCAAGATAGCTCATACAAGTTAAGAATAATCTTTTCCCTGCCAAAAGTCCTCTACACTATTCCCTAAGCTTCTATTTATATCTTTACAAAATGCCTCTTGGGCTGCCACCTGGCTCTTTACACTTGTCCTTTAAAGAATTTTCCTCTAAATAAACAAATCATGGCCCTTTTCTTAAAACAGAAAATTTCTCAACATAGAAAAGGACAGATGTCTAGTGATTCTACGCTATAAACACAGGGAGAACAAATGAAAATAGGAACAACGCATTAGGACTAGCATGTTCATCCTTGAGGAGGAGCTTCTACTGGGAGTGAGGTGCTTGTGTTGGCTGCTACTGCTGCTGCTGCTTTCTTTTCCTCCTCTGCAATGTAACTGAACCAGATACCAATGTCTCTGATAACCACATTTGCTGGTTAAGGGAGCAAGATCTTCTGGGAAGTCACATGCTTACCAAGCTCTGCTTCAACACCATGAATTTCTGCAACTGCTGCTTGGTGGATTTATTTAAGGAAATGACTGTATATTGATGATAGCCCAATATAATGATGGAGATCATCAGTGGCTAGGAAATCAATCTTCTTTACATATTCTATTTGAATGCCTAGCTCTTCCTTCAAGTCTGATAAACGTTGCTCTTTGCTTGTAAACTCATCGAGGGACTGAGGGAAACTCAGCTTGCACTTATCATGCACTTCATGGATATTTTGATATAGGCTGTTACTTTTATCAATTGTTCCCTGGATCTTAGCCATTAGCTTCAGGCCACAATTCCTACAGAATTCCATAAGGGCTACATCTTCTTTAAAATCATCTACCGACTTGAATGGGAGATGCTTGGGGAAATCAACCTTCCCTTCTCTTCATTCCATCTGGATCAAGATGTTTTCTTTAACCCGAGTGTATTTTCCCTTAATCCTATTGGCCTCTGCATTGACTTCTTTCAATCTAACCATCATGGCTTTGAGCCTGCGCACTTCCTCAGTAATCAGCTCATGTGTGGCGTGCATTTGTCTCAGAATGTCACAGGACAACTCATGAAAGGGAGACATATCTATTTCTCTACTTTTTGCCTACTCTAATTGTTCAACCATTGCCTGCTTATCTGCTTCCAGATGAAAAAGCCTAGCTTCAGAATCATTCTTTTCTGCTTCTAGAGCCATCATCTGGATTGCCAAGTGCTCCTTTTCTTCTTCTAAATGGCGATACTTATCTGACAACTCCTTGTGATCAATAGACAGGCGATTATACTTATTCACTACAAGATCCCTATAAGCCTACTCATTAGCCATAGTATGTTGCAACATGCGAGATCTCCTCTTTGTTGACTCAAATTCTCTGACCATATCGACCACATTGTCCTTTGTTCCTTTTACTGCTGACACAGCGGCAGATGCCATGGCTATGGGAGCCTTATTTGTATTTTGCATCACCGTGGTCTCCCGCTGGGTAACAATATCTTCTTGGAAGAGTCTATTTATCCTCTCTTTCGACTTCAAGACCATCACCTTCCTCTTCTTATAATACACAAATTCATCCCATCGTGACACCGTATGATCTTCTAATGGGGTGTAAGGGATGATCGGGAGGTCTATTACATGTACTTCTGGTTCTATGGGTGGGGTCTGCACTACTTGAGATGTGTCTATTTCCACATTTTGGTTGCCGGATCCACCTACTTGAGATGCATCTGTTTCCACATTTTGGGTGCCGGAGCCACCTACTTGAGATGTGTCCATTTCCATATCTTGGGTGCCAGAGCCACCTTCCTGGGCATCTTCATTGATCTTAAGCTCTTCCTCCATCTTTTGTTCCTCTTCAGTTTTACGCCTTCCTTCTTCTACTTCAGCTTGCTGCTAATTTTGACTTTCCTCCCTCTGCTCTAGTTCTTCTGCTTCCTTCTGCTGCCTTGCCTCCTCAGCTTCTCTCTCCAACTTTGCTTTTTCATCTTCTCTCTGCAACCTTGCTTCTTCAGCCTCTTGTTGTAGTCTTGCTTCTTCTGCTTCTTGTAGCAGTCTTGCTTCTTCTTTCAATCTTTGCTCTTCACGAGCCAAGGCCTCAGCTACTTCTCTCTCTTTCTGCAGACTGGCTTCTCGGACTGAGGCAGAGCTAGAGATAGCTTCACTGCCTTGACGAAAAATATGCAACTCAGTCATGTTGCTGATGCCTTTGAACACTTCTTCCTCTACATCATAGTAATGAGCATACTCAAAATGAGCATATACCTCCTTGCAATGCTCGACAACCTTGCTCCGCCTGTCATTTCTATGGAAGATCACCTCACCAAAGTGGAAAGCTTTCATCTCTTGAATGTATTCCTCGGCTGTTGCAACCCCTGAGAATTTATAGGCTCCTATGCAAAAAGGAAAAGGAGGGAAGGAATCCTTGTGTTGCTTGTTAAGCACTCCTCCTATTCCATCAAGGAAAACTTGCCTGACTGCTTCCTTGAGGACTACATAATCAGTAGCTTATTTTGGAAAAATGTATGGTGCTTTGGTACCTCCAAACATCCTGATGTAGGTGCCCTATTTCAAGAAGTAAAAATCGCCATAGTTTTCCAGGACCTCCATGGCATTTTTTGATAGACAATTGGGCTCTTCCTTGAACATCTGCTCATACAGAGGCATGATGAACTCTTCGCAGATGAGCTTGTAGTTTGATATGTAATTTTGAGCCCACATTATCTTATAGCCAGTGTAGACCGGGGTGTTGGCCTGATCCCACGTGCAACCTAGCCCGAGGAAAGAGAGCTTGGCCAAAATGCAGTCAATAAGATAGGAAGACATGTAAAATTATGACTTTTTTAGGGCCAGACCTTCTCTTGCTGCGGCCACTGTGGATGCCAAACTATCTGAAAGGATGGTATCCCAATCAAACACAGTTCCTTTGAATGCTATGAAGTGGATGATGGGAGCCCACTGTATCCTGTATACAGTGCCATCGGGCATGCCAAAAATTCTGCATAACATCAGGGCAATTAATCTAAAAGGGGGTCTTAGGCGTTGAACATCATATTCATCATTATCTCTCTTCCTCAGCTTCTTGCCTGTGACCAATAACCTTTTAGCCATCTCAATATTATTCATCTTTTCCAACCATTCATCACTTAGAGCTTGCTGGGGATGCGAGAATTTGTCGGCCACTGCAATATACGCTGGATGGAATGAAGCAAAAGGCTCTCCCTTGCTGTCATGCAACACTGTTGTTTGTGGGTTGGCATGTTCTAGTATCCATCCAATCACTTCAGAGCATGGGAACAATTGAGGGCGAGTAGAAGCCCTGACTATGCTGGAAGTTCTGATGTTGAGGTAGATTTGTTCTTCCTCCAATAATACGTCTGGGATATCCTGGTCCCTGATCATCCGGTAAACATCTCCCCAACGAACCTCGGGAGGAATGACGGTGGTACACTTAGTGTCTTGGAAAATAGTTTCAGTCCTTAGTTGCACTGGTTTGGTTCCATCACTTTAGCTTTCTTTCTACCACCTTTTGGCATCGTGGCTTATCCCTGTCAGCAACCAAATGTGAATGATTATAAAATTGTGACCCATTATGAGAGTGTAACATAAAGCAAGACAAATTTAGCATGCCAATGATAAACATAGACAACATTATAAAGTTGCATGTTGGGGAGGAAAACTAAACATAGATCATTCCAAAAAACAAAATATGATCCTCAAAATTGATTATTCTAGGGAGACAATGCCAGGTTAGGAACTTTTGGCAAGCTTCCAAAAAGGTTAAGCATACGACGTGTAAAACCCACTTCGTTCCCAGTCCTTGGAGATAGGATGACCTCCATCATAGTACTTCTAATGGCCAATGGTGGGCTAGCCTGGAGTGAAAAATCTTATGAGGAAAATGAAAATGAGAAACCATTCTCCACATTCATTAACTGAGCCGAACAGGCGAGGGGTTGAGTATCTCAACCGACTACTACTGACGTTGATAATACTTGCAAGCGGTATGCAGCCAGTATAAAATTGGGCTTGGGTAGGAGTTCGACCGAAACGCAGCCAGTGAAAGAAAAATAAGCTCGAACGGCTCAGAGACAAAGGGCCAACTGGGACCGACTTAGTCACGACTATGACTCCTAGCTGGAAGTATTGAGAAACTTATGGGGGCATGAGGACCGTAAGTTCTTTAAAATGATACATACTACCAATGCCTACCGGCCACGTTATTAAACAGGAAAAAACCCAAGAAAAAATCAATCGTAAAGATAAGACAAAGATAATGGTTGTTAAGCTTACCTGGAGACGAAACAGTGGTGGAGTGAGGTGGACACGGTGCTGGATGTGCTGAGCTGGAGTGAGACGACGCGATCTTCCCAACGACGTTCTTTGAATAAAAAACTAACAATGGGAACAATGAAACCCCATCGCCCTTATATAAAGTTAGACATGTTCAGGCATTTAAACGGGTAGGTGATGACATTAAAACAGAGTTAAACGCTCATACGGCGCGGTCTTTTCAAAACAATTCAGCATTTAAGCGCGACCGTCGACTACGGTGAGGACTCACAAGTTTCGTCCGTAGTTGCGGCCAGAACTCATGAGTTCCTCTCGAAAGGCGAGAGACTTTGGCGAGGCATTTGCTTGTTGCGGGAGAGATAAAAAAGACTCTTCGCAGTGGAGGAAAAGTTTGGCGAGTCGTTCCGACGTTTCGGGAGCACTTTGTGAGTTATTTCAAAATTCACTCTCCTAGAAGTTGATCGCGGTCGGCTTTGCCAAGTTGTCCTGAAGTTTTGGAGAGACTCGGTAAGTCCTTTCGAAATTCACGAATGACTTTGTTAAGCCTTTTCTGAAATATGACGATCTAGTAACCTGGGGAAAAGAACAACTTACTGTGGCAACACTCGGTGAAAGCTTCCGCAATTTCGGGAGAGAATCCCAAGTTCCTCCACAGTTTTGGGCGAGCTTGCTGAGTTCATCCGCAGTTTCGGGAAGCAATTTTAAGTTTTTTCGCAGTTTTGGGAGAGAATTTTGAGTTCTTCCGAAACTTTAGAAATGCTAAGTGTTTTTGCTGTTTCGAGGAGCAACTTTAAGTCTTTCCGCAGTTTCGGGAGAGAATCCTAAGTTCATCCACAGTTTTGGGAGAGAATTTTGAGTTCTTCCGATACTTTAGAAATGCTAAGTGTTTTCGCTGTTTCGGGGAGAAACTTTAAGTCTTTCCGCAGTTTCAGGAGAGAATCCTAAGTTCATTCGCAGTTTTGGGAGAGAATTTTGAGTTCTTCCGCAGTTTCGGGAAAGAGTTGTGAGTTTTGACTTAGAAAAAAAAAACTTCAATTTTAAAGTAGATTCCTCAGTTGAAACAAAAACTAAGTCAAAAAGTTTTCAAAGGAGACTTTAACTTTTTTAGGCAGTCTTTCTAGTAAAATGAAAGGAGGGGCCCCAATATCTACCAAAAATTTGGGGGGGGATGTTGCTGCAAAAATAGGACCCCCCACAGCGTGCCCCGAAGACCCGGAAGAGGTGCCAATGGGCCATCTCCGGAGCTATGGTTTTTTCTAGTGAGGGCCATTCCAAATTTGTTCGAGGGGGCCATTTCTCGTTCGGAGGCCCCCGGGCATGCGTGGCCACTTTGGACAGGTCCACAATGGCCACATGGACCTCTGGTAGCTGACGAAATCCAAGTCCGCTCACCGGTTTGGGTTCTGTGGCCCCGGAGCAAATCCCCAAAGTGTCCCTGAATGGCCCCAGGGTGCCCGACTAGAATGCCCATAGCATCCAAACTGTAGCTTCATTCATGAATCCATTGATTCCGGTGGATCTAGGACGTTGGGTTTTAGCAAGGAGCCCCCTCACAGCGTGCCTCAAAGACTCAGAAGTGGTGCCAATAGGCCATCTCCAGAGCTAGGGTTTTTCTTAGTCGGGGCCATTCCAATTTCACTAAAGGGGACCATTTCTTGTCTGGAGGCCCCCGGGTGTGCATGGCCACCGTGGACAGGTCGAAAATGGCCATGTGGACCTGTGGGAGCCGACGGATTCCAATTCCACTCGTCGGTTTGGGTTCCGTGGCCCCGGAGCAAATCCCCAAAGTGTTCCTGAATGGCCTCGGGGTGCCCAACTAGAATGCCCGTAGAATCAAACCGTGGCTCCGTTCATGAATCTGTTGATTTCAGTGGATCCGAGACGCCAGGTTTCAGCTAGGGTACCCCCCACAGCGTGCCTCAAAGACCCGGAAGTAGTGCCAAAGGGCCATCTTCGGAGCTAGGGTTTTGCTTAGTGAGGGCCATTCCAAATTTGCTCAAGGGGGCCATTTATCGTCCGAAGGCCCCTATGCATGCATGGACATAGTGAACAGGTCTATAATGGCCACATGGACCTATGGGAGCTGACGGAATCCAATTCCGCTCGCCGGTTTGGGTTTTGTGGCCCCGGAGCAAATCCCCAAAGTGTCCCTGAATGGCCCCAGGGTGCCCGACTAGAATTCCCATAGCAGCCAAACCGTGGCTCTGTTCATGAATCCGTCGATTTTGGTGGATCCAGGACATCGGTTTTCAGCTAGGGGACCCCCCACAGTGTGCCTCAAAGACCTGAAAGTGGTGCCAATGGGCCATCTCCGGAGCTAGGGTTTTGCTCAGTGAGAGCCATTCCAAATTCTTTCAAGGTGGCCATTTCTCATCCGGAGGCCCCCAGGCGTGCATGGCCACTGTGGATAGGTGGAAGTGGCCACTATGGACCTGTCCACGGTGGCCACACATGCCTGGGGTCCTCCGGATGAGAAATGGCCCCCTTGAGCGAATTTGGAATGGCCCTCACTGAGCAAAACCCTAGCTCCAGAGATGGCTCATTGGCACCGCTTCCGGGTCTTCAAGGCATGTTGTCGGGGGTCCCCTAGCTGAAAATCGACATCCTAGACCCACCGGAATCATCGGATTTGCGAATGGAGCCACGGTTTTGCTGCTATGGGCATTCTTGTCGGGCACACCGGGGCCATTCGGGGACACTTTGGGGATTTGCTCTGTGGCCACAGAACCCAAACCAGCGAGCGGAATTGGATTCTGTTGGATCCCACAAGTCCACATGGCCATTGTGGACCTTTCCACGATGGCCACACAAGCACGGGGGCCTCCGGATGAGAAATATCCCCCGTGAGCGAATTAGCATGGCCTTCATACTGGGGTCAAATTTGCAAAATCGTCAACTGGGCACGTATGGATAACATTCCCTGCTGGAACCTCCCTAGAAACACTTGCAAGACTTCTTGGAACCTAGTTTTTTTGCATGGTTGGAATTCTATTCCCCCGGTAGGTATCCAGCAGGTATCCCTGAAGGCCTTTTGGATGCGAGACAGAACGAGCCATAGAATGACGATCGTGGCTCGGATCGACAAACTGTCGACTCCGTTGGATTCAGGATGTCGGGATAGTGCTAGAGGTGCCCCTCTCCTCTGGTCTCATGGCCCAAGTGTCATCTTGTACGTCCATTTTGGAAACTAGGGATTGCTCAGTACGGGAGTGTGCAATTTTTGCACATTGGGGTCAAATTTGCAAAATCATTGACCGGGTACGTATGGCTAGCATTCCCAGCTAGAACCTTCGTAGACACACTTGCAGGACTCCCCGGAACTCGGGTTTGTTGCACGGTTGGAATTCTATTCCCTCAGAAGTTATCCAGCAGGTGTCCCTGAAGGCATTTTGTATGCGAGACAGAACGAGCCATAGAATGATGACCGTGGCTTGGATCGATAAATCGTCGACTCCGTTGGATTCGGGACGTCGGGATAGTGCTAGGGGTGACCCTCTCCTCTAGTCCCATGGCTCGGATCGACAAATCGTCGACTCCATTGGATTCGGGACGTCGGGATAATGCTAGGGGTGCCCCTCTCCTCTGGTCCCATGGTCCAGTTGTCATCTTGTATGTCCATTTTGGAAACTAGTGTTTTGCTCAGTACGGGAGTGTGCAATTTTTGCACATTGCGGTCAAATTTGAAAAATTGTCGACCGAGCACGTATGGATAGCGTTCTCGACTGGAACCTTCCTAGACACACTTGCAAGACTCCTCGGAACCCGGTTTTGTTTCACGGTTGGAATTCTATGCCCCTGGAAGGTATCCAGCAGGTGTCCCTGAAGGCCTTTTGTATGGGAGATGGAACGAGCCATAGAATGACGATTGTGGCTCGGATCGACAAACCGTCAACTCCATTGGATTTAGGACGTCCGGATAGTGCTAGCGGTGCCCCTCTCCTTCGGTCTCGTTGCCCAGGTGTCATCTTGTACGTCCATTTTGGAAACTAGGGTTTTGCTCAGTACGGGAGTGTGCAATTTTTGCACATTGGGGTCAAACACCATGAATGAGTCCCTAGACTGTTGGGTTCAGGAAATGCCCCTTTTTGGCCATCCTTATTACATCATTTTTCCCTGATTACATCCTATTTTCATAAGCTATACCTATTCCTTTTCTCCAGATCAACCAATGATATTGACAAGTATGATTCGTTATTGCTTTATTTATTTTATGCCTAAGATTGTTAAGGTTATAGATCCTAGTCCTTGGTTTATTCTAATCTGTATGATTTCATTTAGTCAAGGTCTAAAGCGCAAGTGTATCAGTCGAATGGCACCAGCTATTACTCTTCAAAGCCCGATTCCTCATAACTCCAAGGGACAGCACACTCCTCCACGAGAATCTTTAACAGGCCTCCACTGAAACAGAACCCAGCTGCAACAGACAGATCGCATTCCAGCCTGCTAAATCTGTTGATCCATTGATTACTGGAGTAACAGCTCCTTCATGAGTAATAGCCTTGTTTAATACGGTTGTAACAGTTAGCTGTAACTTTGCATCTTGAAGATCATAGATCTTCATTACTGCATGATTTTAGTGGATCGTGATCTATACTTTCAATGTATAAATATGTGAAGGAACTCGTAACCTGGGGTTGGACAATTACCATTTTGCATAAGCTGTAACAGAGCACTGATACTGTCAATTTCCATCATTAATATGAGAGCAAAGTTCTTCATTTATGTGTCTTAATTTGTTGTGATTCTCGGCATCTCTGTTAGAAGGCCAGGGCCCGCCTTCTCACAGAGATAGCCGGCTTAAGTAGGTAAGGTAATTTAGTTTTCTTTCTGTTGTGTGGTGTGGAATCATTGTAGATGTTACTGTTAGTTGCAACAGAGATTAGCTTTCCTTTTGGTAGTTCACGATTGCATCTTGAATAGCTGTAGCAGATTGGTGTGACAGTCGACTATGTAGGATAATTCAGTTAATGCATGTGTGTTTGAATCAGCTGTAACAACCAAGCTCAATTCCAATATCTTTTAGTTGTTTATGCTTTCTAGGATTTCTAGTAATTATCAGTTAGAGTTCAAGCTTATATTTAGATTCTGGTTGTTGTTGTATCTTCAATTGGTTTATTAAGGTAGGAAGATTATGATTGAGTAACAGTAGCTGCTGGATGGATCATTTTGGTAAAGATCAATTATTGTAGTTTGATAATTATAGGATTTAACTTCTCGCAAAAACAATCTGGTTTATTTCTATTCTTAATTTCATAACTACTGGTTGATTTCTGTAGGAAGGTAGTTTCAATTGAATTCCTAGATGTGTGAATTAGATTAGTCTGCTTTCTGGAGTGAGTTTGGATGGATAGACTGGTAGGATCATTATCCCAATTTAGTTAATCAACTGCTTGACATGTTTATGCACAAATTATGCTTATTGCCATTGAAACAAAAAGACCTCCCTGGGTTTGACAATTTATATTGACCATCCTGTGTGTTAACTTTAATTAATTGACATATAGGGTGACCAACATTTTGGCGCCGTTGCTGGGGATGGTAATAGATAGACAGAGTTAGTAGTTGGTTTCATTTGATTTTATTTTGGTTTAATTATTTACAGCATGCATGAATACAAGAAAAACAAATCAGGAACCCCCTTTGAATACTAACATTGCAGGTGGAAGAGGTCGAGGTCGTAACACAGGTCAAGGAAGACATACATACATTGACAAAATAATTGCTAGAGAAGATTCTTCCACTAGACCACCACGGACATCTACAGGCAGGGGAAATTATGTTCCTCCCAACCTTGAAAATTCAGCATCAACAGTGGAGAATACAACGGGACCTTCAACTCCTGTTGCAAAAAATAAACCTCCTGAAGATAAGGGAAGTGCCATGGGTGCACCATCTAGAGAGGATATCTATCATATCAACAGAACCAGAGTTACTAAAGAAGTGTGGTTGGAGACTCGCCGAGTAGCAGAGGAAGAAAAAAGGTAATAAGAAGAGAGGAGAAAGGAAGAGGAAGCCAAAGCAAAGGAAGAACGCATAAGGGAAGCTGTTGAATTTTGGACTAGAACCATGGCTGGTAGAGAATAGGAAGGGGAGAATGAACATGGGGAGAACCGAGAAGGAGAAGGAGAAAATAATCAACCTGGTAATATTGTGGCTACATTAGAATTCTCTATCCTCCAGATGCTTGGAGCAACTCCCATGAAAAATATCTCACCATCAGTTCTCCCGAATTTTCATGGTAAGTCCTCTAAGGATCCTGATGAGTTTCTTTTTGAGTTTGATATCCTCTGTCGTAGCTATGATTACACCTCTAGTGCTCAGAATCTTAAGTTATTCCCAGCCACCTTGAAAGGAAATGCTCTGCATTGGTTCATGAGTCTAGGTCGTGAGACCATTACTACTTGGGACCAAATAAAAAACACCTTCCTTTCCAAGTACTAGGAATATTGTAGAACTAGGGATAGAAAGGAGGAGTTGTTTAAAATGGTTTAGAAGGATGAAGAAAGATTGGAAGACTTTGTGGAAAGATTGTTGTACAATTTACAAAGATCTGGCCATGTTGAGATTGGAAAGGATGTGCTCAAGATCATTTTACTACGAGGAATTAGAGAAGACTGCCTTCATATGTTGAACTTGTTGGGAAAAGGGGACATCTCGAAGGAACCTTTCGAGAATATTGTTGAATTATGCCGAAGGTACTCAAGGGGATCCTCCAGAACCAAAAAACGAGACAAAGATCGAGATCAGGATGTCTTCACCAGGACTCAGAAGTCAGCTAGTGGAGGGGCCACTCGAGCAAAAATAGGAAACTTATTGGAGAATTTTAAAACAGACATGATGAGCTCCATTTCCTCAGAGTTAGATGTCATGAGAGCAAAGCAGAGGCAAGTAGTAGAAG
This sequence comes from Larix kaempferi, assembly GCA_027924585.1. Lineage (NCBI taxonomy): Eukaryota > Viridiplantae > Streptophyta > Pinopsida > Pinales > Pinaceae > Larix > Larix kaempferi. The sequence goes on from BSBM01000511.1 coordinate 4,741,474, forward strand.
ACCTTACACTTGGGGTATTCTGTCCTAAATGCAGAAAAAAACGCCCACTGAAAGAATGCCCGCTAGACAAAGCATAGATATGTAGGATATGTGAATTGGAGCATAATACCAAGCAATGTCCTTCACTACCTAAGGTCAAATAAGTCCTACAGGCATCTATTTTGGATGTGGAGCCAACTTACTTCATTGCACAGAAGAAACCATGGCAGCCTCGCAATCAAGGTATGAATCCAAACCCATCATTTTTTCTGAATAATATGAATGGAATGAACAATATGCATAATATGAATACACAATTTCCTTCACATTATTCTAACAATCAGTGGCATCCATCTCAAAACTCAATGCATAATCCTAACCCATGGACACCATGGTCACAACAGTCAAACAACCAATCTCCTTGGAATTCCAATTGGAGAAATTCTTACCAAGGAAATAACTTTCCCCATCACCAGACTCAGTATCAACAATAACCCTCACAACAATATCAGCACCAATAGTATCAACAACCACAATTGCCTTTCCCAAACAATGTCGCACCTATGAATGCACCACTTCGACCACAGCTACCTGCACATCCTAACCCAAACCCAAACAATAAAGCAGTCCATCAATTTGAGACTACCAACATGCCTGCGTATTCCATCACCCAGATTCCATGCAATGATATACAATTATGATCAGGAAGGGTGGTGTAACCTATTATCACTGAGGATGTCTCATTCCTAGTGATTGAAACTGGAGTGAATCAACACTATGAGAATATGGTTAATTCAGCAAGCCCCATCATTGAGGATGCTGATACTCCTACTGAAACAATAGCTAAAAGTCAGAAAGTAACACATGATGTATCAGAGCCTACACAGTTGATGAGAGAACCACCATACCCTGAACGATTGGCCTTGCAGAAAACAGTGGAACAGCCTTGATTCAACCTTTTGGGAGAATTGAAAAATTTGTATGTTAAAATTCCACTGTTACAGGCCCTCCATGATGTGCCCATTTATTCCAAGACTGTTAATGATTTATGTGTCAAGAAACCAGGAAGAAGACCCAGGGATCCTCCCATTGTCCACATAGTGGGAAAACTTTCCGAATTAATAATGGGAAAGGCCCCTGTGGCAAAATATGATGACCCTAGAAATCCGACTGTTACAGTTCACATAGGGAACACACAAATCCCCAATGTCTTGGTAGATTTAGGAACAACCATTAACGTTATGACCATAGAGACTGTGAAGAAATTGGGACTCACTAATCTTCGGCCGGCCCCTACTGTTTTGGAACTTGCTGACAGATCAATGATCAAGCCTGAAGGGATCTTAGGTGATCTCGTGACCTAAGTTGACTCGTGGGAATACCCTGCGGATTTCTTGGTGTTACAGCCAAAATCCCAGTTGGGGGTACACCCACTGATCCTGGGAAGACCGTGGTTGGCCACATTAGATTCCTGTATCAGGTGTTGGTCAAGATCTATGACCATTTCAGATGGAATTGAGATCAAGTGGCGAACTCTGTACCCTCCAGCTCGACCAAGCACAGAAGCTAAAACTCCATTGTGGGCAGATTTGGAGGAGGAAGAAGGTGTGCAGCCATTATTAACAATAGGGAGAGCCTTAATGTTTAAAGATGAAACAGAGGATGATGCCATTAATAGTTTCATCGGTGAGCCCACGCCAGTCAATAAAAATGTCTATCAGATCTTGGACAGTACTCTAGCTGCAACAGAAAAAGAAAATATCACAGAAGAAACTCTAATCAGTGATACCGGTATAATTCCAGTACTCAAGAATTCGAAGAGTGTTCCAGTAGAAATCAGGCCAGGGAAAGCATTGAATATCAATCCAAATCTTGCACCTAGAGAGCTGGAACAGCTAGTCACTTTGCTGAAACAACGAAGGGGAGCTTTCGTTTGGGAGTACACAGACATGAAAGGGATTCCTTCCAATCTGTGCACCCATCACATTTATATTAAGAGAGACTCTAGGCCTGTATGTCAACCACAATAAAGGATGAACCCGAACCTAAGAGACATAGTGAAAGAGGAGATCCAAAAAATTTTGGAAGCAAGATTTATATACCCGATTTCAGGCAGTGAGTGGGTTTCTCCACTTGTGATTGTGCCAAATAAGAATGGGAAATGGAGGGTCTACGTGGATTACAGAGAATTGAACAAAGCAAGGCAGAAAGACCATTTCCCCTTACCTTTCATCGATCAGGTCCTTGATACCTTGTCTGGGAAAAAGTATTTTTCCTTTTTGGATGGCTTTAGTGGCTATAACCAAATCTAGATTTCTCCAGAAGACCAGGACAAAACCACTTTCACCTGCCCTTGGGGGAATTTTGCATACCGAGACTTCCTTTTGGGTTGTGCAATGCACCAACCACCTTTCAAAGAGCAGTGACTGGAATCTTTTCGGAAATGGTAAATGATTGCATGGAGATTTTCATGGATGAATTTACTCCATATGGTGATAGTTATGAAGAATCACTGAAGAACTTAGAAAAGGTCTTGAAACACTGTGAACAAAGCCAACTCTCTTTAAGCACTGAAAAGTGCCACATGATGATGAGTGAGGGCATAGTGTTGGGGAACTTCATCTCTTCTGATGGTATCCAGGTAGATCCATCCAAAATCAAGGTAATTGAAAAAATACCAACTCCTGGAACTTAGAAGTATGTACCTAGCTTCTTGGGGCATGCTAGCTATTATAGAAGGTTCATAGAAAAATTTTCCAAACTAGCTTCTCCTTTTTTCACTCTATTGATGAAGGATGCACAGTTTGTCTGGAATGATGCATGTCAAACAACGTTTATTGAGATAAAGAAAAGGATATCTACAACACCCATCTTACTTACGAGGGCCCAACTGGGCTATGCCTTTCCATATTTCTTCAGATGCTTCAGACAAGCTATTGGGGCAATTTTGGGATAGCAGGAAGGTAATGCTCCTTATGCCATTTATTACATTAGTAAAAACTTGTCTCCTACTCAACTAAATTATACTGTCACGGAAAAGAAATTTCTTGCCATTGTTTATGCCATCAACAAATTTAGACATTATATTACTGGATATTCTACTTTTGTACACATTGATCATTCTGCTATCAAGTATTTAATGAATAAACCAATCACGAATGCTAGAGTTACTAGATGGTTGTTACCGTTACAGGAATTTGATATCACAATTATTGATAGACCAGGGAAGGAAAATGTTGTTGCAGATTTTTTTATCTCGACTTACTAATAGTGATGACAATTTACTAGTCGAAGATTCCTTCCCTGATGAACATTTGTTTGCAGTATCAGCTCATTCCCCATGGTATGTAGATATTGCTAACTTTTTGGCTGCAGGTAAGCTCCCAACACATCTATCAAAGAGAGAAAAAAGGAAGATCATACAAAAGAGTGCTAGGTACTGCTGGATTGATGGCCATCTTTTCTACACAGGGCTTGATTTAGAGATCAGAAGATGTGTTAGAGAAGATGAAATCTTTAGCATTCTTAAAGCTTGCCATGATGAGCCCTGTGGGGGACATTTTGCTGACAAAAGGACAGGTCATAAAGTTTTGAGAATGGGCTGTTTTTGGACCACATTGTTCAGGGATGCAAAGAAGTATGTTCAGGCATGTGATAGCTGCCAAAGGATGGGCCAACCCAACATATTAGATGAGATGTCTTTGCAGCCACAGCTTGTGGTCGAACCATTTGATAGGTGGGCTCTAGATTTTGTAGGGCCTATCAACCCTCCCTCAAAACAGAAAGTTCACATCTTGATTTGCACAGATTACATGACCAAATGGGTAGAAGTTGTACCCTTGATTAAGGCCAATGATGAGGCTGTGATTGATTTCTTATATGAAGAGATTTTTTATTAGAGGCACAGAGGGACCGACTAAATTAGCTCAATGAATTGGATGAGAAGCGCACAGCTGCAGTACATCATACAGCTTTAATCCAACAACAACGCTCTAAGTGGCATGATCGATTTATAAAGAAGAAAGTCTTCCAAGAGGGGGACTGGGCTCTGTTGTATGATTCACGGTTTAAGAGGGACTTTAAAGGCAAGTTGCGTACCTATTGGTTGGGCCCCTATAAAATAGATCGGGTATTTGATAATGGAACAGTTCGGTTGATCACCATTGATGAAAACAAAGTACCATTATTCGCAAATGGTCATCAACTGTGACTGTATCACAAGCCGATCTCAAGGGAAGCTTTTGTTTCACATGTGGTAGATGATCCATATTATTAGTTAATGCTGGGATAGGGATTTTTCTCAACCCCTGTCAATTCTTAAGAACTGCAACCTCCACATGATTTGTACATAAATAATTCATTTTCTTCTTCTTTTCATTCTGCATTTGATCTATTTTTCATTTTTCATTTGATCGAGTTTGTTTTGAATAATTATTTGCAGGAATTAATTGGAGGAACAATGGTCGTGACTAGGCTAAATGACTACAGGCACCTTGTATTGTTCCTGACCTGATAAAGATCTTTTTAAGAAGATGGATGATTCGTTACCTTTCAGCATTCAACTGATAATTTTCCTGTTACTTCATTATTGCGCAGCTGCGACTCCTTACCTTGCTCATTCTTTCAAACACATCAGCTGCGACTCCACTAGTTTCCACTTCATTTTCGCTCTTTGCCAGCAGCTGCAACTCTGCTATTCCTGACCAATCCGCTAAATCCAACAGTTACGACTCCACTATTCCTGACCAATCCATCAAATGTAGCAGCTGCGACTCTACTATTCCTGACCAATCCGCTAAATCCAGCAGCTGTGACTCCGCTATTTCCACTTCATTTTCACTCTTTTCCAGTAGCTGTGACTTTGCTATTCCTGACCAATCCGCTAAATCCAGCAGCTGCGACTCCCCTATTTCCACTTCATTTTCGCTCTTTGCCAACAGCTGCGACTCCGCTGTTCTTGACCAATCCGCTAAATCTAGTAGCTGTGACTCCGTTATTCCTAACCAATCCGTCAAATGCACCAACTGCAACTCCGCTATTTCCACTTCATTTTCGCTCTTTGCCAGCAGTTGCGACTCCGCTATTCCTAACCATTTCGCTAAATCCAGTAGCTGCGACTCCGCTATTTCTTGACTATTTTTCGAAATATAGTAGATGTGACTCCATTAATTTTTTTCCCGCTTCACTCTTTTCGTACAGCTGTGACTCCGCCAGTTTTTCTTATTTTGCTAAATCTAGCAGCTGTGACTCCACTAGTCTGCCTGCTCTCTGAATGATGATTCCAATGATGATTCAATTAGGCATCATTTTTGTTGCTTTCTCCACAAGATCCAATCACGGTTTGCCATGAAGGAAAATTTCGGGTGTCTTGGGTAGCTGTCAGCTCGGGTGGCGGTGGCCACATCACTTCAGCACATGTGCATTCATACTCGTGAGGATGAAGGCCGGTTGTAATGATTGATTCATGGTTTAACTCATAAATGCAAAGGTATGGATCACACCTTTTACATTATTTGGCAGAAAATTAAATATGGTAATAATGATTATGTACCGTCGTAGCCCTCAATTAGCGAACCCACACTAATTAACCTCCAGGGAATATGTTAAGATATGGTTGTATTTATTTCTCGTCACCTTACCCGATTTGCATCTGATACCCCAATTTTGCCAACTTCCTCGTTCCAACGGAGTGTTCATACCTATGCCGACTTGCCTAAAACCTGATTCTGAACCCCAACGATCCCTTGCATGTTCGTAAAACTTCAACTTCCACATCTAGACTGGTAAATTGCTGTATTCATTTTTAATTGTGAGGAAAGGTCGATATGGGAAACCTAGTCAGGCACAAACCAATAAATACAGAAGCTTTACATTCCAATGCATAAGTCCTTAACATTTTCACAGCATCAGGTTGGATGGAATATTTTGAACGGTTGAACGGTTTCCACATAGAAACCGCACTACAATTCACCCTTAACCTGACTAATACTCACTCTAAGGTTAGGGGACTACGTGTGGATGTTATAGAAGAAATAATAGCAGAAGTGACTGGCTTACCCTAGGTTGGGAAGAAGTCATTTGGACGGAAGGCACATAATGCAAATGCTATGAAAGAAGTTTTGGCAATTGGGGAGCATGTTAGTCCAAAATGCCATGGGTTGAAACTGGCATCTTTACCATGACCTTGGAATTAAGTAGCAATCTTCATCAAGCGCTATATCTCTTGTGAACGTAGGTACCAAACTGTGTCCTTCTCTGAACTTCCCATACTGTCTCATTTACGCCATGGCAATTTGGTGAATATACCATTTTATCTTTTTAAAGCCCTACAAACCATGGCTAGATATGCAAAAACTGCCCAACAACCAGTTTCCTCCCTTACCAATCATGGCCTAATTAAATTACTAGTCTTAAGAGCCATTGCAAATCGTAATTTAACCTGGGAACAATTCCTTGCTGGAGATGGGCCAATCAGAGAACCTGTTTTAGAAATGGAGGGTGTTGGTGAAGGTAATGAGGACCGTCGTTCCTCAAATCCACTTGGGGGGGATATTGGAGCATTAGGGAACCAAACTAGTGACAAAGAGGACGTAAATAAGGGAGAAGCAACATGAGCAAAAAACCCTATTGCTAAGGAAATTGTGATGGAAACCATGGCACAGGAGGCAGAAAAATCAGAAGTTGTAAATGCATAAGCAAATACTCAGAAGAAAGAAGCTGAAACTGGAGAAGCTATTGAAGCTGTGATAGTAGAGGCTGCAACTACAGAAGTAGGAATAGCAAGAGAAGGGACTGTGGAAATTTTGGAGGTTGTGTCCTCTTCTGAGATAAGGGGGACCATTATTGAAGAAGAAAAGACCGAGGAAAAAACCCCTGTTTCAAAGAAACGAAGAGGAGGATCAAGGAACAAGGGTCAGACATCCACTGCAGCAAAGAGAAGAAAAACTAGAGCTGTCAAAGCACCAGTAGCTGTAAGCAGTGAGGAACACCTAGTGGGAATGGTGAGGAAAAGAAGGACTCGATCGGCTGCTATAGCAGAAGCAGCTGTAACAGTAATAGCAACAGAAGTAGTTGCAACAGCAGCAGAGGTAGCAGAGACAACAGAAGAAGCAGAGACAGTGGATGCAATTTGGGATAATATTGAAGCACCTTTAGCAGAGACAACAGGAGCAGTCAGAGAAAATATTGAGTCACCTATGGAAGAAATAGCACCTGTAACAGGGGTAGACATAGAAATTCCTATTTTGAACCCCAAGTCACTTGCTGTCATGCAGGAACCTTCCATAGAAGAACCTCAAATCGAAAATCTCCTGCATGAAAACGAATTATTAAAGGAGGATGTGCAGACATTGCGAAATGAGTTGGAAAGATGGAAGGGAGTAGTTGGAAAACAAGCAGAGAAGAATTTGAACACATTAGCAAATATTGCAAACTTATTAGAAAATTCATCTTTTGCATTTGAAAATGAGGAGCAAGGAGAGACTGTTTGTCCAGAGTGTGGAGATATGTTTTTTGCAACAAGACACGAAGTTGTTGTGTTGGGAGTTGTATCACAAAGGCATGTATAGATAGAGGAGGTGGAAGAAGGAATGCCGGAAATAGAATTAATGGGGGAAAATGAGCCAAGAATTGAAGAAATTCCTGATTCGAATTTAGGAGATGAAACAGTGCAGTCCCGGCCATCAGGAGATACTGAGCTTCTTCAGTATCAATCTCATCAGTTTCAGCAGTTCAAAGAAATTGAAGAACAGGGGACTGTTACACAAGAACCAGTACCCTTGAAAATATTTAATGAGGTTGCAACTCAGACAACAACATTTGATATCAAGGACTAAGAAGAGAATAATGTTACACAAGAACCAGTGTTTTCAACATCATTTGCTGAAGTTGCAACACAAACTGAGATGGTTGAGGTTGAAATAGAAAGGAAGGATGTTGTCACATAAGAACCAATAGTCCTAAGAATATTTGATGAGACTGTAACACAGACTGAGGGGGCTAAGGTTGATATGGAAATAAAGGATGTTGTTACATAAGAACCAACATCCCCAAAATCCATGGCTGATACTGCATGGCAGACACAAACCACTACAACTCCAATGGAGGATGAAACTATTACAGTGCCAAAGCAAAATGAGGAAGTCATTTATCTGGACTCTGATGATGAGAAGGATGTGGAGGACAGAAGATTTCAATGGCTAGAGAAGAAGATTCTCTGGCTAAATCTCGAGTTGGATAAATGGAACAAATGGATTGATCAGTTCAGTACAGTTATGATTTCTATCCAAGAACATAGGTATGTCATTAGGGGGTTGAGAGAAAAGTGGGCTGAGGATTTATTCTTCCAGAAACTCCAGTGGGAGAAACTTCAAGAAAAATTGGAAGGATTGAAGAAACTTAAGTCCCCGCAACAAGAAAAAGACAAAATGTATATTCTTTCCCTAGAATTATTGAGTTGCATGGCTCCATCCCCCTCTTACCCTGTCTTTCTCCATGAGCAGACAACTTTATTTCAATTAAGGGATTTGAAAGAAGGGAGATCATTTGATTTGGCAATAGCTACTCAGTTTTTGGAAACTTTTCTGAAGAGTGATTTTCAAGATCAACATTTGTTATGTGAATTGTATTTACATGATAGGGCTTGTTATATTAGCTCTCCATCTAATCCATTACCTTGTCTAGGGGATGTTCAACTGAGGGAATTTGCCTCTTTTGTCATTAACCATGTAAGATGGCGAGATGCTTTCCAAACCATCGTCAGGAATGAGGAGAATTCTACTCTTTGGATTAGGAGGGAACCTCAGGATCCAAAAGCACTCATAGAAAATCATGCTATATCTCTCAGGGTTTCTTCAATTGCCCAGAACTTTGAAATCCTGCGAGATAAAATCCTTACCACACTTGTCCCAATGATTCTCAATATGCAGCAGAGTGCTCTGGAAGGTAGTGAATACAGATGGCTTTATTCTTCTTCATCTCTGAAGGAAATGGATCCATACTGCCTTGAGAATTTCAAGCAAGCTTTGACAAGGATTCCTAGATATGTGTAGTGCATGGAAAAGTGTGGGTCTTGGTGGATTGGATTAAGATTAAGATTCCCTCTCATATGGTTTCCTGTGAGTCCTTACAGAAACAACTATTCTTTGACTGTAGAAGAAGAAGAGATGTGTTGGGAGAAGTGGATAGCCTGCTATGGGTTTGTGCCTCGAGAAGAGACACCAGAACTTGCCTACAATCTTACAAATCTTCATAGATTCAACTCAGACTCAGATTCAGACTAGGGGAGGTAGTTGCATGAGGACATGCAATCGGATAGTTGGGGGGAGATGTTGGGTTCAGGAAATGATTCTTTTTGGCCATCCTTATTACATCATTTTCCCCTGATTACATCATATTTTCATAAGCTATACCTATTCCTTTTCTCCAGATCAACCAATGATATTGACAGGTCTGATTCGTTATTGCTTTATTTATTTTATGCCTAAGATTGTTAAGGTTCTAGATCCTAGTCCTTGGTTTATGCTAATCTATGTGATTTCATTTAGTCAAGGTCTAAAGCACAGGTGTATCAGCTGAATGGCGCCAACTATTACTCTTCAAAGCTCGATTCCTTATAACTCCAAGGGACAGCGCACTCCTCCACAAGAATCTGTAATAGGCCTCCACTGAAATAGAAACCAGCTGCAACAGACAAATCGCATTCCAACCTGCTAGATCCGTTGATCCATTGATTACTGGAGTAACAACTCCTTCATGAGTAACAACCTTGTTTAATACGGTTGTAATAGTTAGCTGTAACTCTGTAGCTTGAAGATCGTAGATCTTCATTGCTGTTTAGTGGATCATGATCTGTACTTTCAATGTATAAATATGCGAAGGCTCTCGTAGCCTGGGGTTGGAAAATTACCATTTTGCATAAGCTGTAACAGAGCACTGATACTGTCAATTTCCATCATTAATATGAGAGAAGAGTTCTTCATTTCTATGTCTTAATTTGTTGTGATTCTCGGCATCTCTGTTAGAAGGCCAGGGCCCGACTTCTCACAGAGATAGCCGTCTTCAGTAGGTAGGGTAATTTAGTTTTCTTTCTGTTGCGTGTTGTGGAATCATTGTAGATGTTACTGTTAGCTACAACAGAGATTAACTTTCCTTTTGGTAGTTCACGATTTCATCTTGAATATCTTTAGCAGATTGGTGTGATAGTCTACTGTGTAGGATAATTCAGTTAATGCATGTGTGTTTGAATCAGCTGTAACATCCAAGCTCAATTCCAATATCTTTCAGTTGTTTATGCTTTCTAGGATTTCTAGTAATTATTAGTTAGAGTTCAAGCTTATATTTAGATTCTGGTTGTTGTTGTATCTTCAATTGGTTTAGTAAGGTAGGAAGATTATGATTGAGTAACAACAGCTGTTGGACGGATCATTTTGGTAAAGATCAATTATTGTAGTTTGATAATTATAGGATTTAACTTCTTGCAAAAGCAATCTGGTTTATTTCTATTCTTAATTTCATAACTGCTGGGTGATTTTTGTAGGAACGTAGTTTCAATTGAATTTCTAGATGCGTGAATTAGATTAGTCTGCTTTCTGGAGTGAGTTTGGCTGGATAGACTGGTAGGATCATTACCCCCATTTAGTTAATCAACTACTTGACATGTTTATGCACAAATTATGCTTATTGCCATTGAAACAAAAACACCTCCCTGGGTTTGACAATTTATTTGACCATCGTATGTGTTAGCTTTAATTAATTGACATATAGGGTGGCCAACATGGACCACCAAATATGAAATCTATAGGGTATTAGTCATATTCAAGTGTGTTATGTGTGCGATGACTAGGTTAGTTGTGAACCAAAAATGGGTCTCGAGGTCTGACCAAGGTATATGGACAACAAGAAGCTTCTCATGCCTTAAATGAAGCTTCTCAAGCTCAAGCACCATGAACAACACCTACAACTCAAGAAAATTCTTAGGATACGATGTTGAATGCATCTTCAAACCACCAGACATAACCCTTGTGTGGCATCTCTAGCAAATGTAGAGG